>OY755236.1:105267787-105867787 GCA_963576725.1 Azorinus chamasolen
CTTTCGTTGCGACCACTTTTGCTAAAGTTAACATATACAATATAGTTTATATATAAACTTCAAACTATCACAGATAAACAACATTGATATGAAGATGTACTTAAAGAAGGCTTTCGTTGCGACCATTTTTGCTAAAGTTAACATATAGTTTATATATAAACTTCAAACTATCACAGATAAACAACATTGATATGAAGATGTACTTAAAGAAGGCTTTCGTTGCGACCACTTTTGCTAAAGTTAACATATAGTTTATATATAAACTTCAAACTATCACAGATAAACAACATTGATATGAAGATGTACTTAAAGAAGGCTTTCGTTGCGACCATTTTTGCCAAAGTTAACATATAGTTTATATATAAACTTCAAACTATCACAGATAAACAACATTGATATGAAGATGTACTTAAAGAAGGTTTTCGTTGCGACCATTTTTGCTAAAGTTAACATATAGTTTATATGTAAACTTCAAACTATCACAGATAAACAACATTGATATGAAGATGTACTTAAAGAAGGTTTTCGTTGCGACCATTTTTGCTAAAGTTAACATATAGTTTATATGTAAACTTCAAACTATCACAGATAAACAAGATTGATATGAAGATGTATTTAAAGAAGGCTTTCGTTGCGACCATTTTTGCCAAAGTTAACATATAGTTTATATATAAACTTCAAACTATCACAGATAAACAACATTGATATGAAGATGTACTTAAAGAAGGCTTTCGTTGCGACCATTTTTGCCAAAGTTAACATATAGTTTATATGTAAACTTCAAACTATCATAGATGAACAACCTTGATATGAAGATTTACTTAATACCCCCATTCCACTGGGCGGCGCTTCCACTGCGCTCATGGCGATTCATGGCGATTCTCAAAATTCTTCCAAATCGCCGCAGAAGCGCCGTCATGTGCCTAATTTTGGGACTTTGGCATTTCCAGTACGCTTATAGTACGCTTCAATAACGACCTCGCTGCGCTGTTGACCATCATCCTTCGAAGAAAATGGATCAAATTGTTTTGAAGACCCAGATCAAGAAAAACACAGTGTTGTGCCTGATCTAGGTCTTTTTTTGCTAGTCGTTCATGGGGTGACTCAAGCATTAACATTTTCCATGTTCAATATCCTTGTAAGAAAGAATAATCTTATGAATATTTATTAGGTGCATTTTTAAAATTTAACCTTTTTAAGAAATGGTTTTGCTTTGAAAAAAACTGTAGAATCGTATCTATATCATGTTATAAGCAAACAGAGCAGACCCTGATCAGACGGCTCCCATAGAAGCTGTCTGATCTGGGTCTACTCTGTTTGCAAATGTATGAAAAAAGCATTTATCTCGGCGCTTTTGTTGCGATGCGACTGCGATTGCGCTACGTTACTCACGCTGCGGCTACGATACTGCTGCGTTCATGAATTTCTTACTACGCTTTTGCGGCGATTCGAGTCCATGGCGATGCCACTACGATTGTTTTGAGCAAGGGCAAAACAATCGCCGTGAAGTGGCGATCAAGAAGCTTCTGTTACGCTTCTACAACGACCAGGGCGCTTCTACTGCGCTGCTGCCGCTCCTGCTACGATTCGCGGCGTTTTTACCAAAATTTCGAAGCGTAGCGGAATCGCCGCTCAGTGGAATGGGGATATTATATTAAGAAGGTATTTTTTCTCCGACCATTTTTACCAGAGTTATGTTTCTTTGGACTTTTCTTCACTATATAGCATATAGTGATGAGTGCATGATTTAACTCTTTCGCTGCCAATGCCGGATCTGTGATTACCTATGCAAACAGTTTGGATCCAGATGAGACGCCGAGTAACTCGGCGTCTCATCAGGATCCAAACTGTTTCTTATTGTTACTATGTTTTTGAAACAAAAATGAAGAAAATCAAAAGAATGAAAATTTGTAGCAGACGACAAAGTTAGCAGACGACAGAGTTTGGCAGCGAAAGGGTTAAAGGCAGACTCGCTTTGGAGAGAGTAGGGGGCATCCGTATCCTATGGACACAATTGTGTAGTTTATTCCTGGACGCTAAAGGCGAATGTGTGGCAATGTATCATATGCAAACAGTTTGGGATTCCCATCAGGATCAAGACTGGTTGGCAACCTGCTTGTATTTCTTGGAGAACATTGGAAGATACTAGCATCACTGAGCATTGGAGACTGTAACAGACAACGTGTTGCAAGCGACAATGATTTGAATGTTGTATGCAAAGAAATACAAGTGTTCCTGTTGAAATTTTCTGATCAGGATTTGAACTGTTTGATTCATCGATTAGTTATGAAACCTTTTCCGGATAGTGACACCTTTCCACGCCTTTATAAACAGAGTAGACCCAGATCATAGTCCGCTCTGTTTGTTTATGGAACATTATAGATCTGATTTTACTAATTCTGCTATAACCAAAAGATCTGGTGTTCATATACCATTATAAAAATATATAATAAACATCCATTCAACCATTATTTCTTACATAAATATTCATGAGGTAAATATAAACCTGTTTTTCAAGACTGTTGGTAAGACGTAACACCCCCCCCCCACCCCAACACACACACACAGACACAGATTGTATTAGGATCCAAACTTGTTTCACTCTGTTTGTATTTTAAAAGAAATGGAAGAACGATTGGCTCTAACAACTGTAGCAGGCGACATTGCTTTGCAGACGACAATTACATTTTCACGGGAATATGTCTTAAACTAAGATGAGTTCATTATGTATAAACTTCCGGTTCCCATCAGACATGATATTGTCTTGACCAAATGTCCAGTAAATCACTGTAGCACTGAAACATTAGACCATGCTAAGTAGATCGGTATCTCATCAACCAAACAGGCGCTTTGACATTCAGTCAATGGTTTCTCAGACAAAAAATATAGAGAGTAAAGAGTGGATCTTATAACGCTTCACTGCCATGAAGACGGGTCTGTGATATCATATGCAAACAGGGTCCATGCTTATAAAACTTTTAGTTGAGTCTGAGATCGTTCTCAAGTTTTTGATTGGTCAGATTTGAGCCTTTGGCTCAAATCTGACCAATCAAAAGCTTGAGAACTTAAATCTGACCAATCAAAAGCTTGAGAACGAAACTCAGACTCGAGTAAAAGCTTTATAAGCATGGACCCAGATGCAAACAGTTTGGATCCAGATGAGATGTCGAGTAACTCAATGTCTCATCAGGATCCTGAACGTTTGACACTCTGTTTATTTTTTTAAAGAATGGGAGAAACGCCCACTCAATAACTTGAAGCAGAGAAGGATGTATTGTCATTGACATGTATCGTTCTATATAGAATTGCTGCATTTGGGTTAACCCGTGAAACCCGTATTATCGAAGTGGGCGAAACATTTATTCCATTTACCGCGGCTGCCATCTGTATCCAAGACTGATGTTTATACTGATTTAACGTCCGGTTTAGAGGGTTTTTACTTTACTTGTTTTCGGACACGCGAGGTCTTAGATTTGAATTGTGCAGAACCTGTTGTTGGTCAGCTTACACTGATATATTTATACCCCCCCCCCAAAAAAAAAAAACAACAACAAAAAACAAACAATTTTTAACCGAGTTTTCCACGGAAAATCCGGTTATTGAAATTGTGATGTACGGCGGGCGGGCGATTGTGCGGGCAGGCCATCGGCGGGCGATTGTGCGGGTGGGCGATGGGCGGGCGATTGTGCGGGCGGGCGATTGGGTGGATTCTCTGCTGCCAATCTTGTAAGCGCAACTCCTCTGAAAATGCTCAATAGATTTTCATAAAACCTTGCATATAGCAAGGACACAATATGTAGATGTGCATATTGTTGGGGATTTCTCCTCTAATTTTTCTGAGAGTTATGCCCCTTTGAACTTAGAAATCGCTAGGTCTCTTGACCCTACCCTTGTAAGCGCAACTCCTCTCAAACTGTTCAACAGAATTTCATAAAACCTTGTATGTAGCAAGGACACAATATGTAGATGCGCATATTGTCGGGTTGTTTCCTTCTGCAATATTTCTGGGAGGTATGCCCCTTTGAACTTAGATATCACTCGGTATTTTGACCCTACCCTTGTAAGCGCAACTTCTCTAAAACTTTTTAACAGAATTTCATAAAGCCTTGTATGCAGCAAGAAAACAATATGTAGATGTGCATATTGTCAGGGATTTTTCCTTCTGCAATTTTTCTGGGAGTTATGCCCCCTTTCACTTAGAAATTACTAGGTCTTTTGACGATATCTTTGTAATCGCAGCTCCTTTGAAACTACTCAACAGATTTTCATAAAACCTCGCATGTGGCAAGGACACAATATGTAGATGGTCATATTGTCAGGAAGTTTTCTTTCTGCACTTTTTCTGAGTTTTATGTCCCTTTGAACTTAGAAATCACTAGTTAATAGTGAAGGAAATCCCGGTTTGATGTGGTTTCGACATTTCTTGTTTGTTGTTGTTGGGGTGGGGTAGGGGTTATATAGGAGTCACCTTGGCGATCGATCGGTCTGTCGACTTATATGTTGGCTTGAAAGATGGGTTAATCTGGATTTGCGATCAATGCTGCTGTGTGTGGGTATTCCACCACGTTTAGTGATAATTCTAGTTGGCGTTTATTTCAGGACACTTTTTTGACTATTTGTTTTCGGACGAGTGGTCTGAGGGCTGCTCTGTGCGGGTATTGGAGGGTCAGCTGCTGAACCAGCTGTTGGTGTGTCTGTACCGTATGGAAAGGGAGAAAGCTTTGGTACGACACACCACCTACGCATTGGCCAAGAACAAACGGATCAGGAGCGGCTGCTACAAGCTCGCAGACAAGACGGTCAGTATTATAACAAACTAATGTTCTAACCACACTTAACCCTTCCCTTGCTGAATTTTTAAAATACATTTCTCCTTCTTTACCCATGCCCTGTTGTATAATTACATATATATTCACTGTGTACAAGTATTTCGCTGTGCAATCACTGATGTGGAGTGCACTGGTTGCACAATCAACTGGTAAATAGTGCAGACCCTGATGAGACAGCTCCTGCATGGTCTTCACTATTTACAGGTAGGTATATTGACGCGATTAGCAAGCGAAGGGTTAACAGTTAGCATTGACCTGGTATATAAAGACTGTATGAATATTAATTAGCTAATTTTCACCTTGACTATATGATACAAGACAGTTTGTAATCATGCCAAAAATAAGATCTATACCATTTCATATTCAAACAGAGTTGACCCTAATCAGACAGTTCCTACAGGATGTATCTGATCAGGGTCTACTCTGTTTACTATTGAGTAAAATTGCGTCTGTATCGTGTAGAGGGTTTAACCCATTCCCTCATATTGACGACTTTTGACGACTCTGTAAAAGTCACTTTGTGAAACCAATGGTTTCAAACTACAAAATTCTAAAATTTTCCTTTTCTCTAGTTCATGCTCCTTTTCGGTAGATTTATTCAAAGTGGTTGTATCTAAAAATAGCCTATGAGGTAATGGGTTAAGACACAAGTATGTTTGTCTGCTTTTAGGCATATGGTTTTATCGAGGAAACATTGCTGATAGAATTAGCATATTTCGGCCGCTTGACGAAAGAGGAACCGAATCCAGTGACACTAAATCCGCTCGAATACCTCCGACACGGCGTGCCGGAATTTACCGAAGACACACCGCCGTTGTCGTTTTCGCCTTCTCCAGACGGAATTCGACGTAAACGAGGTAAAATATGGAACGCCATTCTGTCATGCTATTTGCTAAATGCTTAATGCTAAATGCAAAATGCGAAATGCTTTTTGCCAATTGTGTAAATTGCTAGGGAAAGAACCGGAATGTTGCAAATGATGGATGTAAATGACAAGTGCGACATGCTTATTGCTAAATGCATGTTTGCACTACTAGCATTGAACAGCGCCATTTTTAATTTAATAGTGCAATAAGTAATAAGCTTTAATGTAAATAAACATTCATTTAACAAATGTACAGTTACTTTACAAATAACGCTGTTCAATTCTGGTAGTGCAAACATGCACTTAGCAAAAAGCATTTGACATTTGTCATTTACACCCATCATTTGCAACATTCCCTAGCAATTTATACAATTGGCAAAAAGCATTTCGCATTTTGTATTGGGCATTTAGCATGGCAGAATGGCGTTCCATAGTAAAATATACTCTTCGACAAGATTTAATAAATCACATGTTTATGGTTCTTTTTAAAAGAAAAACAATGTCTGATCGGGTCTATCCAATTTCACCGTCTTCAATTGTGTTCAAACAAAGGAAATATATACGCGTATATATATACACACACATTTATTTTGATGCTACCAATAAATTACAGATATTTCGTAGATATTTCATGTGTGATAACGTCAATCACTGAGTAGTGATGATATCACTTCCGGTTACAATATCAATGTTATCATAGGAGCGTTCTGTTTTACTTTCACCTTGCTTTAAGCAGCCACCTGCCTTTAACACAGTTCTTTTTCAACATGTATTACAAACACACTATTTATTTATGGCATAAAACATAAAACTCTACGCCCCCTCCCCTCCAAAAAAACTTCTACGCCCCCCCCCCTAATCTGAAATCCTTGATCCGCACCTGATATCAGCTGTAAGAAGATGAATACAATCAAACTCCCTCTTAGACCACCTTCGGGGCTGACCAAAAATAGTTTAACCCTTTACTCCATGAATATTCATGTGAGAAATAATTACACCATGAATATTAGTTACATTCTTTTTCATATAGCACAAGGACATGTGAATGTTTGGCCATTGCAGAAACTGTAGAATCATATCTTTATTATATCAAAGCAAACAGACCAGATCCTGAACAGACTGATCCTATAGGAGTCGTCTGATTCTAGGTCTTCTCTGTTTGCAAAGGCGTAGCAAAACGTATTTACGGAGTAAAGGGTTAATAAGCGGGGAGGCCTCATTATCGGAGTGATACAAGTATGTTTTTCTTATGACAAAAGTTATTGATTCAGATTACATTTATAATTTATCTGAAATTAAATAATTACTGTATTATTCTGCAATACTGACTTTAGTTAACATAGGAAAAATGACCTTTTCAATTAACTGTTCTCCTTCATTGGTAATCCATTCTTTTGTGATCCATGATTTAATAAAATCGTTATCATCTTCATTATCCTATAATTACAATGTGATGTTGAATTTTTCAGTACTCCATTTATTCAACGTGCTTGATACGGATATGCAGATTTTCTTTCAGGGCTAATTTGGGGTCAAAACTCGGCCACGTTCCCTTGTTGGTGTACAAATATTTCGCGTATCCCTGAAAATATGTCCTCTTCATCTGATAATCAAGGTTATATAGTTCTGAGTCTGAGTTCATTTTAAAGTATTTGGTCATATTTTGAGTTGTCTCATCATTAGACCAATTAGATGCACGAGAATGAACTCGGACTCAAGCAAAATTTTTGATAACCTCGTGACCTGGTGTCAGAAAAATGGCATTAGTTCTATGCATGAGCGATATGCATGTTACTAAGCATGGTGTCTATGCAGTTATTAATTTAGAGAGACAGTGTTTTGTAACGTGTTACTAGTCTGTTCATAAATGTAACCCATTCCCTTCTATTGACGGCTTTTGACGCCTCTGTAAATGTCACTTTTTGAAACCATTGTGATAAATAGAGCATTTGCTCCTAATGAGCAAATGCTGTATAAATGTATCACTAAGGTTTAAAAAACCCCAATATAATTCTTAAATTTTGTAATAGATACTGCTTTTCTGTAGATTTATCTAAAGAGTTTGGGTGTAAGTCATTGTCAGGCTTGAAAACAGACGGTAGCTTAATACAGGGAGACAGTCATGCAGAGAGCTCCTCCTCTGATAATCACGTGTCTGTGTAGTCACGTGCCTAGAAAGTTCTCAATTATTTTTCTTCTTAAAGTTCGGATGAGCGAGTTTATACTGTGTTTTCCCAAACTTCCCTCAACGACGCGGTGTTCCCCGCTTTAAGGGTGGCTGTTGCTATTGTATTTTCCTCCATTAATTGAAAGAATCATCCAGTTGAATATCACCCCCCTTCCTGCAGACAGTAGCACACGTCGTTGTTTCAAAGTAATGGCGTTAATTCAACGTTTCAAACCAACGTTGAAATGAAAAGTCCGTATGCCATATTCCTGGTGATTGGTGTACATTGAATTTTAAATTATTTTATGCACATGACAGTGTTGTGCAGTCCGAATCTTTTTGTTTGTTCAGTAATATTTTAAAACATTTATTTATCTTAAAAGTAACACAAATGTACACGTCTAAGAATGTACATGTCCGCAATAATCGCAATAATTTTCTGGAATATCTGATAAGTTCAGTCACAAATCCTTTTCAAATTTATTTAGCTACCAGTATGAGTGTCGACAGTTCGTACTTCCGGTCTTTCGACAGTAGACATGCAGATACAAGTTTGCCGAAAGCTGATAGGACAGGACGGCGCCTGTCACTGATGGCCAAGCCAATCAACGCTATCCGGTTTATACAGGCAGTGTCGCCTAGACCACGGCGCATGTCTACTGCAGACTCCTTAACGTCGTCCGGAACTCCTCTGTCCATTCTGCATGTATGTATACTGAGGATCTGGCACTAGCAGCCATGAGTTAGTTATGGCACACGATTGTGATCGGTTTTAGGCTAACAACTTAGCGTAGAATAATTACATTTTACATTGAGTTACAAACTCTTGAGGTGTATAAAAGACAGCATACATACTAGTGGCAAATCTAGGGTTACAACCAGTGCTACTGAATTAAAAACAAAATCCACGAATGCATTATGATTTACTGTGTTATATTATCCAATCTTCGTTAAATCAGTACAATATATTTAAATAAAGAATGAAAATTAATGGAAGGGTTAGTGCAGTTTTACGTTATAAGGTTTGTATCATAGTTCGTTTTATGCGAGCATCATTGTATAATGTACTTTCACAAACACAATAGCTCTTCAATATATAATGTTACACTATAGAGTCTGGTGACATTTCCTATTTACTGGTTTACTCGCATGCTATATGTAAACAGTTTGGGTCTGGATAAGATGCCAAATATCTCGGCGTCTCGTCATGATCCAAACTGTCAGACCGGTGAGGTTGTACTCTAGGTTTAATACTCTTTTTCCGCCTATCTTTTTATTTATCAGGCATTTAGTGAAACGCATGAGGATCCTATCCCAGAGGTGAGAAAAACGAGCAAACATCGTGGTTCAGTATACAAGTTTGATGGAATTGATCCCAAAGAGCTTCTAAAAAAGTTCCCTGTGCACAGGTATCACAAGCCAGTAGACGGTGACAGAATGGAGGAAGACAAGGAATCTGACTATGAATCCCACGAGGAAGACGAGGACTACTTCGGGGATGAATTTTATCTTTCTAACGAAACGTCGAAAGGAACGAGAGGAAAGTCAGAAAGCGTTAAGACCAAGCTGCAGAGAAAGAAAGTTGAACTTCAAGAGAGGCGGAAAGAAAATGCTGCACGGTTAAGGTCTAAACAGAAACTACCAGTAAAACCCACACTTCCACCTTTGCCTCCGCTAGATATGGAGAAAATACAGGAACAAGGAGTTTTACATTTTACCATACGCATGCCTGATGAATTACCAACCTTTGAGCAGTTTATAAGAATCTTGAAAGACGACGAGTATTATGATCCTAGGTTCAGAAATAAGATAAAATTGAAGAGCAGAAAGATTGCCCAGCGTTACTACATGGCGAAAGGTCGAAGGAACAGCCACTTATTTGATGCTAATGCGAACCCCTGCAATATGTTAGCACAACAACAACAACTATTTCTGAGCAGAGTACGAAGAGGGTCGAATGCCTCCGATTATAACAGTCGAGCCAATATTCGTCTACCAGTCTTGGTTGAGAGTGATCGGGGACTTGCAAGAGGTCTGAGACCACCAAATTATCGAATTGGAGAAACTGACAGTGTTCACAATGACGATCACTGTGCTAACATCGCGGACGAAGTGCTAGGTGTGACGGATTCAGAAGCTTGTAGAGAGCACTGCCTAGTGAATGGACGATCTGCAAACAAAGCTAACGAGGATAGATTGGATCGTATGCATGACATATTCCCCCTCGCTACACGGGGGTCAGGGTCGAATATTGGAAGGACACCAACGGGGAAAAGCAAAGTAGACAAAACAGAGTATCTATCAGTTCCACCACGAGTCGCATCCCCTGATTTCAAATGTTCAAAGAGCCCATTGCCTCCAATTTTCCCTAAGGCGCCTCTTTGTGACGAGGAGATCGAGTATCCAGAGACAGACAGTGAAGACTCAGAAAGCGAAGATGACACGGTGCCATGTTTCGATACCAACAAAGTTAATATTCGATATAGCATCGAGAGGCTTCGAAAGAAACAGCGCAAGAAGAAAAAGAAACCCGTATTTTACGATATATTGGCCAAGTATTACAAGATGCAGAATGCACTCACAGCTTTTCGGAAAGGGTCGATGACGCGGGAGATAAAGAATGCGAAGGCGAGAGCGAGGAAAATGAGTCTGGCGGGATATTTTCGGGGTAAATCAAGTAAACCGATAAATTTCTGATATAGTGATTGTCTCTATTTGCAACGTGGTTGAAAATGCCAAAACGTACATAAATCATTTGTTTATATGCTGAAAAGCAGTATAATGCAAGAAAGCCGATCGGAGATCAGAGCTACAGATAAAGGTGCGTACCAAAATACTAAAATCGCTATTTCTCCACCAAAACCAATACTGTGGCCACTATTTAGAATTGTGTCTTGTCACAGTATAAGGTTTGGTGGAGAAATAACGGAGCAATTCTTGAAAATGTTTAAATTTACGTATCTTACCTGGACCTTTGATCGGAGACAAATGCCGATGTTAGTCGTCGATGTATTCGTATTTATTCGGGTTGTGGTTTAGTTTTGTAACTGTTCGAACAGGCGGATAATTAAAAAAAGATAAGCATCAACGAAAACGCTTTATTTTGTATGACTTTATCGATATCAGTTCAACTTAACAATCTTCATTTCTTCAATATATGTCACATTAGAAGTTCCCAAAAAAGGGGCCATTGACGATTATTTTTATACAAATCTATTGTGTTTCCATCTGAAATAAAAGGTGGGATTTTATTTTTTGTGCAGTATCGCATTGCTATTTTTAATCGAAATTCTAGGATCTAATAAAAAAATACCCGCACAAATGCACCGTTGCATTTTCACGTTTTTTAGACTTGGCAAAAATGACAATGCGCAAGATCGCGACCGCCCTTATTGGATTCCGTAAAAAGCTGACAGGAAACTCGGCAGTCGTCTATTCGGGCCATGAGGCAGCTTTACCTACGATTGAGATTTGGGTTGAGAACTTCAATGTTCAAGACTCAATAATGCATCCAAGACTTCAGAACTGCTGCATGGATGATGACGTTCAGTCACATTAATCAATATTTAGCCTGCAATTGGCAAACCCATGATTACCATTACAAACAGTTTGTATCCGAATGAGTGACTCGGTGTCACGTCAGTATCCAAACTGTTTGACACTAGGAGTACATGTTCGTGAAAAAGGAATATATAGCTTAACCCTTTGAATGTTGAATATTCAAACTGGCATGATCCATAACTGTTTAACGATACAGTCCGTTAAGTTTGAGGGATTTTAAATGACAGTGTTGGCCCTGACCAGATGGAGCCCGCTGATCTGGGTCTACGTCGTTTGCAAATACCAGTACATTCGTGCGATCTATTGTTTGCTGATGAATTAGAGCATGATAATCATGCTCTAATTCATCAGCAAACAATAGATCGCACGATATCATTGATACTACAGTTACTGCCATGGATAACAAATACATTGTTTATTACTCAGTTATAAAACTACAGCTAATTATTGTGCATACATTTACATCCATTATTTCTTACATGAATATTCATTAGGTAAAGGGTTTAAATAATTATCACTTGCAGGAGAGCAGAGGTGTTTCAAACCAATTGAAGAAATGGTTGTTGGGAAAATGAAGAAGTTCGATTTCCTGGAAACTTCACCAAAACGACCAATGGACTTTGACAAGTTGGGAACTGCAGACTTTTCTGTGCCATGCCAACAAAAGTTCTTCCAAAGACTGAGTGATGCGGTGGGTGAGTTTGTCGTACGCCGAGAAATCGTGGTCTCTAACCTATCAACATTTAACAAGTCAGCTACATCAGTGACATTTACAAAGAAATCATGCTTTGAACAAAGGCACACAAGCTGTGCATATAGACCATGATCTAATTTTAATATATTTTATACATGTTAGTGTACAGATGCTAGATATAAATCGTTAATTATATATATATATACATTAGTGTACATAAGCTGTTTGAAATAACAATAATAACAATTTTCCCAAATACATGTACATGTAATGTTGCTTATCATTGCCTTTTGCTGTTTAGTTGTTCTTTGAGCCTTGGTTTTATTTGCATCAAGGGAGATCATCTCTATTTTTTTGCAACCAGTGAAGTGTCAAAGTCGTCGACCATTTCTCCTTAAGTTGATCTGGGGTGCAATTCATAATTACCATCATTTGTCTCATAGCGTCAATAATACATGTATATACATGTACATGTACAGTAAAACCCCTCTAGCGGAGAATTTAGATACTTTCTAAGACAGGTGGCTGCTTAATTCAGGGTGAAAGTCATGCAGAAAGCTCCTAGAGGAGCTTTCTGCTTGACTTTCACCCTGCATTTAAGCCGCCACCAGTCATCAAGACTGATATTTCTACTAAATTGAACGTCCGATTTTGAGGGGTTTTACTATATAGAACATGTTATGAATATGTCTCCGGTCAAACTAGAGACTAAGATACCTGTTACCCAAGTCTCTGATAAAAACATGTTATTGGGAATATGTCCTTTTTGAAAGACCAACTTGATTTTTATTAAAACCCTTGTCCTGAATAAAACAGAATTCACACCAATGTTCACCGATATGTCAGAACATTGAAAATAGTATCTTGGATTTGAGACATAATATAAGCTTTTAATTGAAAGAGTTCAACAAATCCCACTAAAGTTTAAAGATTAAAGATTGCAGTTTTGATCATTTGGATTGTGTTCAACCCTTTCCCTAATAAAAATGCATTTTCATGCCTTTGCAAACAGAGTAGAACCAGATCAGGTGGCTCCTGTAGGAGCCATCTGATCAGGATCTGTTGTTTTCTCATGAAATTATCACAGATCTGACTAGTTTCTAACAAACCAACAATTCTATGAAATAAATTTAAGCTAATATACATTCATGATGTCATTATTTCTTACAAACAGTTATTATGGGCTAACACGTAAAACCAAAGGTCAAAGGTTAAGACCTCCAATGTAAATAAACACATACATCTATCTGACAATAATAAAATACACACACACTTTAATATTTCTTTCATCATATCTTTCATTGGCAAATAAATAAAAACTAACACAAAGGAAACACAGTCTACTATCAATGAATAGCTTAACCCTTGGAATGCCAATGTTTCAAAGAAGAATTGCCTATCATTGTAGAATCCATTCAATTTCAAAGGGTATAATTTGCAAGATCATTTTGAATGGCAAACAAAGAAAACCCTGACAAGAGTCCGACTCCTCTAGGAGCTCTCTGATCTAGGTCACAATTGTTTGTAAATACCAGTTCACTTGTTTCCCACTATCAAAGGGTTAAAACAATCTATACTTTTGAGTGAGTGACGTTGGGTTTTATAGCACCACAACACTATATAGGTTATATGGCACCTAGACAGGAGAAAAGTTGCCAGACCCACATCTCATTTACATCAAGATAAAATATAGGGTGTGGATCTAGAAACTTAATGGAGAATGGGAGATGCAGAAACTCATGTTTACAGAAAATCCTTATCAGTTGTCTCTTATGACCCTGCAACAGGTGAGTAGTGGTACCCATTCTTGTGCCATTCAGACATATCCCTGCACTACATGTGGCTTTTAACCCTTTCCCTCATACAAACGTGTTTTCACGCATTTGCAAACAGAGTAGACCCAGATCAGACGGCTCCTAGAGGAGCCGTCTGATCAGGGTCTGCTCTGTTTGCTAATAGAATTTGATAGAATTGTTTCTTTGCTTTCTAAAATGTATACAATGTTCCACCTTCCATATTTCTTTCTAACTATTTTGTTAATGAATATTCAGTAGGTATTGAAATTTGGCCTAAATACAGGCCAGGGAACCAGGGTTAATATGATGTTACTGAATTCATAATTAACCTTGCAAACAAACGGGTCCAAATGAGATGCCAAGTAACTCGCTCTCTCCTCAAGATTAGATGTTTGCTACTTTGGGGTTTTGACCTTTTACTTGAATAAAATTTTACTTTTCACACCTTTTAAAACAGGGTAGACCCAGATCAGACAACTTCTGTAGGATCTGTCTGATCAGAATGTACTGTATGTGCTTATATAATACATTACACATCTGATTCTGAAGTGTTTACCAGGACAATAAATTCTGTTATTTCATACTTTTTCAATACAATAATTAAATTAACATTCTGACACTAGGAGTCTGATATGGAAACTCATCAAGTAAAGGTTTAACCCTTTCCCTGTTCTATGTTTAACTACCTATACTGAATAGTCAAAATAGTTATAATGAAATATGGAAGGTGGAATATTGTAGCCATTTTAGAAAGTGAAGAAACAGATCTTTCAAATTCCACTAGCAAACAGAGCAGACCCTGATCAGAGGATTCCTCTAGTAGCTGTCTGATCTGGGTCTTCTCTGTTTGCAAATACATGGAAAACACATTTACATGAAGGAAAGGGTTAAAAAATCCCCTTTTAAGACTTAATTTAAGGAAGGTAACTGTAAGCTCAGCAAGTTAATTGTAAAATAATAAACCCAGGGCAAGATATAGCTTTTACGAATGCATGTTATCAAACCCTTCCTACTGTTTCATGACATATTTTCATGCTGATCTGAAAATCAACCTAACACTTCTAAATTAACATCAATCCAATGATTAGAAAACAATGAGTGCAAACAAATCTAAATGCAAACATGGGCCTAGTAGCATGCTTCTTAGAGAGAATGGTTTGGATTACAGTCCATGGTTATACAGATGTATGTTATAAGCTAATTAAGTTGTACGCTATACCTTATGAATATTTCATGTAAATTATCATGAGTGTATGAAAATCCACAGGCTGACAATTTATAATGGTTGGTTGGTTGTGTTAACGCTTTCCTCCATAGGCTATTTTTAGACCCAACCTCTTTGAATAAATCTACCCAAAAGGAGAATTTACTAGAGGAAAGGAAACTTTTAGAATTAATTAGTTTTGAAACCATTGTGATAAATAGAGCATTTGCTCCTAAGGAGCAAATACTCTATTTATCACAATGGTTTCAAGAAGAGACTTTTACAGAGGCGTAGAGAGGCATATTTATGGAGGAAAGGGTTAACGCCCGTTTCTGCCAGCTATGGGCATATGAACACATAAATACTTGGTCATGACAGAAACAGTATAATTAGATCTATACAATTCTATCAGCAAATAGCAGACCTCGAAAAGATGGATCCTTACAGGAGGCATCTGACCCGGGTCTCCTCTATTCACAAAGGTGTGAAAAGGTGTCTCTATCAGAAAAAGGCTTAACGTTTTAGCATGGATAACTATGCTACAATACCACAATGTTTCTATATAAGACTGAGGAGCTAAAACCTTTACATGTTTATAATGGAGTAAAACATTTTCTCTACAGATTAAAACAATTATATTTCAGGGAACAGTAAATGTAAGAACCAAACAAAGCTTTAAATCAGCCATGGTAATGTAGAGACCAAAACATGAGCCAAAGTAACATTTGGTGGTTTAGCCTAATTATTACAACACTTGTTACCTTGTTTGATAAAACCCCTTTACTCAATCAATATTCATATAAGAAATAATAACATCATGAATATTAAATATTATAATAGCACATGGATACAGGAAGGTTTGGCTAAGGCAGAAACAGTAGAATCATATCTATATTTTATCATAAGAAAACAGAGCAGATCCTGATCAGACGGCTCCTACAGGAGTCATCTGATCTGGGTCTACACTGTTTGCAAAGGAATAGAAAGATGTATTTATAGAGTAAAGGGTTAAAAAAGCATCCACAGTATCTTATATCAACGTTCAAAACAGTGCAGACCTAGGAGGTGGTATTTAACCTGGGTTTACACTGCATAGAGATCTCTAGATTATAGAAGTAGTCTGGAAATCTAGGTCAAATAGTTTCTATATTTCTCTAAGGTGATTCTAATAAGTATCAATAAATAAAGTTTAGCTTAGAACTAATTATTTACTCCATTAATATGTTTTTCCATGCCTTTTCAAACACAGTAGACCCAGATCAGACATCACCTATAAGAGCTGTCTGAACAGGGTCTGCTCTGTTTGCTTATGATATAAAATAAATCTGGTTCTACAGCTTCTGTCTTGGCAAAAAAATCCAATTTCAAATGTCTTTATAAAAATTCAGCTAATTAATATACATGATGTTATTATTTCTTTCATGAATATTCATAGAGTAAAGGGTTAACAGATTCAGATAGATGTCTCTTATTGACAGCACTGTGCAAACTCAAAAGGCACTGTTTCTCATTAGGCAGGGGATTTATTCCCTCCTGTTCACATGAGAAACACAAGACGTATTTGCTCTTAGTACAGGTACAGTGATAAACTTTGAAATAAGTATAACTCAAATGAGATACCAAGCAACTTTGCATCTTATCAGAATTCTAAAAGTTTCACACTCCAATTTTGAATTGTAACAAAGCAGAAATATACACATCATTTGGCAGAAGCAAAGCAAATGACATATTTGGCAGATAACAATTGCCATTTCACTGAAAATATTTGTACTTTTTTGACAGAAATTGTATATATATGCCGTAATCAAAAGCGGTAACATTCTACAAAGAGATAAATTGGTGTCATATACAAAATCAATCAGATATATCATGTAATATCTGGCACAGAAACACAAAAAAGTCCCAACTCTTAACCTATTCCCTCATACGAGGGGTGTTCCATAAATTATGTCATCTGTGCTTTATTTCGCGGAAATCGTGCAATTCATGCACAAAACCACCTCGTGTCGATTGAGTGATCACTGGCTCGTGACACAGGTAAATATCTCGTCCACACGTTCACTTGCCTCTGTACAGTGTACATCGTTTCATAGCCTATTCGTTAGACTATACACAAAATGACAGGAAAACGAGCTGAAAATGTTCTTGAAATTAGGGCCTATATAAAAGGTAGGTCATTACTCGGCATAAAGGCTGTAGATATTCACCGCGAGGTGTGTGACATTTATGGGGAGGGCCAAATGTCCCACAGGACTGTTTGTAGGTGGGAAGCTAAATTTAGTGCTGGGCAGCAGCAACTTAAAGATGCTGCTCGCCCAGGTCGTCCTGCAACAACTACGACCAAAGGTAACATAGAAAAAATCCGAAATATCCTCAAAACTGATGCTCGATTCACCGTAAGACAATTGGCTCGAATGACAAACTTGTCGTTAGCAAGAGTTCATGCAATTTTGAAGAAACACCTAAAAGTTAGAAAGATAAATGCAAGATGGATACCCCATTTGTTAACGGATGAGCAAAAGAAGACGCATGTAACAATGGCAAAAAAACTTCTCAAAATGTACCCAAAATATAGTAAAAAGGCTTTTGATAATATAGTCACTGGTGATGAGACCTGGGTGTATTATTTTGAACCAAAGCGGAAGGTTTCCAACGAATATGGGCCACTAAAAATGCCAGACGCCCAAGTATTGCCAAACGAATACGAACGGTAAAGAAGGTTTTGTATGCTTTTTTTTCTCACTAATAAGGGTCCAGCTATTCAAATCCCGGTGCCAAAAGGCAGAACGGTCACAGGCAAGTTCTATAAAAACGTTGTTCTGAGAAAATTGAAGAACTACTACAAAAGTAGCCGCCCCAAAACAGGACTTAAGTATGTCCGACTTTTGCATGATAATGCACCCGCTCACAAGGCACGTATTGTGACTGACTTTTTGGAGTCAGAGAAGGTAACCGTCCTTCCGCACCCTCCGTATTCGCCAGACTTGGCCCCCTGCGACTATTTTCTCTTTCCAAAACTTAAATATCATTTATCTGGAAGGAGATACAATTCGAGAAATGCCCTTGGGTCTGCTGTTTATCAGTGTCTGATGGGTGTCCCCATTGAAGAGTATGAAAAATGCTTCCAAAAATGGATTGACTGGCTAAAAAGGTGTATTCTGGCTGGCGGAGAGTATTTCGAAGGGCAGAGCAAATTAAAATGAACAAAAGCACTTCCGCTATATGAGCACCGATGCAAGTGACATTATTTTTGGAACACCCCTCGTAGGCTATTTTAGACCCAACCTCATTGAATAAATCTACCAAAAAGGAGCATTTACCAAAGAGAAGGGAGCACTTTAGAAATATTTTTTTGAAACCATTGTGATGAATAGAGCATTTGCTTCATTGGAGCAAACACTCTATTTATAGCAATGGTTTCAAAAAGACTTTCACAGAGGCGTCAATATGAGGGAGTGAGTTAAGTTATTAAATTGACTGTAAGAAGATCAAAAGAAATGATATGTATAAACATTTAAAACATATTCACATTACCATGAAAATGTACCTGAACTAAAACAGCACGGATATGTTTTAAAATCGCTGACAAGTAACTAAGTTTGAACAAGAAGGTCATACTTAAATTAATGGCCCTATCCTGGTTGCCCTAGTCAATGTCACTTTGCCAATGTTAACTATTGTATGCAAAACAACCATATCTGCCAAAATTGTATTAAAATAGAGCAAATCCTGTTTTATCCCTTTACCTCATATACCTGTGCAAACAGAAAACACCCTAATCAGATGCCTCCTTCAGAAGTCATCTGATCAAGGTCTGCTCTTTTTGCTTTATATAAAATAACATAGAGCTGATTTGACAGTTCCTGCCATGGCCAAAAATTCCTTTGTTCAATGCTGTTTGCAAATATTGCCATCTGCTTCAATTCGAAAAATATTCTAAAAATACGCTTTTCTTCCCTATCTTCTAAAAACGAGTGTCAGAGTGACAAACAGTTTGGATCCTGATGAGACGCCGAGCTACACTGTGTCTCATCTGGA
Source organism: Azorinus chamasolen (assembly GCA_963576725.1). Classification (NCBI taxonomy): domain Eukaryota; kingdom Metazoa; phylum Mollusca; class Bivalvia; order Cardiida; family Solecurtidae; genus Azorinus; species Azorinus chamasolen. The sequence goes on from OY755236.1 coordinate 105,286,942, forward strand.
TCCAAACTGTTTGCAAAAGTTATCATAAGTTCCCCAGTAGAGTGCAATAGGTTAAACAAACAGTTTCATACCAGAGATTGTTACAGTTGTTTTACCGAAATGTATTCCCATTATACTTAGAGTTCAGCATGGAACTCGACTCAGCTCTTTGTTCATCGAATAAAGCTATACATCTTTGTGCATGAAACAATCTATTTATCTTTACAGTAAATCCTCTCTAAACATCATATTAAATTTGGTATAAATATCAGTCTTGGAGACAGGTGGCAGCTTAATGCAGGATGAAAGTCATGCAGCGAGGAGCTTTCTGAATGACTTTCACCCTGCATTAAGCAGCCAACTGCCTAAAATGTACTGTATCTAAATCTACTCTTCTAGAATTCCAGTTTATAGACATTTTACTGTATGTAACTGTTAGATTAACATCAAGAATAAATCAAATCATGTTTCACTAGTTTCGAACCACCGATTTAACCCCATACTTCATGAATATTCAAGCAAGAATATATGATTTCATGAATATTTATTACCCCATTCCCACTTAAATCAAGATTTCATGACCATATGAATGATTATTAATAGAACTTTATAATGAAACATGGACAGCAGATTTGTTTGGCCAAAGAAGGACCTGAAGAAAAATATCCATCAAATACATTAACAAACAGAGCAGATCCTACTCAGACGGATCCTACAGAAGCTGTCTGATCTGGATATACTCTGTTTGCAAAGGCATTAAAATGCGTTGCCTAAGTCAAATTTTATCATGGCGCATGAAACATGGCAATTTCTGTGATGGTAGACTGCAGAATCTATAACATAATTTAAGCAAAGAGAGCCGATCTTGATCCTATCGAGCTGTCTGATCTCGGTCAACTCTCTTTGCAAATTGTGTTAATTAGTTGGTAATTAGGACAGGTGGCTGCTTAAAGCAAGGTGAAAGTTAAACAGCGTAGGAGCGTTGTTTTACTTTCACCTTGCTTTAAGCAGTCACCTACCTTAACACAAAATACTTGATTTAATTTAGTGGCTGTTATAGAGGTTTTACTGCATCGAGTTTAGGTATGTCATAATATTTATGACAAAGGACTGATATAAAAAATAGTGAACAGTCACATTATCTCACCAAGCATTAAAGCTTTCTTTAATCCTTTCCATCATACAAATGCTTTTTCAAGCCTTTGCAAACAGAGTAGACCCAGACCAGACGGCTCCTGCAGGAGCCATATGAACAGGGTCTGCTTTGTTTGCTTATGAAATTATAAAAGAGACGACTCTACAGTTTCTACCAATACCATAACTGCATGTGCACACATCTTATATTTAACATACATGAATATTCAACACAGAAAGGGTTAAGCTTTTCTAACCAGGGTAGATCCAGGTAAACTGTCACTTTTAGCAATGAAAAAATACTGAATAATATTACTACATTCACTATCGCTGTGATCACAGAAAATCTTGATCTTATTACATTTTAGCAGGGATCTACAGTATGTCTATCCCGAAACCTACTCAACGATACCTTCTCAAACACATTTCTCTGTTAGTTTAACCTTTTGAGAGTTGAATAGCCCATCAGTGTTTAACTAGAGAGTCTTCTCTGTATGAAAAGCCTCAAATTGCTAGAGGATTTTGAATGACAAACAGTGAAGACCCTGATCAGAGGGCTCCTCTAGGAGCCCTCTGACCTGAGTCTTAACTGTTTGCAAATAACAATCAGACAGATGGTAGTTCAGTGCAGGTTTATGGTTATGTTGAAGAAAGCTCCCTTAGGAGCTTATAGCACACCTGTCCTTCTGCACTAAGCAGCCACCTGCTTTTATAAACCTGTAACTATCTATTAGGTAGTCAATGCAGAGAGGTTATACTATAACTGTCAATGAAATAATGCATATGTTTCAGATTTTAATTTATGATTAATGTAATTACCTTCAAATCAGCCTTTGTCGATATGAGACACCTTTGCAAACAGAGTAGACTCAGAGCAGATGTTTCCTGTAGGATATTCATATAAGAAATAATGACATTATGAATATTTATTAGCTAAACTTTTATAATGGCATACATGCACATGATGTTTTGGTATTGGTAGAAACTGTAGAATCAGATCTGTATAATTATTTAAGCAAACAGAGAAGACCCTGATCAGACAGCTCCTATAGGAGCCATCTGATCTGGATCTACTCTGTTTGCAAATGCCTGAAAAAGTGTTTACATGTAGGAAAAGGTTAATGTACATAATTGTGAGAGTATGCCATGGATATTCATGAAATGAAGGTTTATGAGATGGAACAGGTTACAATATTTGACAGCACAACATTGCTCAGGTGCAAAAGAATGAAGAGAATGAAAAGCCTTTAGGATTGTATCCATATGAAATCATATTGCTGATACAGAGCAAACTGCCATAACAGAAGAGATGAAAAACACAAAATGTACTCTAAAAGTCAATGGCCACTATATATTATTTGATTGATAAAAATATTGACAAAGCATTCAGTTTCTAATTCACACAATACAATTGCACAGTCCCGGGTTTAATATTTCAGCCAAACTATGGGATAAAGAGAAATTGGATTTCCTAAAAAAAAAGGGTCGACTCACTATAGTTTTAATGATGCAACCACAAACAGAATATACACCGTTCATTACAGACACATTGTTAAGATGTGTAAAGTTAGCCTTGTCCAAGGTATAGCTCCTATATTTCTCAACCTGATCCAATGTTGTGACCATACTTTAGAATCATCTTTTTGAGATGGTTTGTATCTAAACACGTCATTCCCTTTGGCGGATAAATGACATTTTCAGTATGTTAACCCGTCTCTTGCTGAATTTTAAAACACATTTCTCCCTCTTTACCCATGCCCTATTGTATGATTACATATATCTTCACTGTGTACAAGTATTTCGCTATGCAATCACTGCTGTGGAGTGCACTGGTTGCACAGTCAACTTGTAAATAGTGCAGACCCTGATGAGACAGCTCCTGCAGGAGCTGTCTCATCTGGGTCTACACTATTTACAGGTAGGTATATTGACGTGAATAGCAAGCGAAGGGTTAACAATACTCCCCTATCAGTACTAGTTGACACTTTTCTTCATATACATTGTACATGTAAACGTCTTTTCACACATTTGCAAACAGAATAGACACAGACCAGATGGCTCTTGTAGGAACTGTCTCATCAGGATCTGCTCTGTTTGCTTATGGTACAATATAGATCTGATTCTACAGCTTCTATCAGTACAAAACAATCCCGTGCACATGCATGTATGCCTCTATAAAAATTGAACTAAAGCATATTTGTGATGTAATTATTTCTTACATTACAGGGAAAGGATCAACTCTTTCCCGAATGAACATTTATGCATGAGTTGATCACTCAATTAACCCATTGCCTAATACTGACGCCTTTTGACGCTTCTGAAAAAGTCATCTGTTGAAAACATTGTGATAAATAGATCATTTGCTCCTATAAGAGCAAATGCTCTATTTATCACAATGGTTTCAAAACTACAAAGTTCTAAAATTTTCCTTTTCTCTAGTTAATGCTCCTTTACTTTAGATTTCTTCAAAGAGGCTGGATCTAAAAATAGCCTATGAGGTAATGGGTTAATATGACTTAATATTTATCAGGTAACATTTAAAAGGGCATTGTTGGCTTTGAAAGAAAACTGTATCAAATCTATATAATTTCATGAGCAAACATAGGCTGCCTGTATAACCCTTTCTCTCATACATAGGCTGCCTGTATAACCCTTTCTCTCATACATAGGCTGCCTGTATAACCCTTTCTCTCATACAGAGGCTGCCTGTATAACCCTTTCTCTCATACAGAGGCTGCCTGTATAACCCTTTCTCTCATACAGAGGCTGCCTGTATAACCCTTTCTCTCATACATAGGCTGCCTGTATAACCCTTTCTCTCATACATAGGCTGCCTGTATAACCCTTTCTCTCATACATAGGCTGCCTGTATAACCCTTTCTCTCATACATAGGCTGCCTGTATAACCCTTTCTCTCATACATAGGCTGCCTGTATAACCCTTTCTCATACAGAGGCTGCCTGTATAACCCTTTCTCTCATACAGAGGCTGCCTGTATAACCCTTTCTCTCATACATAGGCTGCCTGTATAACCCTTTCTCTCATACATAGGCTGCCTGTATAACCCTTTCTCTCATACATAGGCTGCCTGTATAACCCTTTCTCTCATACATAGGCTGCCTGTATAACCCTTTCTCTCATACATAGGCTGCCTGTATAACCCTTTCTCTCATACATAGGCTGCCTGTATAACCCTTTCTCTCAAACATAGGCTGCCTGTATAACCCTTTCTCTCATACATAGGCTGCCTGTATAACCCTTTCTCTCATACAGAGGCTGCCTGTATAACCCTTTCTCTCATACAGAGGCTGCCTGTATAACCCTTTCTCTCATACATAGGCTGCCTGTATAACCCTTTCTCTCATACATAGGCTGCCTGTATAACCCTTTCTCTCATACATAGGCTGCCTGTATAACCCTTTCTCTCATACATAGGCTGCCTGTATAACCCTTTCTCTCATACATAGGCTGCCTGTATAACCCTTTCTCTCATACATAGGCTGCCTGTATAACCCTTTCTCTCATACATATGCTGCCTGTATAACCCTTTCTCTCATACATAGGCTGCCTGTATAACCCTTTCTCTCATACAGAGGCTGCCTGTATAACCCTTTCTCTCATACAGAGGCTGCCTGTATAACCCTTTCTCTCATACAGAGGCTGCCTGTATAACCCTTTCTCTCATACATAGGCTGCCTGTAGAACCCTTTCTCTCATACATAGGCTGCCTGTATAACCCTTTCTCTCATACATAGGCTGCCTGTATAACCCTTTCTCTCATACATAGGCTGCCTGTATAACCCTTTCTCTCATACATAGGCTGCCTGTATAACCCTTTCTCATACAGAGGCTGCCTGTATAACCCTTTCTCTCATACAGAGGCTGCCTGTATAACCCTTTCTCTCATACATAGGCTGCCTGTATAACCCTTTCTCTCATACATAGGCTGCCTGTATAACCCTTTCTCTCATACATAGGCTGCCTGTATAACCCTTTCTCTCATACATAGGCTGCCTGTATAACCCTTTCTCTCATACATAGGCTGCCTGTATAACCCTTTCTCTCATACATAGGCTGCCTGTATAACCCTTTCTCTCAAACATAGGCTGCCTGTATAACCCTTTCTCTCATACATAGGCTGCCTGTATAACCCTTTCTCTCATACAGAGGCTGCCTGTATAACCCTTTCTCTCATACAGAGGCTGCCTGTATAACCCTTTCTCTCATACATAGGCTGCCTGTATAACCCTTTCTCTCATACATAGGCTGCCTGTATAACCCTTTCTCTCATACATAGGCTGCCTGTATAACCCTTTCTCTCATACATAGGCTGCCTGTATAACCCTTTCTCTCATACATAGGCTGCCTGTATAACCCTTTCTCTCATACATAGGCTGCCTGTATAACCCTTTCTCTCATACATAGGCTGCCTGTATAACCCTTTCTCATACATAGGCTGCCTGTATAACCCTTTCTCTCATACAGAGGCTGCCTGTATAACCCTTTCTCTCATACAGAGGCTGCCTGTATAACCCTTTCTCTCAAACATAGGCTGTCTATATAACCCTTTCTCTCATACATAGGCTGCCTGTATAACCCTTTCTCTCAAACATAGGCTGCCTGTATAACCCTTTCTCTCATACATAGGCTGCCTGTATAACCCTTTCTCTCATACATAGGCTGCCTGTATAACCCTTTCTCTCATACATAGGCTGCCTGTATAACCCTTTCTCTCATACATAGGCTGCCTGTATAACCCTTTCTCTCATACATAGGCTGCCTGTATAACCCTTTCTCTCATACATAGGCTGCCTGTATAACCCTTTCTCTCATACATAGGCTGCCTGTATAACCCTTTCTCTCATACAGAGGCTGCCTGTATAACCCTTTCTCTCATAGAGACTCTTGCCACATTTGCAAACAGAGTAGACCAAGATCAGAAGGCTCGTGTAGGAGCAATCTGATCAGGATCTGTTCTATTTGCTTATGGGATAATAGAGATGGCAAAATATTCCTGTGGTCACATGCCATTATAAAACATAATCACATTAGTATTATTCCAGATGTGTTTATACACCAGTATTTGTAAGGGAAAGAGGTAAGCAAATGCTTAGATGGTCAGATTGGCATCATAAATTGGATCCATAATCTTGTGTTTAGAAATGTGACACATACAATAGAACATGTCTTAACCCTTTCCCTATTCTATGTTTAATCCAAATTTCAATACCTCCTGAATATTCATTAACAAAATAGTTATAAAGAAATTATGGAAGGTGCAACATTGTAGACATTTCAGAAGGTAAAGAAAATGATCTATCAAAGTCTATTAGAAAACAGAGCAGACCCTGATCAGACGGCTCCTCTAGGAGCCGTCTGATCTGGGTCTACTCTGTTTGCAAATGCTTGAAAACACGTTTATATGAGGGAAAGGGTTAAGCAACCATAATATGTTAATACAGGGCAATGCAATGAGGAGCTTTCTACATTACTTTTGACTTGCATTAAAGTACCACTTGTCTTACAGACCCATAATTAGACCTCTTTTTGATGGTCGCTTAAGACAGGTTCTACTGTACGTGGAATACACTTTACAAACAAACCAAATATTCCTATGAGTCGACTGTGTCATATTCCTGGTCAAGGTCAGAGTGACTTTGACATACTATGCCCCATAACAATAGGGGTCATCTACTGATTATGTTAGAACTTGCTATCTTGTTTAAGGATCTTGGGCATAAGTGTTCTCTAGTCACTGATCGGAAACCAGTTGATCTACAGATGGATCAACACGAGCAAAGCATTGTAACCCCCTTATTTGAAGGGAGATAATAAATGTCTTAAGTTGGTTGACACATCTTTTTTCCTTTCTAAAACATGACAGTCTTGTCTTGAAATAGTAAGTGAAAAGTGAATGAAATATCATTCACTCCACTCTGATAATGCAGAACTACAGACCAGACAATAGTTGTGGCCAGGGTCTACACTCTGATAATGCAGAACTACAGACCAGACAATGGTTCTGGCCAGCGTCTACATTATTTATCTCTTGCAAAAAAGAAAAGAAATTTGTCCATGACTGTAACCAACAGTGTACAGCCTGATGAGAGGCCCTGCTTCCAATCTTGGGGCATTTCATCTGAATCCAAATGTTTGCATTGGCTATCACATTCCCTCATATTGACGACGTTTGACGACATTGTAAAAGTCACTTTGTGAAACCATTGTAATAAATAGAGCATTTGCTCCTATAGGAGCAAATGCTCTATTTATCACAATGGTTTAAAACTACAAAATTCTAAAGATTTCCTTTTCTCTAGTTAATGCTCCTTTTCAGTAGATTTATTCAAAGAGGTTGTATCTAAAATAGCCTATGAGGTAATGGGTTATCAGGAATTCTTGCCTGCAAAATGTTAGTTTCATTGCTTACAATACCCATATTTCTTCAGTTGCCCTTAACCCTTTCCCTCATGAATATTTATGTAAGAAATAATGACATCATGAATATTAAATAGCAGAATTTTTATGATGGTGGATGAATATAAGATTATTTTGCTCTGTAGAATCAGATCTAGGCATGAAAGATATTTGTATGACGGAAAGTGTTAACACTCCGATGGCCAGAATATAAGCCAGGCAATTTAACCTTTCTGCAATACTCTATTGCTGTGTTGTGAGAATAGTATATAAATATATCCTAAATGTAGCAAAACTGATATTCCTCAAACTAGAAATATGTGAGCCATCATAAATGCAAAGAAGAAAAGAGCAAAATCCTCTGAGGCAGCAGTCATATATCCCATAGTCTTATTGTACAGCTGCAGAATGCCTGGCTTCAGACCGCATAACATCAGCAAACCAACAAGCATGGAGGACCGATGTGGCAATATCACATTCTGAAATACCAAAATATGAGTTTACCTTTTTCTTACATATAAACATCTTTTCACATCAATGCAAACAGAGCAGATACAGATCAGACTGTCCCTGTAGAAGCCATCTGAGCAGGGTCTACTCTGTTAACTCATGAAATTTTAAACCTTTCCCTCATATAAAAGTGTTTTCACGCATTTGCAAACAGAGTAGACCCAGATCAGACGGCTCCAAGAGGAGCTGTCTGATCAGGGTCTGCTCTGTTTGCTAATAGAATTTGAAAGATCTGTTTCTTTGCTTTCTAAAATGTCTACAGTGGTTCACCTTTCATATTTATTTATAACTATTTTGTAAGTGAATATTCAGTAGGTATTGAAATTTGGGGTAAATATAGAACAGGGAAAGGGTTAATAGATCTGACTCTACAGTTTCTACCAATACCCAAAAATCCTGTGTACATATGCTTTTATAAAAAAAATCAGCTAATAAATTTTCATGTCATCAATTCTTAGATGAATATTCAACAGGGAAAAAGTTATAAAATTCTTCATCTGATGAATAATCATGTAAAAATTAATGACTATTAATATCATTTGGCCGGCTCCTTGCAATGACATAAAGTTTTTACCATGGCAGAAACTGTAGAATCAGACCTATATTACTTTATAAACAAACAGAAGACGTGATCATTGAAGGAGTTGTCTGATCTGGGTCTATTCTGTTTACAAAGACATAAAAAAAACTTTGTACAAGGTGAAAGGGTTTAGTAATTGCATATAAAGTTGAAAAAAAAAAGATCTATATAAACAACTGGATCCAGATGAGACAACATTAACCCTTTCCCTCATATAAACATGTTTTCACGCATTTGCAAACAGAGTAGACCCAGATCGGAGCCGTCTGATCAGGGTCTGCTCTGTTTGCTATTGGAATTTGATAGATCTGTTTCTTAACTTCCTAAAATTGCTACAATATTCCACCTTCCATTATAACCATTTTTTTCATGAATATTCAGTAGGTATTCACTATTGAAATTTGAAATAAACATAGAACAGGGAAAAGGTTAACTCTGCATCTCATAAGGATCTAAATCGTTAGAAGCTGGATGTTTATGTAATAGTTCTTAGGGAGAATGAAAGAACAAGAGGGCCAAGATGGCCCTTAATCGCTCACCTGATTACCATAGATTTAAGATTTTTACAGGGTAGCCCATAGGTAGGGCAAATATTGACCTTAGGGACAATATTTGAACAATGTTGATAGTGGATCATGAGCAGTGGTTCTGCAGAACAAGATTTTCAAAGATTTAGTATATTGATTTTATCAAGACAATGATTCTGACCAATGAAGATTGGGCTAAAAATGTGCCCTCTAGAGTAATTTTTCTAAGATTTGACCTAGTGGCCTACTTTTTATTCCCACCCAACCCATGATCACACTCAACCTTGATATCACCAAGACAAACACTTTGAGGAAGACTGGGCTAAAAATGTGGCCACTGGAGAGTAAACTAGATTTTTCTAAGATATGACCCAGTGACCTACTTTTTGACCTCACATAACCCACTTTCAAACTTGTTATTAGGACAATCATTCTGACCAATTTTCATGAAGATCTGGCTATAAATGTGACCTCCAGAGGGATCACAAGGTTTTCCTACTATTTGACCTAGTGACCTAGTTTTTAACCCAACTTGACCCACTTTCGAACTCGTCCGAGATTTTATCAAGACATTCATTCTGACCAAGTTTCATGAAGATTGGTATACAATTATGACCACTAGAGAGTTCACAAGCAAATTGTTGACGCCGGACATTCAAGTCTCCCAAAAGCTCACCCTGAGCTTTGCTCAGAAGAGCTAAAAACTGGAACTATTTTTTATACAAAAACTGATGTTTTCCTCCCATGTAAAAATTTCAAAGTCCTATAAATCCGTAGAAAATCCTATGAAGTTTCATGAAAATCTGACCAAAGGTTTTTGAGAAATCTCGTGGACAAATTAAAATCAGACAGACTGATGGATGCCACCCACAAAAACAATATGTCTCCCCAGTATATTGGGGGAGACATAATTAAATTTGAGTATTGTAGCAGACAACAATTTCTGCAGAAAACAATTATTTACCTCACAGAGATGCTTTTTGGCACCTTTTTCTGGGCCTTCTGTTTGCATATGGAATAATATAGATATGATTCGGTCACAGCCAAAAAATTCATTGTTATCGCATAATTGTATTAACACAAAGACTGGACCTATGGATACCCATACAGTCACAAATTCTTTAATTAATATTTGTGGGGTAAAGAGTTAACCCTTCGCTTGCTATTCATGTCAATATACCTACCTGTAAATAGTGAAGACCCAGATGAAACAGCTCCTGTAGGAGCTGTCTCATCAGGGTCTGCACTATTTACAAATTGATTGTGCAACCAGTGCACTCCACAGCAGTGATTCCACAGTGAAATATTTGTAGACAGTGAATATATATGTAGTTATACCACAGGGCATTGGTAAAGAAGAAGAAGTGCATTTTAAAATTCAGCAAGAGAAGAGTTAAGTAGATTTAAACTGTCTGCCAGTTTCAACTAGGATGAGAAGGAAAATGGACAATCTTTTATCTTTTTCCTATCATCTACCAAATACTTACATGTAAAAATTTGTGTTTGAACATGAAGAATCCCGTCTCCATACAAGCAAATGGTATAATTATTGTCTGAAAAAAAAAAAGATATCCTGTGCAATGAGAAAGGTATCTAAAATGCTTTGCAAAGATTGCAGGCCCCAATAAAAACTACAGTCATATATCATTGTCACAGGTGTAATTGTCATTTCTACACAAAATCCTATCAGACAATTCTAAAGAGTTGTCACAACACAGGGTTTGGTGGAAAAGTACAATTATTCTTGAAACAATTTTTAATTTACCCATTTGATCTATACTTCTGAGTTCTGACCACAATGCAAATGCTGCCTCTAATAAAAGTTTTGTTAGACTGGTCAAAAAAGCATGCTGATAAATGTAAATAAGCCTACCTCAACAACAACAATTGCTTAGCATGCAAAAAGTTAGGTAACAAATGATCCGAGTCAATACTATTTGCAAAGCCTTAATGCAGTTGCACAAATACATCTGTTTACTCTATGCATGCCATCAGACATTTTGAGATAACTTAATATGCACACAGTGTAGACCCAGATGAGAGGCAAAGTCAGCTAGTGTCTCATTAGGTTTCCAAATTGTGGCTGTATTTATGGAGAAAAAAGCAATGAAAATTTAACTTAAAGGAAATTTAAGTGGTTAGACAACCATGATTTCAAGCATCAATATTTTAGCATCAAAAGAGATTTTCAGGCTATTCCGATATGTTCCATATCCCATGAACACTTACCTGAACACAGAAAATTCCATATCCTGTGGCCAGTACTCTTCTACACAAAAATGCAACTATAAAACACAATACAATACGCAGAAACTCAAAATGTTTAAGCATCATTTTTGCTTCAGATGTACTTCGACTTGTATTTAATGAGTCATTCGCATTAATTTTTGCGTTATCCATTGTAGTATTGGGTTTCTTCAATGGTGAAATTTTTACAGTACTTTTAGCAGGCTTCACATTTTCTTCAAGCTTATTTTCCACTGAAACTCCTTCTTCATTGACTGGTGCCCATTTTCGCTGTCTGACATCATTGACAATAGCTTCACTAGTATTTTTACTGGAGCCTGTGTCAACTGTTGCTTTTGATTCTGTTGATATCTGTTCATCAGGTCCTGAAATATTGAATTAATCCTTTACTCAATAAAATTTAAATACTGGGTCCATGCTTATAAAACTTTTAGTTGAGTCTGAGTTTGTTCTCAAGTTTTTGATTGGTTAGATTTGAGCCTTTGGCTCAAATCTGACCAATCAGAAGCTTGAGAACTCACATCTGACCAATCAAAAGCTTGAGAACAAACTCAGACTCAACTAAAAAGCTTTATAAGCATGGACCCAGATATAAGAGATAATGAAAGCATGAATATTAGTTAGATGATTTTTTTATAATGACACAAAAACACAATAAATGTTGGCCATGACAGAAACTGAAGAACCAGATCCTTAACCCTTTCCCTGTTCTATGTTTATTACAAATTTCATTACCTACTGAATATTCATGGACAAAACAGTTATATTGAAATATGAAAGGTGAACCATTGTAGCCATTCCAGAAAGTAAAGAAACAGATCTTTCAAATTCCATTAGCAAATAGAGCAGACCCTGATCAGACGGCTCCTCTAGGAGCTGTCTGATCAGGGTCTACAGTCTTCTCTGCTTGCAAATGCGTGAAAACATGTTTGTATGAGGGAAAGGGTTAAGCAAACAAAACAGATCCTAATCAGTAACTATGGAGTAAAGGGTTAAATGTCATACCAAACTTGCTGAGATTTCTGTGATAATTTATGGTAATCATCTGGTTAGATTATCATTACTTGTACTTATATGGCTATACATGTACATGTTGGTGTAATGCAGATGGCTCAATTTTAATTCGAGGATTTTCCATGAGGGTGGTTACTCCCTAAAGGCTTTACTTGGGCCCATACTGAATTTTGTTCCCTAACACTATTATCAGGGTATCTGAACATCTAAACTGATTGTTTCGTCGTATGTTATTTACTGTTCAAAAATTAGAACTATCACTGAAGGTGTTTAATACCCCCACACACATAATTGTCACAAGAAAAAGCTTTGTACAATTTGTAACGTGCAAACCGAGAGACCCAGCAACAACAAACCCTGTCGATGCAAAGCTTAAGCTCACATCAAGAGATGTTTGTTGCGCTATATATATACCTCCACTTCCCCAGCTACAATGATCTGGTCAGCTTCATTTGCATAATTACCAACGTTCTACGAACGTTACATTACTCTCCTCTCCGAGAAGTCTCGTCCCGACAGGGTTCTTGCAAGGGCAAGAAATTGGGACATTTTCCCCATCAAAATGAGAAATGTCCCCATTTTTTTGCTGTCATTGGGACAAATGTCTAAAAAATATCAGTTCTTACCAGAATAGTCCAAAGTAACCAGATCAGATTTAGATCAAATCAAACTGTGAATATGATCAGAGAATATATTTACATAATAAGGAAATCAGTCATAGATCCACAGATTCATAAACATAGCATTTTCATATAATGAACGATGGCTGAAAAAATATTTTCACACTTGTCGGTGTCTCACAGATTTTGAAAATGTCCCTACTTTTTAACTATCAATGGGACACATGTCTCAAATATTTTCAATTCTCGCCAGAACCCTGTCCCGAGACTTGGACCCTCGGAGACCCGTGGGTAAGGCAACTCCGGTCTGGCAGTTGTCTTTATCCCACCACACTGCCACCATTTGTAACGTGCAAACTGAGAGACCCAGCAACAACAAACCCTGTCGTTGCAAAACTTAAGCTCACATCAAGAGATGTTTGTTGCGCTATATACCTCCACTTCCCCAGCTACAATGATCTGGTCAGCTTCATTTGCATAACTACCAATATTCTACGAACGTTACAAATTCAAAGGGGCATAACCTTGTATGAAAATAGATAAACTGTAAAACTATTATTGTATGTGCATCTCCTCTTCATGATAAAGAATCATGTCAAGTTTCGTAGGATTCCAGTCAGCAGTCACTGAGAAAATGTGCGGAATAAAAGTCAACAGGCAGACCAACACAAAACATTTAAACAATGGGGCATACAATGTAACATTGTAAGAACATCAATCAGTTGGAAAACTATAATTGGATGCTCATCTCCTCTTCATGATAAAGTATCATGTCAAGTTTCATTGGATTCCAGTCAGCAGTTGCTGAGAAACTGCGTGAAATAAAAGTCAACAGACAGACCAACACAAAACTTTTAAACAAAGGGGCATAACCTTGTAAGAAAATCAATCAGCTGGAAAACTATAATTGGATGGGTATGTCCTCTTTATGACAAAGCATCATGTCAAATTTCATTGGATTCCAATCAGCAGTTGCTGAGAAACTGCACGGAAAAAAGTCAACAGACCGACCGAGTGACCATAATTCGAAGGAGCATAACTTTGTAATAAAAGTTAAAACAGATAAACTGTACAACTATTTTTGGATGCACACATCCTCTTCATGATAAAGTATCATGTTGTTTCGTACGATTCCAGTCAGCTGTCGCTGAGAAACTGTGCAGAATAAAAGTCAACAGACAAACCAACACAAAACTTTTAAACAACGGATAGTGTTTGTCCAAATCAATCACTCGTAAGGGAGTGATTTAACCAGGATCTACACTATTTGATTGATTTGGACAAACACTATCTGTTGTGAGAGTGACCAGATACTTGGTTTAGTTTGTTACATACATGGTTTTTATATCACTTGCCTCAACATTTTAGAAGTGGATTTATATTCTAATATAACTATAACTATCAGTGACAAATAGTGTAGATCCTGGTTAAATCACTCCCTTACAAGTGATTGATTTGGACAAACACTATCTGTTGTGAGAGTGACCAGTTACTTGGTTTAGTTTGTTACATACATGGTTTTATATCACTTGCCTAAACATTTTAGATGTGGATTTATATTCTAAAATATATAACTATAACTATCACTGACAAATAGTGTAGATCCTGGTTAAATCACTCCCTTACAAGTAATTGATTTGGACAAACACTATCTGTTGTGAGATTGACCAGATATTTGGTTTAGTTTGTTTCATACATGATTTTATATCACTTGCCTCAACATTTTAGATGTGGATTTATATTCTAATATAACTATTACTATAACTATCACTGACAAATAGTGCAGATCCTGATTAAATCACTCCCTTACAAGTGATTGATTTGGACAAACCCTACCTGTTGTGATAGTGAAGATGTACTTGGTTTTATTTGGTACATACAAACAGTAGTGAAAATCAGGTTATTACCATATATGCATATCAACATATTTATTTATTACTTTTATTCCCATTGAAATTAAATATTTATACTTATTTCTTTTCTCGTATGTTTTATTCTCCCTTTCCATTGCTATGAAGTGCCATTTGTATATATAATTCCTTAATTAAATACATAATTATGTTTAACATGGGGTTTTGTCCACATGGGGTATCGTCCTACTGGGGTATTGTCCTATGGGGTATTGTCCTACTGGGGTTTTGTCCCAGTGGGGTTTTGTCCTACACCCCATATGTATATGGTAATATAAGAGTTACAAAATACTTATCTTACACTAGCATGAATAATCTAAGACATGAAATAGCAATTTAACCCTTTCAGTTTCCCTCATATAAACGTTTTTTTCACGTATTTGCAAACAGATTAGACCTAGATCAGACAGCTCCTAGAGGAGCCATCTCATGATCTGATCAGGGTCTATTCTGTTTGCTATACAGAATTTGATAGAGTAAGGGCGTACGGTATCGGACACCTCCAGCCGTCGCCTTCTCCTGAAGGTCTCACACAAGTCTGGCGCCACCCCATCAATAGTCATCCCCATTATCGAAGTGTGCGGAACATGTCCGCTTTATTCATTAAAATTCGAGTGAGAGACCTTTCTATTGGATAGATAAAACTAGAGCTAATCAGGCGTTGTACAGCATCGGACATTTGCGGGTGCTATCGGACAGCCACTTCGGGTGCTATCGGACAACAGGAGTACGCTATATTTTTTTGCCAAAATTGTATCAAAGACCCTTACATACAATATCCTTCCAGCAGACAAGGTAGACCCTGATGAAACAGCTCCTACTGGAGGTGTTTTATCAGGGTCTTCTTTGCTTGAAAACACGTCTATACACGTCACTATCGGGTAATGGGTTAACTGTTCCTTGTTGAACAGACAGTATCCTCGTTTACTTATGAATCGCCTAACGGCAGATTGTAAGTTCTAAGCACACTGACTAAATCCGAAAGATGACACAAAACTATCAAAAAAACTAGATCTATATAGGTCTATTCTGATTGCAAATGCGTGAAAATGCACCACATTAGGTAAAGAGTTAAATGTATTGTTGAATAAAGTTCTGTCCGATATGAACCCGCACATCATTTTGTAGTAAAATTCTTGAAGGGCGCTATCGGACACTGCTTATTTTTATGTTTTAGCCTTTTAAAATCAGTTTTTATATATAAATATCTCCTACTGATAAAAATGATAATTTCAAATGCATATTATAGTTATTTATACCAGGATTTATACAGTGCCGAGTGTGTAATCGTTTTTTCTCGGGACAACGAAATACTCTTTTTTTGGCTTATTTACCCAGGTTCGGAAAAGGAAGTAACTAAGTGCCATCGTCAGGTATTTGATTACCTCGCATGGAATCGTATTGATTTGTCATCATCAGCAAGTATTATAAACGCGTTACAATCAGATTACAAAATTGAGAAAAATAACAACAAATGCATTATAAAGGAAAATGATTATTTTATTTGGACTTTAGAGGCGAGTGTCCGATGCCGTCCGCTGTCCGATACTGTACTCCCTTACTCTAGATCTGTTTATTTGGGTGTCCGACGTTTCGGTAAATTGAATTTATAGAGTAACTCGATCCAACGTTTCGGTAAAAAGGTCATTATATAACTACTTATCTTGTATTTTTCCAAAATGCCTTTAAGAAAACATTATTTTTCAGGATTGATGTCATAGTTCTTAGAAAGTTTATGTATTAGATCTATATTGTTGTTAAATCAGTTTATTAGCTGATAATTTTACCGCCACACAATACCTGTTTGCACCCGCTGACGGCAAGTGTCATTGATAATTGTTGTTAGATGTCCGCACTCTTCTTTAAAACAAAGACCTATGATAAGAATAGGTCTTTGTTTAAAAGTAGTCGTAATAAATACTTTTTATTATTGAGCAAACGCCGCCGAAATTAAAAATAATTGTATTAAATGGTAGTACCAGTTTGCACCCGCTGATGGTACGCGCCTTTGATAATTGTTATGCTTAATAGATGTTTGCACCTTTGTTTAAAGGTAGTCGTAATAATAATAATCTGATCTATACACAGCTTGCACCCAGATCACACAGAGCTACTTAATGTTCCAAACCTACAAAACCATGAAAATACCTGTGTATATAATGACTATCTATATAATCACGTTTTTACCGAAACGTCGATTCTATTGACTATATAAATTCAATTTACCGAACTGGTCATTTACCGAAACGTGGGTAAATCGTTTATTTGCTTTCTAAAATGTCTACAATTTTCTACCTTCCATATTTCTTTATGACTATTTTGTCAATGAATATTCAGCAGGTATTGAAATTTGGCCTAAATACAGAAATGGGAAAGGGTTAAGATGATAACTAAGGCATAAGCCATGCAAAGGAGACTTAAAACGTTTTTAATCAACGTTCATGCAAACATATGTAACTCTTTAAAGGGCGAAATCTGCGTGAACCATTGGAAATATGTGACGCCAGATAATCCGGATCTATTTGTTTACAAATCTTATTTTTATCAATATCGATTGATGGCCCTTTTCGTACAAGGATAAAATTTTAAATGTAAAGAACTAAGCAAAGTCGCCAAATATGGGTGCAGAGCTCCAGACGGTGGAGTCCTTGGAAAAGGATACCCGAGGCGATATCCCGTCAACTTTGTTTCATTTTGCCTTTACGGATATTTATCAGCATAAAGAACATCAAACGAAATGTGTTCTTTTCATACGTGTTTCTTTTTGCTGTCCAAGTACACGATTCATACGATCTTCTGACGACTGGAGAATTCTTCTTCTGCGAGCCTCACGTCTTGCTTCCATATCCTCCATTTTGTCAGATTTATGTGGAAGCCGCGTGAACGCATTTCAGTATCCATATATCATAGTGGGTATTTGGTTTATTATCTACATATATGTAATATATTTGTAATATTTTTCGAATTTCAAATATTCCATTCATACAAAAAATATCATTTATTTTAATTTCAGTCAACTTAGATAAATACGGCTACGCGGTTATTGTTCATTTATATATAATTTTGTAACTGCCCTAGACTGACGCAAGCCACTTCAAACCGCCGGTTAACTGATAGTTTGTTAAACGCCTCACAGTGATTTCCCTTGTCACTACGTGCGGTCATCACTGGCACCAGCCGCACCACACGTGTTTTAGCTGGATTTTAGCTATAATTTGTTGTTTTTTTTAATGTTGATTTCAGCATTTTTCGATTTTGTTTCATATTTCAGCACGGTAACGACAATAAAGTAGAACAAATAATCAGCTTTCCAAAAAAAAGAAGAATTTTGGTAACTTTTTACACGATTATTTATAATAGACCACCGGTGGAGATATTTTATCAGGCCACCGGTTGTTAAATTTGTCAAACTTAATTCGGGACGCTGTACATGAATATGATTCTCAAATTAACCCAAATCCCGAACAGGTTAAATGTTTTGAATATTTTCTTGCGGGACGGCATGTAATAGTAAATTTATCAGTTGGCTATGGTAAGAGTTTGCAGCCGACATAGCCTCTGCCATAGTTTGATCACATGATGTACACCATGTTCATGTGAATGTTATGGTAGCAGGGATCTCTTCAGCGTAAACGATTAGGGGAGATAACTGCGTTGGAGGTTGATAGTTTGGAAATACACCCTTACTTGGCGACTCACAAAATCTGTTTCTATCAGTTTACGCATTCATTTTACAAATTATTTTGGCGCCAATTTTCTAACAGCCTTGCTGTTGGGTTAACACTTTAGCAACATGGTTAGAGCAAAGACCTATGATCATAGGTCTTTCGTTAGAGTGTCGGACTAATATTATTCCAGAGGTCTGGGGTTCAAATCCCAGTAGAGGCCAGTAACTTTTTCCTCCCTTAGAATTAGTTCATTGGCGATGAGGATAATTCGGTTTGTATGCGGTGATGCATGTAAAGTCTTAGGGGCATGCGTGTTTGCATGGCATGGGTATGTGCCTGGTTCCTAAAGGTTAAGAGGGAGGGGAGTGTAGTGATGAGTCAATGTAAGTCATCTCCAACAGTCTTGCTATTGGGTAAACCCTTTAGCAACATAGTTAGAGTGTCAGACTAGTATTCCAGAGGTCCGGTGTTCGAATCCCGGTAGAGTCCAGTAACTTTTCCTCCCTTAGAATTACTTCAGGTGTATTGTTACAGGACGTTTCCCTCCAAAACCAGTTCCTCCCGGGACGTTTCGCCCCACTATTGAAAATTTACGGAGATGTT
The DNA here is from genome assembly GCA_963576725.1 of Azorinus chamasolen. NCBI lineage: Eukaryota > Metazoa > Mollusca > Bivalvia > Cardiida > Solecurtidae > Azorinus > Azorinus chamasolen. The sequence goes on from OY755236.1 coordinate 105,306,151, forward strand.
TCTCACCACTAATTAACAATTACTGGGAGGACAGTTTTATTTGTTATAACTTATAAGGGCATTCTTCTTAAGGTTTTTAGACCTTTGAGTGGCTAATTAACAATGTATTATCATCACAAGACCAACTAAAAGGTGAACAGTATCTTCTGCAGTGGCTATCTGATCTAGGTCTACTCTGTTGGCAAAGGCGTACACGGTTAAGTTATTAATACCTGCATTAAGTACCACCTCACGGTGACCTGTCTTTTAGACCCATAATTAGATATGCTTTGGTGGTCGATTTAAAGAGGTTTTACTGTACATGGAAATTCATGGATATACTCGTAGATATTGTTACAATAGTTTTGTACAAATTTCCCGTGCCAGTGAAAGTAAGCATTAAAGAGGAGGTCCCTACAATGATCGCATATTTTCAATAATATCATAAAACTTGGTATTTGTTATGCTCTATCATTATTATGAATTATATCGAACAAGAAATATCTTTTAAAAAGATATTCAGCGGCATTCAAATATTGACACAATGTACAAAACAATCTCTGCAATATTCATTTCAATGTTTGGAGATTCTACTAGTACAGAGAACTATGAAGGGCTGCATGTTATTATACTAGCAGAGAAGCATGCAATGAAAATGAATTGGGAGTAGAAGAAGCGTTTATTGATATATTTCAAGTTGCTTGTATAGGAAATCACTTTTAAAATGTACGATGTCAAAGTAATGTTTTAAAACTATCTCAGGTTAGTTCTTTAGTTTACTTTTATAAAATGTACATGAAAGCGCTTACATTTGTATTGATATGAAGATAAGAAATTGAATACACTTTAAAGCATAAAGTTTTTGTTTGTGCAGAGTCTATAATTCCATAAAGAACTGTACTTATTTAGCCTAGATCAACGCTTTAATCGACTTGTGTGCATCATCATTAATGACATCATTAACTGAATCTACATGTATTTTTAAAACAATATAACCTACTCTGTGAGCCCAAGCCCCATGTGATAGAGCCATAGTAATAGCCTTCAGTAAGTAGCTTTATATCAAAGAGAGCCAACAACCAGTGTTTCGGTGCTTTGGTCGGGGATAGTAATTAATACTATTAATACCACTACTCTAATATACTAAACAACCCTTCTTCTTTATTTCCTATAGCACTGCCTGTGAATTATGGTGGTTTCGGCAAACTACCTGTTCGTAAAAGTGGACTTATGATCAAATGTTGTATTAATTGATAGCAAAATGATAGTAAAGGTTTGAAAGTTTAATAGAGGTTTCAACAAACTGGTAATATTGCTCAGCAACCATTACCATGAGGTGATGAATATCAGTACATCAGTACTTTGATTTTATGGGAATTTCCAGGTCTTAAAATCTATTTTAAGAACAGAACTTTCGACAGTCGACAGTCTTCGGTCCCATGCTAAATATCTGCGTAAATAATTACTGTCTGTACTATATGGCGTTTTGACTGAACTCTTAGAAGTTTATAGAACATGTCTGTGTAACATGGTGCCTTACATGTGTTGTGATTATGTTAATTATTGCATTGAATTCAATTTGCGAGGCCGAAGCAGCTAATTATCATAAAACATGGTGTTTGAAATAACTGCAATATCGTAATAATTACCCCAGGAAATTCGACACGTTAGTAGACTGTATATCAGAATTTTACATAGTTTCGCAATGTGTAGAGGCATATAAAAAGGTTGTATGCCAGTCAAGTTATTCACTAATGAAAATACAGTTTACTACTAGGTCATATGCAAATTACAATGTAACAGTTTCTCATTGGTGGAAAACTAGAACAAAAGTGAAAATAGACAGCTAGCCGCTGAAAAATGCCCATGTGATACAAATAAACCGATTTCCTCAATAACTGATAATTTTTGTTCTACAACACAATACAAGACGAATACTGATGCAAGGCATTGGATCGCCGCGAAATTTGTGTACAAGGAAGGTTTTTAATAAGGAACTGTTTTGTTAAGACAATTGAAATACAACATTTCATTAAAAACTTAACGAGATATGTAGCCTCAAGAGTGTAATGACGTAGTGACCTAGTTTTGAACCCGACATGATCCATATTTGAACTTGACCAAGATTGCATGTGGACAAACATTCTGATAAAATTTCAGTAAGATCTGATAACATTTGTAGCCACTTGAGTGTGAACAAGATTTTTCTATGATTTGACCTAGTGGCCTAGTTTATGACTGCATGCGATTCATATTCGAACTTGACCTAGATTTCATCAGGGTCAATACACAAACCAATTTACTTAAAGATCAAGTGCAAAATGTGGCCTCCAGAGTGTTTAGGATTTTGTAAGATTTGACCTAGTGACCTAGTTTTTGACCCGACATGACCAATATTCGAACTTGGCGTAGATTTCATGGAGACACATTCTGATAAAATTTCAGTAAGATCCAATTAAATTTGTAGCTTCTAGAGCATTAACAAGATTTTCTAAGATTTGACCTAGTGATCTTGTTTTTGAGCCCAGGTGACCCATATTCGAGATTGACCTAAATTTCATGCAGGGCAAAACACAAACCAATTTACTTAGAGATCAAGTGCAAAATGTGGTATCTCAACGGACAACAGACGAGGGACATCCAACGATCCTAAAAGCTCAGCATGAGCACGTCGTGCTCTGATGAGCTAAAAAAATGAGGATACATGAATATCCTACTCCCCTTCTCTAAAAAGGTGATAATAAAGAGACAAGGCTATAAATTAAAAATATAGTCATTTATTATGAAACAAATAACTATGTAAACAAGAAAATATACTATGGCATGCTGATAAAGAACTCTGTTGCAAACTGTAACAAGTTAATACCTGGTAAAACTATTATGACATATGCATTGTTGGAAGTATCACATGAAACTTGACACAAATATCTAGGGCGGTCATTGATTGGTTCAGAGGCATATTGACGATACCAAAACGTAAGAGGATAAATATTTTATCCCGTCACTACAGCCGCTAGTGACGTAATAAAGGGGTAACATAATAAACCTAAGTTTATATGTACAGTAGAGGTTTATTTGTATAGTAGGTGTAGGAATTTCTTCTTACAACAGGAACTATTTTTAATTTTTCTACAAATTTGTTTTACCAAAAATAACGTATCAGTTGAAAGAAAAAACACTTAATATGGATAATTATCATTAACTATCCCAGTAAAAACCCAAACCGTCATTAAAAAAAAATAGAAAGGAAAAAGAGAGAAAAAAAAGTTTCGTCAGTGGTGAGAATCGAACCAGAGCTGACTGCACAATAGGCGACCGTGGTAACCACTACGCTATCAGGCCAGACATACTTCAAGGGAAATTGAAGATGTATATATCGCTTTCACATATAAAGGCACTAGCAAAGAGTTTGAATCTATTCATGACTTAACATGTGTATATCACGTGTATAAATATACTGATGTATGTATTACTTTTGTCGACATTTTTGGACAATAAACAATGGTCATTAAACAAAACTGTAATATGTCAAAATCTCTGAAGGGCATAATTTAGAACGAGAGCACCGCAAACAGGTGCACGACTACAGTTTTGACCCGGCTTCAATTCTGCGACTTTGACCCGGCTTCATTTATGTTTACAAAACTGTTTTTGGCATTTAATGTCGATACTTCGACTAAAAAAGTGTCATAATTATTGTTATTATTGTACATTTGTTTGATAAATTTCTTTTTAAACATCGTATGAAGGTTTTTACATCACATATTTCACTACATCAATAATGCAGATAGAAACTATTCTCTGCCACGCCCTCATGTGCCAATTCATTTGGTTCTTCTCACCAATATACGCAGAATAGACTTTGTAAAACTTGTCGCTACCTCTCCTACATGGGTAAATACTTTTGAACATTCCATTAGTGATCGCCGCTCATGCGGCGATCAATTATCGACCTTTTCCGTAAATTCTTCCGCGTTTTGCCGATGATCACCCGATCTCTCCATTGTTACATGTAACGTAATAGCTTTCTCGGAAGTGGTCGGAGAATCGCGAATAGGGCGAACAGTTACGAAACTAAAACTCAACCCGAATAAAGCTGAAACATCGGGGAGTAAATCCGGGATTAGCGATATCAAACACATGGATGTTTTGTCATTATAAACGGTAATTGGATGGCGCTTTTTGTGATATACTACTTTTCAACATATAAACAAATGAGTTTTGTATATTTTAAGTGTTTATGAAACGCGTCAAATGTAGGGACATCCCCTTTAAATATAGAGTAAATGCAAGGACATGCACGCTATAATCTTACGGAAATACATCCTCTAACTATTATTCAGCCCGGACTAACATGACTGACTTTGTAAAAAATCAAAATTCTGCCAAGATCAAGCCATTCCTGTGTTAGTATCTCATAATTGATTTAATCTAATTAATTAATATTTATGCTATATTTTTTACAATTATATTCGTGGAGTAAAGGAGTTAACACATTATATTTCTTAATTGATATAAATTCTAAGCATGAAACACTTTTTTGCCACAATGTGATATAGTTTCTTGAATCTCAATGTTGGAAAAGTTGAGCTAATTTTAATCAAAATTATGAGGTTATTGATAATTATGGACATTTATTGGACAAAACTCCCAAGATCTATTCCCAGACGAAATGTCCCAGTCGAAAAATGGTACGAATCGTTGCGGGAGGACTGGTTTTTGAAAGAAACGTCCTGGAACATTATAGTTTATTGTACTTAATTTTTGTTATGTGTTAGACCAGAGACTTGATATACATGTATACCGGTGACTTCGTATCATTAGATTTAAGGGGAAGTAACCAATGCGATGCGTTTTGTATACTAGTTGAGGTACGGTAGAGCGGGCAGTTCGGATTCTCCACATCATGATTTCAGGTGACCCATTTCTGACTTGGAATGTACACAAAGCGTGGGAAAGTTTGCGAAGATGTTAATTATCAATCGAAAGAGTGAACAGACAGCACGCGGTACGAACAACCGCACAGTCGTTGACTTCTTGCAATAATGCGGCTTTCATTTCGGAAGGTACTAAAATGCATTATTCTTGTCGTAACTGGCACATTTTTTGGAATATTCATCATCAATCAAAATCCATTGTTTACTCGCAACTTCGGGAATGCACCTTCCGGACGTGCAACTGACAAAATATACAACGCAGAAAAGTTACAAGTCAGATTTCCAAGAAATGCAGAATCTGATGAAAGTCGCAAAACGAACAATGTCGATGAAAAACATAGGCCAGCACCTGCGGCAAGTCTTCGAGTAACAGACCTGAGTGATGTTTTCATCAGCATCAAAACCACAAGTAACTACCACAAGAGAAGAATGATGATATTGTTGGAGACATGGATAAGCAGAGCAAAAAATCAGGTAATATCACGTAAGAAAGAGCTAGGTTACGGGATGTTTTAACCAGTTCATCCAGTGGACGGACGTTTCGGCCAGCGGATGTTTCGGCCTGGACGTTTTGGACGCCTAGGACGTTACATAATATTGCTTATGCATTATATACTCCAGCTTTGATACTGATCAAACTTATAAAAAATTATATTTCTTTAATAATCATAGTAAAAAATAACCATGTATTTGATTTTGAATCTACCGAAATCAAAACTGAATGGGATAGTAATTCCATAATGTTTGCAACAATGCTAGATCCAACAAAAGTTGAACTATGCTCTATTCCTTGCGATTCGTGCTCCTTAAAGCTTAACTTGTATTATGTGTATGACAGTTGTGCAGTCTAAGTTTTTTTTTAGTTGTATAGTAATATTTTAAAACCTTTATTCATCTTGAAATAATAAAAGTTCAGGAGAAAATCCTCAAAGGTGTAAATTTTACAAGTTTGCTAAATAGATCGAGTCAGCTGCTACGAAATTTTGACCTACTTCCTATTGATTTGTGCGCTCTAATTGGTCAGTATCAAAACAGCATTTCTGGGTAAGAAAATTCATGTTGCAGGATTTTTTGCGGGACTAAATTCGTTCCGATAAAAAAATCGTAACAATGATTATTTTGAAATTTATGATTATACAGCGCAATTGAAAAAAACAAAATATGACCTGGTCACCATTGCTGACGTAATGGCGTTTTCCAAAAATGGTGGACAAATAGCATCCAATTTAATGTTTTGATAGATGGTCCCATAAAGGTCCATGAAGGGGTCTGCAGAAAGGTCCATATATTAACGAGCCTTTTTCATAGAGGCTATTGACAAAATCTAGGTCACGGAAATAAACCCTGCGTTGAGAAAACTACGTGATTACACAATGCACGAATCGATAGGGTACCACAAATCCATAGGAATTTGCCATATATGACATTTTGGATGAAAACAAAAAACATAAAGTGAGTAGCAAACAGTTTGGACCCACACCAAAATGAAAACTGAATGGGATAGTAATTCATTTAGTAAGGTGTCATGTGGCCTAGGGCTGTTTTAGTGACTAAACACTGTGACTATTGTATTTGAAAGCACCTGTTTATCACACCTTGTACCCAGGGTTGAGTAAGTGTGTGTCTAATCTGTTAAATGAATTTGTCGAATGTAGGAAAAAATGCCACTCAACAGACCTGGAAAAAATGCCACCAGAAAAAATGCCACTGGAAAAAATGCCACCCTAAAGTGGAAAAAATGCCACTGGAAACAATGCCACCTTTTTTTTAAGTTATTTATTATTTCTCATCTGGATCCAAACTGTTTGCAAGGGTCATCAACGGTCTTCAAAATTCATTGCTAGTAGGCATCTGGATCTACACCGTGTGCAGTGTAAATAGACGGCATAATTTTTTGTGGGTGATAAGTGCTGTTAGTGTGTTTGTTAGATATGTAGGATATGTTCATCAAACAGACAAACAGTGTAGATCCAAACCATAATGCTCCATTTTGAACCTCATAGTCTGGATCTACACAGTGTGTAATGTAAACAGACAACATAAGTTTTAATGGGTGATAACTGATAAGTGCTGTTGTGTGTTTGTTATACATTTAGGATATGTTCATCAAATAGACAAACAGTGTAGATCAAAAGCATTAGGGTCCATTGCGAACCTCATGATCAGGCTCTACACTGTGTGCAATGTAAATTGACGACATAATGTCATTGCTTTAGTGTGTTTGTACTACATTAAGGATATGTTCATCAAATAGACAAACAGTGTAGATCCAAACCATCAGGTTCCATTTTGAACCTCATGGTCTGGATATACACTGTTTGCATTTAACTTAAAAAAAAAAAAAAAAAAAAAATGATAAAAAAAATATCAAAAAATGACTAACTAAAAAAAAAGGGTGTGGCATTTTTTTCCAGCGCTTGGCATTTATTCCAGTGGCATTTTTCCACTTGATGGTGGCATATTTTCCAGTGGCATTTTTCCAGTGGCATTCTTTCCGCACACCGAATTTGTCACCTGCCTAACTACCATGATCTGTATAAACAAAAAAAAAAAATGGACCAATTATCAATATTTAACTTATAGAGGGTTATTTAATGATTCTGATTATTTAATGTTTCGTTCTTAATATAAATTTTAAATTTTGGCCGAAACGTCTTACTTTGAAAAAATAGCTGGCCGAAATGTCCAGGCCGAAACATCCGCTGGCCGAAAACTTCCTACATTTGATTTGGGTGTCAAGTCGTTTCGGACCCAATCCATTTCGGTCCTTGGGATGTTTCGGACTCAGCCTTGGTTGTTTCGGCCACATTATAAAATTTGCATTGGAAGGTATATAATGGCAATTGTGATATGATTGAACGGAATATGCAGAAGGACATCTATAGGTTGTTGTAAAATGTTAATCTTTAGCCTGTTGCTGGTGGATGAATGATTATTTTTACCCCAATCTTCATTGGTCAGAATGATTGTCATGATAAAATCAATATTCTAAATCATTGAAAATCTTGTTCTCCAGAACCACTGATCATGATCCACTATCAACATTGTTCAAATATTTTCCCTTAGGTCAATATTGGTCCCATCCTCGGGGTACCCTGCTCTATGGTTATCAGGTGAGCCATTAAGGGCCATCTTGGCCCTCTTTTTTTATTATTATTTTACTTGATCATTGCCGATTAGCACCGATTATATAGAAAATATGCCAGGTTTTTCTATCATTGACAGCTCTGCATCGTGCCATTTCATTCATCTATGAGCTATGCCATTATCATTTAATGAAATGTCAAATTTGTATTTTATTGATTTGAATTTTTCTTTTCAGACTTACATATTCACAGATGGAGATGATGAGGAATTAAGCAAAGGCCTTCCAGGTAATAGTTAGCCATTGCATTTTTGTTTGCAGCTCAGTGTCTTGATCTTTCAACACTGTAGACTAATGTGTGATGACCTTCACGCAGAGCTCCAGATAAGATGCGTAAATTTAAACATTTCAAGCATAGCACTGTGACCTGTAGCCTGAAAAGACAATTCTAAAGAGTGGTCACAGTATAGGGTTTGGTGGAGAAATGATGATTTTAGTACATTTTTATACCCCCCTTTTGAAAAAATGAGGGTATATTGCTTTGCACATGTCGGTCGGTCTGTCGGTCGGTCTGTCGGTCGGTAGATCGATGGTTTCCGAATGATAACTAATAAACCATTTGGCATAGAATCTTCAAACTTGCTATGGTGGTTGGTCATGACAAGTAGATGACCCCTATTGTTTTTGAGGTCACTAGGTCAAAGGTCAAGGTCACAATGACCTAAAATGGTGAAATAGTTTCCGATCAATAACTGCTCAAGGGTTTGGCTTGGAATCTTCAAACTTGCTGTGGTGGTTGGTCATGACCACTAGATGACCCCTATTGTTTTTGAGGTCACTAGGTCAAAGGTCAAGGTCACCATGACCTTAACTGGTTAAATGGTGTCCGATCAATAACTGCTCAAGGGTTTAGCTTAGGATCTTCAAACTTGCTGTGGTAGTTGGTCATGACCACTGGATGACCCCTATTGTTTTTGAGGTCACTAGGTCAAAGGCCAAGGTCACCATGACCTTAACTGGTAAAATGGTTTCTGATCAATAACTGCTCAAGGGTTTGGCTTAGGATCTTTAAATTTGCTTAGGTGGTTGGTCATGACAACTAGATGAGCCCTGTTGATTTTTAGGTCACTAGGTCAAAGTTTAAGGTCACCATGACCTTAACTGGTGAAATGGTTTGCGATCAATAACTGCTCAATGGTTTGGCTTAGGATCTTCAAATTTGCTGTGGTGGTTGGTCATGACCACTAGATGACCCCTGTTGTTTTTGAAGTCACTAGGTCAAAGGTCAAGGTCACCATGACCTTAACTGGTGAAATGGTTTGCGATTAATAAGTGCTCAAGGGTTTGGCTTAGAATCTTCAAACTTGCTGTGGTGGTTGGTCATGACAACTAAATGAGCCCTGTTGTTTTTTAGGTCACTAGGTCAAAGATCAAGGTCACCATGACCTTAACTGGTGAAATGGTTTGCGATCAATAACTGCTCAAGGGTTTGGCTTAGGATCTTCAAACTTGCTGTGGTGGTTGGTCATGACCACTAGATGACCCCAATTGTTTTTGAAGTCACTAGATCAAAGGCCAAGGTCACGATGACCTTAACTGGTGAAATGGTTTCCAATCAATAACTGCTCAAGGGTTTGGCTTCGGATCTTTAAACTTGCTGTGGTGGTTGGTCATGACAACTAGATGTCCCCTATTGATTTTGAGGTCACTAGGTCAAAGGTCAAGATCATCATGACCTTATTTGATGAAATTGTTTCCAATTAATAACTGCTCAATGGTTTGTTTCGGGATCTTCAAACTTGCTGTGGTAGTTGGTCGTGACCACTAGATTACCCCTATAGTTGTTCAGGTCACTAGGTCAAAGGTCAAGGTCACCATGACCTTAACTTGTGAAATGTTTTCAGATCAATAAATGATCAGTGGTTTGGCTTAGGATCTTCAAAGTTGCTGTGGTGATTAGTCATGACCACTAGATGACCTCTATAGTTGAGGTCACTAGATCAAAGGTCAAGGGGTCGGGGGTATACATGTTTTACAAACATCTCTTGTTGTATTTTGGTACACATCATTATCTGTAGCTCTGTTCACGGTATTAGGCATTTATGCAATTAATTCTTTCAACGCTTAAATTTTCAGAGCGGAATAGCCCAAGTCTTTACTCCATGAATGAATATTTATGTAAGAAATAATGACATCATGAACATTTATTTGCTGGATTTTATAACAGAATATGGACACAGGAATTTTTGGCCAGAGCAGAACCTGTAGAAAGCAAACTGAGCAGACCTTGATCAGATGGCTCCTATATGGGTTTACTCTATTTGCAAAGGTGTAAAATGACATAGATCTATAGATTAAAGGGTTGATGGCATATTATAGACACAGTTAATGCTTATTGTTCTAAGCATGACCCGTCTGGTATTTGCAAAGAACTTGAATCCAGATATGAAGCGTAGTTACTTGGCATCTCATCAGTATCCAAGTTGTTTGATTTGAGGTCAGTAATTTCTCTAAAGCTTGATAGAATTTGAACTGAATGTTAAGCATACATTACTTCAACAGCAGGATAACTTAACCCATTCCTCATAGCTACTTTTAGACTCATCCTCTTTGAATAAATCTACTGAAAAGGAAATTATTAGAATTGTGTAGTATTGAAACCATTGTGATAAATAGAGCATTTGCTCCTATGGAGGCATAGAAAGGCGTATTTATGGAGGAAAGGCTTAAGGATTGATATAGTAAAACTAACAATTACATGCATACAGTACAAACTGTTTCAACTTAAGCGACCATTCATTTATTGAACATAGGAGTCTTAAAAAGCAGGTGGTTGTTTAATGCAGTTCAAAAGTAATGCAAAAAAGCTCCAATAGGGAATAATTGTTAACCTGCATTAAGCTACCACCTGTCTTAAAGACCCAGATTTAGGCTTTTTTATGCCCCCGTTGACGATAGTCGGGGGCATTATGTTTTGCACATGTCCGTCCGTCTGTCCGTGTGTCACGCTTTTAGGTGCAGTTGGATGTCACAGATTTTCAAGTGTTATAAGTCAGTAATTTCTACACTTATACACATGAAACTTCACATACACATCAATTACCATCTGTGCTATCATTTGGCACCCCACCCATGCTGCCGGCAAGCCCAAGGTCGAGGTCAAATGACTTGGAAATTTTATGTGCAGTTGGTTGTCACATTTACGTGCAGTGTTTTGTCACAGTTTTTTCATTGTCTTATATCTCCCTAACCACTGTAGCTATTGCCATGGAATTGCATATACACATTAAACACCATCCATACTTTCATTGCACACCCAGCCTATGCTGCCCGCAAGGCCAAGGTCAAGGTCAAATGACTTAGGAATTTTACTTGCATTTGGTTGTCACAGTTTTTTCATTGTCTTATATCTCCCTAACCACTGTAGCTATTTGCATGTAATTGCAAATACATATTAAATACCATCCATACTTTCATTACGCACCCGACCCATGCTGCCCGCAAGCCCAAGGTCAAGGTCAAATGACTTAGGAATTTTACGTGCAGTTGGTTGTCACAGTTTTTCATCGTCTTACATCTCACTAGCCGCTAAAGCTATTGGCAAGGTCAAATGACTTAGGAATTTTACCTACAGCTAGGCAAGCACCCACACGGGGGCATCACTGTGTCTTACAGACACAATTTTCTAGTTTAAAGGTCACTGAACCATTTCCCTCATATAATAAATGCTTTTTCACCCCTTTGCAAACAGAAATAACTATGAAATAATAGTAGATCTGACTTCAGTTTCTATCAATAGCCTTCAAGCTGACTTGCGTTAAGTCGGTGGTTCTGACCGGATGTTCTTCTGTGCATAAAATAGTGCAATCTGTTCCATGCACAGAAGAACATCTGGGGCATTCCTCCACCTGTAATTAGCTGGACGTTGTGATAATCACTGAAATACATGTACTGTTAAAGCGACATAAAACCCGATAAAAACCAAACAAAATGAAAAAAATCCTGTGTACATAAGTCATTATAGAAATTCAGCTAATGAATATTCACGATGTCATTTATCACATGAATATTCAACAGGGAAAAGGTTAAGACACGTTCTACTGATTTTACACTTTATGTCATGAATATTCATGTAAGAGAAGATGACTATGAATATTAATTAGTTTATTTTTTATAATTGCATACGAACAAGAGAATTTTTAGTCCTGACAGGAACTTTAGAATCAGATATATATAATTTCATATGTAAATAGCTGATCCTTTAGGAGCTTCTGATCTTGGTCTGCTCTGTTTGAAAAGGTGTTAACAGCAGTATCTATGAGGTAAGGGGTTAATACTTACTGTAAATGTATTTTCAGATGGACATGTGATCAATACTAACTGTAGTAAGGACCATGGCAGGTAAGTTTAATCATTATCCAGTGACAAATTTCTAATACATGTATCTGGACAGCATTCATTGTCCTGGTAACATTTATTGTCATCATCTGGCAAAGTTCATTATCCTCTGGCAATGCTCATTATACCTGCTACAATGAAGTTTGAAATTTATCATTACTTTGAACAGTTAATACTGAGTTATGTTCCTTAAATTCAAATTGCAATTTTAAAGAACTGACTGAAGCAGCACGGTGACCATATATAGAAATTCAGATCTATAGCTAGATGGCCCCTTTTGTTTTTGAGGTCAAAAGTCAAGGGGTCTGGGGAGTATACATGTACATGTTTTACAAACATCTCTTGTTATTTATCAGGTTGGCCTTAAACTGCAAAATGGCCCAGGAGTTTGACATGTTCATTACAAAGGAAAAACGGTGGTTCTGTCATGTGGATGATGACACATACCTCAACATAGATCAGCTGATGATACTGCTGAGGAAGTACAACCACACAGAAGACTGGTACCTGGGCAAGCCCAGCCTTGACCACCCAATTGAGGTGGGCGATCGTAGCCGCCCGGGAGTAAGTAACAGGCATATGCATGCATTGACTGCATACTGAATTTTTTAAAGCTTCCATTCAATTGCTTAAAGTTTTTATGCCCCCAGATCAGTTCCGGGGGGGGGGGGGGGGGGGGGGGGGGGCATATTTTTTGTCACCAACTTTAACATCGATCATAACTTTTGAGCCAGTACAGATAGAAACTTGATATTTGGCATGCATATGTATCTCATAATGCCGCACATTTTGAGGAGTGACATGTCAAGGTCATCCTTCAAGGTCAGATATATAGGTTAAATCACCGACTTTAACATTGGCCATAACTTTTGAACCAGTACAGATAGAGACTTGATATTTGGCATGCACATGTTTCTCATGAAGCTGCACATTTTGAGGTGTGACATGTCAAGGTAAACTGATAAAGGCCATCCTTCAGGGTCAAATTGGCGGGGGCATAGTGTTTCACAAACACATCTTGTTGAAATTATTTCACTTTTGTACAAAAATGAACTTTAACAGGAAAATGATTATTTAAATAACCTGATAGCAATGTGTATTAAGTTTGTATTCTAGATATATTAGTACTCAGTTGTGTCTACCTACCTACCTGTTCTGTCTTTTTGTGTTTGAGCTGTTCTCTATGTTTCTGTACCTGTCAAAGCTGTAGATAGGGAAAGAAGTACATACAGTTAGGAATCTAGGTAAATAATATTTCGCCGCCAAACCCTACTTTGTTAATAGTCAATGTAATTCCCTGGGACAGGTGATTCTAATAAGTGTCATTCAAAAAGATAGGATTCCACAGGGAAATGGGAGATTTAGATAGATCAGTTACTGATCTACAGTATTCCTTTTGTCTATAGCTTTGTTCTACTGTAAGATATATTTGGTTTAATGTTTGCACTACACCATAAGAAGCTTTGCAAACAGTGTATACCCATATAAATAAACATGGTCGTCTTCAATGTCAGGTGGCTGTCTAATGCTGATTGAAAGAAATGTAGAAAGTTTCATGTATTGCTATGGTTCTGCATTTGGCTACCACCCCTGTTGAATACCAATTATCAGATTTTATTGTAACTCAGTACTCCATATGGTATTTTAACATTTTTGCAAACAGAGTAGACACAAATTAGATGGCTCCTGTAGGAGTGGTCTTATCAGGGTCTACTTTGTTTGCTTATGAAATAATAAAGACCTAATTCTGTAGTTTCTGCCATGGCTAAAAAGTCTGATGTTCATGATCATATGCCATTAAAAATAACCCTGATTAATATTCATGTTATTTTTTCCTCATGAATATTCATGGAATAATGGGTTGATATACAAATCTTATTTATGCCTCTGAAATAATTGTCACTCAAATAATATGCAACATCCTGATTCAACTTGCTCATTTTTTTTGTTGCTTACCCAGGATTTGACTAACAATTGTCAGTAACAGGTAAAGGTGTCTCTTTTGTTTTGTGTTGTTTCCATAGATATATGTAAGTCTCTATGTACAGTAATTTCTGATATTGTACATGTGTAGGGAAGCTGTCAATAGTGTCTTACTCTAATTATTTTGAATGACAACAAGGGCAAACATTGTAGACACAGATCAAACTGGTCCTTACTGAGCAGTTTGAGCAGGGTCTTCACTGTTTACTACTAATTTAGTCTTGTTTGACCCCTTGCATGCTGGAAATGAGTGTACAGGCATTTGCAAACAATGTAGACCACTAGACCCAGATGAGAGGCACTGTTTATTATTCAAAATCCTCTGACAAATTATACCCTTTCATAATGAACGGACTGTATGGCTTTCCTTCCTATAAACACCTTTTCATGTCTTTGCAAACAGAGTAGACTCAGATTAGACAGCTCCTGTAGGAACTGTCAGATCAGGGTCTGCTCTGTTTGCTTATGAAATTATAAAAAGCTGATAATGCGGTTTTTGTCGAGGTCAGCAATTCCACTTTAAATTTTACCTAACAAAATTAAGTTAATGAATATTCATGAAGTGTTCAATTCATGCATAAACATTCATATGATAAAGAGTTAAATGATGCTGGACTGTTTCACTTTGAAAATTCAGCATTCAAAGGTTAAAGTTTTTAAAACACCTATGGTGCTAAATTGAATTATTCAGCTTCACAAATTACAGTAAACCCCCTCTAAATCAGAACTCTAGTAGAGAAGAATTTAGATACTTTTAGGCAGGTGGCTGCTTAACCCATTCTCTGATAGGCTATTTTTAGATACAACCTCTTTGAATTAATCTACCGAAAAGGAGCATTAATTAGAGAAAAGGAAAATTTAAGAATTCTGTAATTTGAAACCATTGTAATAAATAGAGCATTTGCTCCTATAGGAGCAAATGCTCTTTTTATCACAATGGTTTCACAAAGTGACTTTTACAGAGTCGTTAAAAGTCGTCAATATTAGGGGAAGGGTTAATGCAGGGTGAAAGTTATGCAGACTTTCACCCTGCATTAAGCTGCCACCTGTCTCCAAGACGATATATATACTAAATTTAACGTCCAGTTTAGAGGGGTTTTACTGTAGTGGAGAGGGGAGATTAGGTGTGCACATATTTAGTGTAAATAGGGTATTACCTAACTTATGATTTGACAAAGAACAACAAACTGAAATATTCAGACAGTGTTGATACTGATCAGAAGTGTAACATGACGATGTACATTTGTCCATTCAATTGAAATTCAGGTTGACATGTCACAAATAAATTTGCAAGGGGAAATGAAGTTGAACATATATGCAATTTTACATGTAGCTAGTCTTTGCTGCAGGGAATAGCATTTGTGGTGAATGACATGAGCAGGAAAAGATATTTTGATTAAATGCGTAGTCTGTTGATTCAGTGATACGTAAATATGGTATCCCTAGGGGATAAGCATGTCCTATGAAGTAAAAACAGTGATAAGCCCAGGGCTTGTCACACATCTGAATGCTGAAATTATGAAAGTTTAGCAGTTGGTATATTCAGTATGAATGTTTGAAAATTGCTATAGGAATTGAAATAACAAACAGTGCCAACCCCAGATCTCTATGATCTAGATCTATACACAGTTATCAGATCTCTATTATCTATAACTTTGAATAGTAGCTTATCAAAATGTCAACTGTACCCATGAAAGCAGGAAATGAGTGCAATATCTTTTGTAAACCGTGTAGACCCAGATCAGAAGCTCCTAGAGAAACCCTCTGACCAGGGTCTTCATTGTAGTCATTCAAAAAATTCTCTAGAAAATTTTAACCTTTCACACTGAATGGACTGATAGTTGAAATACTAATTGGCCTTTCCACTTTGCAAATTCAGCATATAATCCTTTCAACACTGATTTTTCAAATGGACTATTCCAAAATTCAAACAGGCCAGGCTTACCGTGAATATTCATGGATTTATTTTATAGAAAAGTGTATCATGACAAACAGTTCAGAACTTCAGACCCTGGTTAGATATTCCTATAAGAGTCCTCTCATCTGGGTCTACACTGTTTTCGAATCACATTAGTGACTCGTTTTCTGCTTTGAAAGGTTTAAACCAACTTAAAGGGTTGAAACACTGTGTTCAAGTAAAAAAAAATTGCTTCCTTTTACACTTTCAACACTTATTAACCTTCATCATTCTGTAATATTGTCTGATACAATTAAAGTATTTTTTTTTCTTCTAAAACCCTGTATTTGAGTGCCAAATAGTTTTGCCCCTGTTGAGATACAATGTTACCCAGGTCTGAACTGTTTGCAAAGGTCATCATAAACTAGTCTGTGTTATTGAAAACTAGAAAGAAAGTACAACTTAAAAAATGGTCTTAGGATAAATCATCAAATTCATCAAAATAAGGAACTGAAGTAATAGATGTCTATTGCTAAATATCATTTTTATAATATTCATGTCACTATGTTTTTTGTTGTTGAATATAAATGTGCTTTTTGTTGTTGTGCTGATGCTGATGACCCCTGCAGAGAGAAGTGCATAATATTGATCTTTTGGCTGCTTTCATCTGTCTGAGAAAAAAGGTTTTGATTAGGTTAATAAATATTGATAGATTGTTTCATTATTTTGAGACTTCTAGTCTTAAAAGATCATGAAACACACATAAAGAACAACTAAATGTGATATAGGAGCCATTTGCTAAATGTAAAATTGTTGCAAAACCCTTATTACCCTAATTATTCGGACAATCTTTAGCAACAGTTCAAACCCATATCAAAGAGCTGTATGTCTGTCTGTTTAAATTTCATTAATAAGAATAATGTCATATTTAAACCTTTCCCTCATATAAATGCCTTTTCACACATTTGCAAACAGAGTGGACCCACACCAGATTGCTCCTATTGGAGATGTCTGATCAGGGTCTGCTCTGTTTGCTTTTGACATATGTATCTGATTATACAGCTTTTGTCAAAGCTAAACATTCCTTGAAAAATGTACATTATAAAAAATCAACTAATAAATATTCATGATGTCATTATTTTTTACATAAAAATTGAACAGGGAAAGGGTTAAAAAAAAAAATCAGCTTTACAAACTGGTGGAGAGGAGTGACTGGATGTCTGAGTACTTAGGGTAATTAACCCTTCACTTGATAATAGCGTCAATATACCTACCTGTAAAAAGTGAAGACCCAGATGAGACAGCTCCAGCAGGAACTGTCTCATCAGGGTCTGCACTATTTACAAGTTGATTGTGCAACCAGTGCACTCCACAGCAGTGATTGCACAGCAAAATACTTGTACACAGTGAAGATACAGTGCTCCCTCCCTACAACGACCCTCTCAATAACGATTCCCTCCTTACAACAACGCATGTCACTGTTTCCGAAACAACAAGGCTTCAGAAACGACTTTTTTCCATCGAATTTTCTTTATGCCTCCATCAAAGTGACGATTCTAAAGAGTTGTCACAACATAGGGTTTGATAGAGGCATAACGGTTTTGGTTCCCGAAATACTCCTTATCTGGGGATCTACAAACAAGCTAATTATGTCTCCCCCCATATTTATATGGGGGAGACATATTGTTTTCGTGAGAGTTGTCTGTCTGTCTGTCCGTCCGTCTGTCCGTCACACTTTTTTGTCCGGACGATAACTTCAATATGCCTGATGCCAGTTGATTGAAACTTCATATATAGAAAGAGCATAATGAGAGGAAGTGTCATGCACAAGGTCCATAACTCTGGCTTCACTAATATAGGAGTTATTGCCCCTTGTAAAAAAATGCACACTTTTTTTGTCCGGACGATAACTCCTATATGGCTCATGCCATTGGATTGAAACTTCATATATGGAAAGATCATGATGAGAGGAAGTGTCATATACAAGGTCCATAACTCTGACTTAACTAATAATGGAGTTATTGCCCTTGTAAAAAAAATTCGCAATTTTTTGTCCAAACGATAACTCCTATATGGCTCATGCCATTGGATTGAAACTTCATACATGGAAAGATCATGATAAGAGAAAGTGTCATGCTCAAGGTCCATAACTCTGGCTTCACTAATATATGAGTTATTGCCCTTTGTAAAAAAACCACAATTTTTTGTCAGGATGATAACTCCTATATGGCACATACCATTGGAGTGAAACTTCATACATGGAAAGATCATGATAAGAGAAAGTGTCATGCATACGATCCTTAACTCTGGCTTCAATAAATTGAGAGTTATTGCCCCTTGTACATTTGTTTAACGCTTTCTTGTCTGGACGATAACTCCTACATGGCTCTTGCCATCGTATTGAAACTTCATATATGGAAAGATCATGATGAGAGGAAGTGTCATATACAAGGTCCATAACTCTGACTTAACTAATAATGGAGTTATTGCCCTTGTAAATTTTTTTCGCAATTTTTTGTCCAAACGATAACTCCTATATGGCTCATGCCATTGGATTGAAACTTCATACATGGAAAGATCATGATAAGAGAAAGTGTCATGCTCAAGGTCCATAACTCTGGCTTCACTAATATATGAGTTATTGCCCTTTGTAAAAAAACCACAATTTTTTGTCAGGATGATAACTCCTATATGGCACATACCATTGGAGTGAAACTTCATACATGGAAAGATCATGATAAGAGAAAGTGTCATGCATACGATCCTTAACTCTGGCTTCAATAAATTGAGAGTTATTGCCCCTTGTACATTTGTTTAACGCTTTCTTGTCTGGACGATAACTCCTACATGGCTCTTGCCATCGTATTGAAACTTCATTCATGGGAAGAGCATGGTGAGAGAAAGTGTCATGAACAAGGGCCATAACTCTGGCTTCAATACTTTTGGAGTTATTGTCCTTTGTTACATTTTTTGTCCGATCAATAACTCCTGTTCGACTGATGCTATTGGAATGACATTTCATTTACGGAAAGAGCATGATGAAAGTAAGTGTCATGCACAAGGGCCATAACTCTGGTATCAATATATTTGGAGTTATTAGCTGTTATCATTTTCTTCTTGAAAAATGTGGTGTGGAAAGCGCATAATGAGGGGAAGTATCAATCATCAAGTCCATAACATTTTTAGTGATTTCTATTTACATATTGCTTTTATTAGAGGGGAGACATCCGTTTTTGTGACAAAAACCTCTAGTTATGTTTGATTTTCCCTCCCTATAACAACTCCCTCTGAACCAAAGGTGCCCGACGCATGCTTGGACTCATACATGGAACACCACCCCCCCCCCCCCCCCCCCCAAAAAAATTAAAAAAATGTGATCGAAGTATGTTCAACTGGCCTAAAACTATCTATTTGAACCTTAAACCACTCCGAAAAACGAGAAAAGTACGACCCGGAAAAAATTTCCTATCGGGTCTATATATGTATTGAAAGGTACCTAACTACGACAGATCAGCGGCGGAAAATACAACAGTCATGTTTTTCAAAGTCTTACAGCAAAGCCAATTCAACACCGATTTCAATCAGTTTGGTCTTGATCCGTTCCAAATTCCATATGCTAAGCGGCACAATTAGTGCTTTCCTTAAATATTGCTCCGTCTTGTCGCTGCAAGACCGCGAATTTGAAAAAACGCTAGAGCGAAACGATGTAACTCCCGCCAGGATGCATAGACGTATATAGGGGGATCTGTATTCGTTAATCTTTTCAACAAAAACGCGAATTATTGTTAAACACTATCTAAAAACATTAAACTCGCCGCAATTAAAACGGTGCTTACTATTTCCAGTCAGCTACGAGGCGCCAGTTTTCTTTCTCCAACTTTCCTTTTGAACGGATGCGACCATTTTGCTGTGACCCGGCTCATAAACTATTCGATATGCAAATTGACTACTACTTCCGGGCCACAGCGATTTGGCCACCTCCGTTCAAAACGAAAATAGGAGAAAGAAAACTGGCGTCTCATAGCAGACTACAAATAGCCAGCACCGTTTTAACTGCGGTAAGTTGAATGTTTTTCGAATGTGTTTCAGCATAATTCGCGTTTTTGCTGAAAAGTTTAACGAATACAGATCCCCCTATATACTTCTATGCATCCTGGCGGGAGTCACATCGTTTCGCTCTAGCGTATTTTCAAATTCGCGGTCTTGCAGTGACAAGACGGGGCAATATTTAAGGAAAGCACTAATTGTGCCGCTAAGCATATGCTATTTGGAACGGATCAAGACCAAACTGATTAAAATCGGTGTTGAATTGGCTTTCCTGTAAGACTTTGAAAAACATGACTGTTGTATTTTCCGCAGCTGATCTGTCGTAGTTAGATACCTTTCAATACATATATAGACCCGATAGGAAAATTTTTCCGGGTCGTGTTTTTCTTGTTTTTCGGAGTGGTTTAAGGTTCAAATAGATAGTTTTAGGCTAGTTTAACATACTTCGATCACAATTTTTTAATTTTTTTTTTGGGGGGGGGGGGGGGGGGGGTTGTTTCCATGGGTGAGTCCAAGCATGCGTCGAGCACCTTTGCTCTGAACAACACATACAATCTTCGTATCCCAAAGGGTGTCGTTGTAGAGAGGGAGCACTGTATATGTAATTATACAACAGGACATGGGTAAAGAAGGAGAAATGTGTTTTAAAATTCAGCAAGAGAAGGGTTAGGATACAATCAAGAAAAATTGTATTATGTTCTAGAATTTGTTGGATTTAATGTTTATGTTGCTTAGTGACATTTCTGTTAGTATCTAGTGTTTATGTTAGATCTTATTTCTTTATGTTTTGTTTGAATTGGGTTTTTTATGTTCCTAGATAGATGGGATGAGGGTGGGGATATAGTTATTTTGTCTGTGGATTCTTCCATCTGCCCATCCTTACATCTCTCAGCAAGTCTGTCTTTCTGTCAAACTGTTGTGTTTAGCATTATTCAAAACTATTAAAAACTTGATATACTTATAGTGCAAGGAATGATGAAGTGCAGCGTGTAGGGGACATTTTTCATTCCCATATGGAATCATCTCCCATTGATTGCATTTTTTGCCGTAAATAAGGTGAGACTTAGGGATCACGTCTCCATCTTATGTACATCCATCTGCATGCATGTCATGCTTTAATTTCTTTTCTTCTTTTTTTATGTCTTATTTCCTGGTTAGGTCAATTTCTCTAAAACTGAAGCTGATGAAATATAGTGTACTAACTACTTGTACCACATGGCATAAGGAAGTGCAATATACAAGGACTATAACTCTACTCATTCCATTGCTTTCTTATTACTTTTGACAGCAGCATTTCTTCAAAATGATTAACCCTTTCCTTCATATAAACACCTTTTCAAGCCTTTGCAAACAGATTAAACTCAGATTAGAGGACTCTTGTAGGAACCATCTGATCAGGGTCTGCTCTGTTTGCTTATTATATGAGAGTGTAAAAGATCTACAGTTTCTACCAGTACCAGTAAGCATGTGTACATATGCCATTATAAAATTGCAGCTGATAAATATTCATAGTCATTTTTCTTACATGAATATTCAACAGGGAAAGGGTTAATGGTAACTATTTGAAAATAATCAACTATTTATGCTATAACAGAGTTGGATATCAGTGTAGTGGAAAGTCTTTCATCTCTCATTGTTGAATTGTCTCCCGAGTGATATTTTTTCCTTTCATCATCATGCCAAGACCATCACTTCTGAATCTATTACTGGCAGCAGGTGAAAGTTACATACCGGTATATAATATGACATAAATAAGTGATACACATGGTCAATAGCTGTGAAGTATTCTATACATAATTGTCTCTCTTTGTTATTCTTCTGCTGTTACTTTCTTGTTATTTTTTGTCCAGACTGTTAGGTGTACTTATTAATCTGATATTGTAGCTGATAATTCTTAGCGTATATATAGAGCATGGCATATGAAAGTATGTTATACATGACTGCAAGGGCAAGAACTCTGTAGTATTCTATTATTGAATTGTCTCCTGTGATTATTGTTGTTCGTTTTTCTTAAATGTTGTATTTCACATGACAATTCATCATGATAAACCAGAAAAAAAGAAGATATTCATGCATTGAGTAATCCCCCTAATTTTCAAAGTCATTATTTATTAGACTTTTTCCAAGATGAATATGTTCGTGTAAGACACCGTTTCTCAGCAACTGCTGACTTGAATCCAATGAAACTTGACATGGTGCTTTATCATAAAGAGGACATGCGCATCCAATTTTAGTTTTCCAGCTGATTGATTTTCTTACAAAGTTATGCCTCTTTGTTTAAAAGTTTTGTGTTGGTCTGTCTGTTGACTTCTGTTCCGCAAGGTTTCTCAGCGACTGCTGATTGGAATCGTACAAAACTTGACAAGTTGACATGATACTTTATCATGAAGAGGAGATGCACATCCAATAATAGTTTTACAGTTTATCCATTTTCGTACAGAGTTATGCACCTTCGAATTGTACAAAGCTTTTTCTTGCGACAGTCACGTTTGTGGGGGTATTAATCACCTTCAGTGATAGTTCCATTTATATATATATCATCATTAGGTCTTAAATAAATATTCATCAGGTAAATAGTTAAATACTTAACCCATTCCCTGTTCTATTTTTATTAAAAAAAATATTCATGAACAAAATAGTTAAAATGAAACCTTGAAGGTGGAACCTTGTAGCCATTTTAAAAAGCAAAGAAACAGAATTATTCAAATTCCACTTGACCCTTATCAGACAGCTCCTCTAGGAGCTGTCTGATCTGGGTCTACTCTGTTTGCAAATGCATAAAAACTTTTTTATATGAGGGAAAGGGTTAAATATTGTAATCAATGTATGGCTTTAAATATTGTCAGTTGGCTTTATGTAATTTATTAAAAGAAGACAGATTGACATCTTGCAAGAATTGTAATCAGAGAATGTTATAGTATCTTTTTAAGTTTTACATATGTTTGTGCAGATATTGAAAATTTCTTTTTTTAATTAAGTGAAAGTCACTGCAAGAAATTGATGTACTGCGTTAATAGTTAGCATACTGTGTTGACTCAGGTTAACAGGTGCATTGGGGAGGGGCTGGCAGATCAGGATTGTCACTAGTTAGTGGCTCCAGTATTTTGCACTCTAGCAAACATTGTTAACACCAGGCAAGCCCCCAGGTTAAGGCCTCTACTGTTTATAGTGATACCCATATACAGTAAAACCCCTCTAATGCGACCACCTAAAAGAGGTATAATCATGGGTGGTAGTCATGTGGTAGCTTAATGCAGGACAAAAATAATGCAGAAAGCTAGAGCTTTCTGCATTACTTTTGTCCTGCATTAAGTGTCTTATAAAGACACCTATGGTCACATTAGAGGGGTTCTACTGTACATGTAACACTGTTTGTAGGGAAAAAAATCAGAAATTGAATTTGAAAGTTTATTCATTAAAGTTTGCGTCAAGGGAAAATGTTCAGTTATTCAAATTTTGAAGATATTTTGACTGATTGCAGACCTTAGGCTATGAGACGAATAGGATAAAAAAAGGCCTTCCTCATTTTACTGTCATCCAGCTTTGCTGATAGGAAAGGAAAATATTTGCATAAACCATATTAACCCTTAGCTTGCTGAATTTTAAAATACATTTCTCCCTCTTTTCCCATGCCCTGTTGTATAATTACATATATCATCACTGTGTACAAGTATATCTCTGTGCAATCACTGCTGTGGAGTGCGTTGATTGCACAATAAACTTGTAAATAGTGCAGACCCTGATGAGACAGCTCCTGCAGGAGCTGTCTCATCTGGGTCGTCACTATTTACAGGTAGGTATATTGACATGAATAGCAAGCGAAGGGTTAAGCTTTTGCCGATAGAGATGCATTTTCATGCGTTTATGAACAGAAAATACCCAGATCAGACAGCTCCTGTAGGAACCTTCTGATCAGGGTCTGCTCTGTTTGCTTATGGAATACTATAAAATAGATCTGATTCTACAGTTTCTACCATGACTAGAAGTCAAGTCAGGTAATATTTATTTATAAAGTCAGGTTTACAAACACTTAGCACAAAGTGCATAATGAAACACAAGCTCTGAAGAGCTTTTAAAGCTGACTTAAGCTTTGAAAGCAGACTTCACCTGTTCATATTCCATTATAAAATTCCATCTTATTGATGTTCATGATATATGTATTATAATTATTTCTTACATAAATATTCATCAGTTTAAGGGTTAAAACTCCCAGAACTGATGCTGTTTAACAGAGGTCCCAAGACTGGTCCTGAATATAAGATTGGGCAGTGTTTTAATGCTTTCCCTCATGGCAATGCCTTTTCATGCCTTTGCTTTTTTCTTGTAGGAACTTTCTGATCAGGGTCTTCTCAGTTTGCTTAGGGAATTATATAGATCTGATCCTATTTTTTTCTAAGCCAACAATTCCGTTGAATAAGTTAATGAATATTTATTAAGTGATTGAGTTGATTAGGGAAAGGGTTAAAGATGTGTGGAAGTTTGGATGATCTTTTTTCATTTCAATGCTGTAATGTTTATTTCGTATTTGTAGCAACGTCTGGCCTTCTGGTTTGCTACAGGGGGAGCTGGCTTCTGTATCAGTAAAGCGCTGGCGCTGAAAATGATGCCACATGCCGGGTAAGTAGGACATAACAGGTAGCTATTGAACAGTAAGTCATGCATAATTGACTTAACCCATGCCCTCATGGGCTATTTTTAGATCCAACCTCTTTGAATAAATCCACTGAAAAGGAGCATTTACTAGAAAAAAGGAAAATTTTATTTAGTTTTTAAACCATTGTGATATAGAACATTTGCTCCTGTGGAGCATAGAGCATTTGTTCCTATGAAGCAAATGTTTTATTTATCACAATGGTTTCACAATGGTTTCAAAAAGTGACTTTTACAGAGGCATCAAAAGGCGTGTATATGATGGAGCTGGGTTAATCGGTATCATTTGTTTTATACATGTACATGTATATGGCAGGATTACAAGAAACATCTAGTGCTTGGAAAGTTACAGTAAACAGAGGTCCAGATATGATGCTAAATTAAAACATTTTCAAGAATAACTCCAAATAAAGGCCAAGGAGTTTGTTGTTATACAAAACAGTTGAAAATCGGATATGTATTATGTAACATAAGCAAGCTGAGTAGTCACAAGAGTTGTCTGATCTGGGTATACTCTGTTTGCAAAGGCATGTATAAAAAGTAAGCAGTTGGCAACTACCGCAAACAGTACAGATTCTCAACAGAGGCCCTGTTCAGATGTGGTGTCTATATATTAACACTTTCCTCCATAAATACGCCTTACTACGCCTCTGTAATAACCACTTCTTGAAACCATTGTGATAAATGGTATTGTGGTAAATTTTATCACAATGGTTTCAAACTACAAAATTCTAAAATTTTACTTTTCTCTTGTAAATGCTTCTTTTGGGTAGATTCATTCAAAGAGGTTTGGTCTAAAAATAGCCTATGGAGGGTTAAACATTCTACAATGACCACTGAAAAGATGTATTTTTCTGGAGCTTTCTTGCTGGTTGTAATTTAATTGAAAGTTATGCAGACAGTAGATTTCTACAGAAAGGAACTTCATTTTGAATTATGAATGCAACCACCAGCTAATAATATACTTTCATGTTTATTCATTATTAGTGATCACATAGACAGGTTTTACTTTCTAAATGTATTTACAACTATGCAGACAGTTTTCATTGGTTCTGATCAAATCCATCTTAGCTATTTACTTGATAAATATTCATGGAAGAAAATATTGAATGTACATGTATGAACATTAATTAGACTATTTTAACATGGCCGAAACTAGAATCAGATCTGTATTACAATATAAGCAAACAGAGCAGACACTGATCAGACGGCTCTGTTTGCAAAGGCATGAAAAGGTGTCTGTATCAAGTAAAGGATTAAACAAAGTGACCAAATGAATCCCATTCTAACTTTAAAAAGTTGAAGGACCAAAAAGTGTTCTGGCCTCCATGCTCTGGTAAATTTTAACCCCGTAATACGATTTTAGTTTTCTGTAGAATATGCATGTAACGAAGAATTGTTTTGGATTGGAGCAAACAATAGATTTGCAGAGAAAAAAATGTGCTTAGTATGCTGATCATCATTGAGTTTGCTGATTGTCTTTATGACATGTTCTGGTTTCATGAAGACCTGGTTTGCTTGCTTGTTTCAGTGGTGGGAGACTGATGCGTGCAGGTGAACAAATCAGACTTGGAGATGATTGTACCATAGGTTATATCATCAGTAAGTTTAAACCTTTCCCTCATGATTATTTATGCCAGAAAGAAATTAACCCAATTTTTATGATGGTGTAAGAATACTTTATTTTTGGCCATTGCAGCAACTGCAGAATCAGGCCTGTATAATTCCATAAGGAAAAAAAGAGCAGACCCTGATCAGACCGCTCCTAAAGGAGCCATCTGATCTGGTTCTACTCTGTTTGCACAGACATGAAATACATTTATAACAAGTAAAAGAGTTCATGAAAATTGTTCTGTAAGGCTTATGTATTTCAGGGCTGTATATTGGCCATATTTGAGGTGGAAAATTACTAAAGTCACATATCTGTCCTGTCAAAACTGCTACTGTAATACCCCTCTAAACTGGACATTCAATTTAGTATACATATCGGTCTTGGAGACAGGTCGCAGATTAATGCAGGGTAAAAGTCATGAAGAAATCTCCTCTAGGATTAAGCAGCCACCTGCCTAAAAGTATATCTAAATTCTTCTCTACTAGAATTCTGGTTTAGAGGCTTTTTGCTGTAATTAACCTACATGTTATGACACCCAAATGTCTCCTTTCATTTTGTTTGTAAACCTGAGTAAATCAATTTGGCACCATTTTGATAATTTTAAATTAGACTGACATTGCAAATAGTTTACACCTTGATCAAACTGCTCCCTCAGGAGGAGTGTGATATGGGTTTACACTATTTGCCCAAGTTTGTCAGTCATGATACATAGGTTGGTGGATCTACCTGGGTGTTCTGTGTAGGGAACAATGCAATTTGTTCCATACAAGGAAAAATCCTCTACGGTCATTCTACACCTGTAATTAGGAGGATGTTGCGATTTGACTCAAGTACTGCTAAAGCAACATAAAACCTGATGCAAACATACAGACAGACAGTTGTGATACAGTACTAAGGATATGCTTTCAGGATGATTTTAACCCTTTCCCTCATATAAATGCTTTTTCTCACATTTGCTAACAGAATAGACTCTGACCAGGGTCTGCTCTGTTTGCTTATGAAATTATAATAGATCTGACTCTAAGATAAAACTTCATATAATAAATATTTCCATGAAATAATTATTTCTTACATGAATATTATGGAGGGTAAAGGTTAAAGAATGGTTAAAATAGAATGTTTTGTTTAGAAATAAAGGAGCTGTTCTTGATTTTTTTTATCTAATGTCATCTATGCTATTGAACTTGAGAACATTTCTTTGGGGACGTTGCAAACATTGTAGACCAAGACCAGTCACCACTACATCAGTGTGAAGTATGGCCAGGGTCTGTACTAACACTTGTCAGCATATCTGGTATTTATCATAAAAGACCAACACTTAGGCTTTGCCAAAAGAACAGTGTTGAACCAGGTCAGCTTCTGTGTTTAACCCTTTCCCTGTTGAATATTCACAAAGAAATAATTACATCATGAATAGTTATTAGCTATTTAAAACTGTTATAATGGCATATGTACACAGGAGGTTTTGATATTGGTAGAAACTGCAGATCTATTAAACTGTAGAGTCAAATCTATTATAAATTCACAAGCAAACAGAGTAGACCCTGATCGGATGGCTCCTACAGGAGCCATCTGATCTGGGTCTACTATGTTTGCAAAGATATGAAAAGGCATTTAAATATGAAGGAAAGGGATAAAATGTAGCATTGGTCAGGTTATGATAACTGTTTGCCACCCATCAGTGGCTACTGTTTTGTGTACTTGTGACGTTGTAGAACAAGATCAGATGCAATGTTATAAATACTGCCACTTATCTAGGACTACATTGTTTACAAATCGTACAGGTTTTGGTTATCATGTAGGTGTAGAAAGGCTGCTTATCATATAGAAGGGATCATTATTATGCCCTGGCAAGTAGTACAGTGTGATGTCAGTTTTTGCAAAAATTTAATTTACTAATCGCATTGCTTCAATGTGTGTTTACTTTCAGATCGTTTACTACATAAGGAGCTTACTGTGATACCAGAGTTTCATTCCCATTTAGAGGCATTGATACGTATACAGAAACAAACTATAAAAGATCAGGTAGGTTTGTGTTCATATTAGGTATAGAAACATCGTATTGCTTATAAACCACGAAGTGCTATTTTTACTGTGTTTACAGTACAATAAAACCTTTCTGTAGCGACCACTAACAGAGGAAATATGAATGGCCAATAAAGCTGGTGGCTGCTTAACCCTTTACTCCATAACTACGCCTTTGGAGAGTAGTTCCAGATCAGACAGCTCCTGTATGAGTCGTCCGATCAGGGTCTGTCGTTTGCTTATTAAATGATATAGATATGATTCTACAGTTACTGTCATTGCCAAAAGTAAGCTTTATTTGTTAACTCTTTACCTGTTGAATATTCATGTATGAAATAATGGACATCATGAATATTTATTAGCTGATTATTTACAATGGCATATGTACATAGGATTATGTTGATATTGGTACAAACTGTAGAGTCAGATCTAATATAATTTCTTAAGCAAACGGAGTAGACCCTTATGAGACAGCTCCTACAGAAGCCGTCTGATCTGAGTCTACTCTGTTTGCAAAGGCATGAAAAAAGCATTTATGTGAAGGAAAGGGTTAACAAAATTACCTGTATGCTCTTGGCACTATGTGCTACACATGTTAATATATTGTACTTATATCTGCAGATTACTTTTGGATATTACTTGATTGGTAGCAGAAGGAACGTAGTTGAAATTTCTGGATTTTCACAGGCAAAAGACCCAACAAGGTAAATGTCAAACATCGCATGAAGTTATTACAGTTTTAGCTCAACAGAGCATAAAGTACTCAGGGTGAGCTTTTGTGATCGCCTGATGTCTGTCGTTAGTCGTCAACAATTTGAGCATTTAAAAAATTTCTCCTCTGAATCTACAGGGTTTTCAGCTTTCATCTTTGGCACATATCATCATCTATAGGTCCTCTACAAAAGTTATATAAATTATGTCCCTGAGGTAAAAATTGGCCCACCCCAGTGGTGCCTTGTTTTCTATAGAAACATATTGTGAAAACTTTGAAAATCTTCTCTTTTGAAACTGGAAGGTTCACAGTATTCATATTTAGCACATAGCATCATGTTCAGGTCCTCTACAAAAGTTATATAAATTATGTCCCTTGGGTCAAAATTGGCCCGCCCTAGGGATGGCCAATTTTGTATTGAAACATATAGTGAAATCTTTGAAAATCTTCTCCTCTGAAACTGGAAAGTTCTCAGCTTTCATATTTGGCATATAGAATCATCTTGAGGTGCTCTACAAAAGTTATATCAATTATGTCCCTGGGATCAAAATTGGGTGTCTCTATTATATAGGAACATATTGTGACAATATTCTCCTCTGAAACTGGAAGAGATTCTCAGCTTTCATTTGGCACATAGCATAAACTTCAGGTCCTCTTAAAAAGTTATAGAAATTATGCCCCTGGGATCAAAATTGACCATGTCCCGGGGTTGCCTTGTTTTATAACGAAACATATAGTGAAAACTTTGAAAATCTTCTCCTGAAACTGGAAGGTTCTCATCTTTCATATTTGGCACATAGCATTATCTTGAGGTCCTCTACAAAAGTTATATAAATTATGTTCCTGGGATCAAAATTCGCCCCCACCCCAGGGGTGCCTGAATTATATAGAAACATATTGTGAAAACGGACAAAATCTTCTGAAACTGGAAGGTTCTCAGCTTTCTTATTTGGCACATAGCATAAATTTCACAAGTCTTTAAAGTGGAGTGATTTTAAGGGAGAATATAGTATGTATTTTATCTGGAGCATTGATTGACATTCCATTTCTCATGTTTCAGGTTTTTGTCTATTCACTGCCATTTATACCCGCTGACAAAACCTTGTCTTGACTACGGATGACGTGCCCAGTCTACAGAGAGCCCTAACAGCGAGTGACATTAATTCCATGCTATGATGAAAACAGTATTTCAGGCTTTGCAAATAGGGTAGACTTTGACCAGCTTCACCTTGAACTACCTGGCTCCGAGGTTATAAAGCTTTTTGCTTAAGTCTGAGATCATTCTCAAGCATCTGATTGGTCAGATTCTGAGCTTGCTCAGAATCTGACCAATCAGATATTGAGAATGATCTCAGACTCAGAAGCTTTATAACTTTGGACCCTGATGTATGATAGATAACCTGTAGATAAGAAAAGTACTGTTCGATTCAAATTTTTATTTCTCAGCTAAACCCTATCATGGTTATACTCATTAGAATGGCTTTATTGAGAGGATTCTAACCCTTTACTCCATGCAATATTTTGTAAGAAATATTGACGTCATGAATATTAAGTGGATTTATGCTGCAAACTGAGCAGACTCCGATCAGACGGCTCCTATAGGAGCTGTATGATCTGGGTCTATTCTGTTTGCAAATCAGGGCTTTTTCTCTCTTAATTGGGAAGGGGCCTTAGCCTGCTGATTTTGGGAAGAATTATCGCTATAATTGCTGATTTGGGAAACAAAAAAGCTGATGTAAGTTTGGATTTTTGGGAAAACTGCATGATTTTAAAGAAATTTTCAATTGGGAAGGGGCCTTTTACAGGCCTCTGTTATAGAAGGTGAAAAAACCCTGCAAAGGAGCATCTATGGAGTAAAGGGCTAAGGCGGCCTGACAAGATGGAATTTGATGGAGAAATATTGAAATGCACTTCCTGGATTTTTTAACTACTCTTCTTGTCTACATCTATTATGCATCTAGTACACTCAATCTGGTTAGAGTCTTGACTAAAAAACTGCTCCTCTGTTTGTAAAACAAAGAGGACATGTATTATTTCATGTGGAGCTATTCATTTTGTGGTAGCTCGGGGTTCTTACAACAAAAAGTGAAGTTTTCACTTTGCATAAATGTTATGTATGATTGAGTGCTATTGTAATTTTACAAGGATCTTAAAAGATTATCAATTGATATTTGGTACATACCATCATAATGATAAAATGTTCAAAGCTGGTGATAGTTTAGTTAGATTAAGTATTTAATCAGGGTCAACAAAGTTATGCGTTATTATGTATTACATTGTGACAACTAATCGAGGTCAACAAAGTGTATAGTGTATCAGACTTGTGACAGCTAATCAAGGTCAACAAAGTGTATAATGTATCAGACTTGTGACAGCTAATCAAGGTCAGCAAAGTGTATAATGTATAACTTGTGACAGCTAATCAAGGTCAACAAAGTGTATCAGACTTGTGACAGCTAATCAAGGTCAACAAAGTGTATCAGGCTTGTGACAGCTTATCGAGGTCAACACAGTATATAATGTATCAGACTTATGACAGCTTGTCAAAGTCAGCAAAGTTATCATGTAACACACTTGATGGCTAGTCAAGGTCTACAAAGTTTATACTGATGTACATTATAAAATGATAGTGCATCAGGAATACTGCAAACTGTCCAGCAGCTAAATTCCTTTAACCTTTTATTTGATAGAAATCCCCTCTGAAGCCTTCACAAACAGAGCAGACCCTGATCAGACAGCTTCTGTAGGAGCTATCTGTTCAGAGTCAAATCTATTTGCTTTTGGAGTTATATCTACCAGTAGTTTCTGTCACAGCCAAAAAATCCTGTTATAAAATATTTACAGGATATTTTGGTATTGGAAGAAACTGTTTAGTCAGATCAGTTATAATTTCATAAACAAACAAGGCAGACCCTGGTCAGGGTCCATGCTTATAAAGCTTTTAGTTGAGTCTAAGTTTCGTTCTCAAGCTTTTGATTGGTCAGATTTGAGTTCACAGCTTTTGATTGGTCAGATTTGAGCCTTTGGCTCAAATCTGACCAATCAAAAACTTGAGAACGAAATCAGACTCAACTGAAAGTTTTATAAGCATGGACCCTGATTGCTCCTACAGGAGCCATCTTATCTAAGTCTACTCTGTTGGCAAACATGT
Organism: Azorinus chamasolen; assembly: GCA_963576725.1. Lineage (NCBI taxonomy): Eukaryota > Metazoa > Mollusca > Bivalvia > Cardiida > Solecurtidae > Azorinus > Azorinus chamasolen. Next base: position 105,338,627 of record OY755236.1, read on the forward strand.
GAAAAGTGTTTAAATGAGGGAAAGGGTTTAAGGGTGGCAAGAGTTCAGTTTCATTTACCTATTGCATATCCCACAAATGGTGCTTGAGAGGGATGGTGCAATTAAACAGGAGTCAGTTTGATTTCCCTTCATCAAAGTGTTTTGCCAGGTTTTCAATACCTTTTCAAAAATGTTCTATGGGCTAAGAAGTTATGATATTAACCCTGTGGGAAACAAGTACACTTGTATTGTGCAGAACTAGATTGGCAGGCTAATTCAAATCATCTAGCAAATGTAAGTTTGTTATACAGAATGACAAAATGTATGCCATAGTTAAACATTAATGGATGATTACGCTCTTAACTCTTTACTGCATAAATACACCTTTCTACGACTTTGCAAACAGAGTAGATCTAGATCAGATGGCTCCTGTAGGAGCCATCTGATTAGGGTCTGCTCTGTTTGCTTATGGAATAACATAAAACTGATTTTACAGTTTCTCCCATAGCCAAACTCACTTGTGTTCATTTAATAGTCGTTATAATTTTTTTTTATAATCTAATTAGTATTTGTGATGCCATTTCGTACATAAAAAAAATCATGCAGTAAAATGTTAACCTTCAATAATCAAAGGTTCAATGTATGTCATTTTTGTGTACCATCACTGTCCAAGGAAATTGGGGCAGTTAATGTTAGTTCATCCTTGTGTCTTTGCATGCATTTTGACCCATCTGAAATTTAGTTTCAAGTGAATAACGTTTGTAAGGAAATATCAATGGTCAAGATAGATACGTAAATTGATATATTTTCAAGAGTAGTTCCCTTATTTCTCCACCAAACCCAGTGCTGTGACCACTCTATTGAAGTGTCTCTTGGAAATGATTTTAAAGAGTGGTCACAACATAGGACTTTGTAGAGAAATGAGGATTTTAACCCTTTCCTTCATATAAACACCTTTTCACACATTTGCCAACAGAGTAGACCCAGATCAGATGGCTCCTATCCATATGATCAGGGTCTGCTCTGTTTGATTATGAAATTATCATAGATCTGACTCTATAGTTTCTACCAATACCAAAATATCCTGTGTACATATTCCGTTATAAAAATATGTGTAACAGATATTCATTGTGTCATTATTTCTTATTTGAATATTCAATGGGGAAAGGGTTAATACTCATCTATTGCTCTGAAATATAGTTTTATAATTCATCTGATTTGACCCAAATTGGTATTTCATGTAACATATTATAATGTTGGATACATTTCTCCATGGGGTAGGGTTTAGGGCACCTTTGTCCATTGGATCTAGTTAAGTTTAGGACAACTTAGTTGTGTTTGTTCTACAATGTTTCAGTTTGTTTTCTCTAGATATCAAAATGGCTAATTGTGTTTGTATATATCCTTTTTTGAGAACCTGAATATGCAAATCTTATATTTTTTATATGTTTAACTCTTCTCATGCTAGGCATGTTTTGACTGGCATTTACAGACTGCTCAGATCCAGATGAGACGCGGGCGTCTAATCAGGATCCAACCTGTTTGACACTTGGTAAATACTTTCTCAAAAGTACTCGCATAGGAAGTTCAGTAAATTAGATTGAGCAGACATGGTTTTTCAGCATGAGAAGGGTTAGAATAGCATGTGATTCTACAGTATTAGACACTGTAGATGGTTGTGAAACAGAGTTGGTTAGCCATTGAGTACCTATATCACACTGGTAAAGTAATTGTACATATCCAGCAGTACCGGGTTGTAAGTTTATAGCATTAGTTAACCCTTTAATCCATAAATACGCCTTTGCAAACAGAGTAGACCCAGATCAGACGGCTCCTATAGGACCTGTCTGATCAGGGTCTGCTCTTTTTGCTTACAATATAATATAGATATGATTCCTTTAGTATCTGCCGTGGCAAAAAGTTAATTCCTGTGTCCATGCACAGTTATAACAAATTAATCTAATTAATATTCATGACTTCCTTATTTCTTACATTAATATTCATGGAGGAAAGGGTTAAGTTAACCTGAGTGAAGTGTGCAAAGTGAGCTATTGTGATAGTCCTCTACCCATCATTAGTGATGACTACAAAAATCTCTAAAAAACGTGGTCAAGTTCTAACCCAGCTTCATAGAAATGGTCCTAGTTAGCTCGTCTGTTTCAAAGAAAAGTTGAGCTATTGTGATCACTGGGTCGTAGGCGTTGGTGTTGTCATCGGCGTGCAAAAACTTTAATGTAGCTCATTACTCCAAAAGTATAAGAGGTATCAATATGAAACTTCATAGGTTAGTAGATCTCATTGAGGGGGGAAGGCCCCTACATAAGATCTATAACTCTTGATATCAAAATTTTGGAGTTATGGCCCTTTATATTTTTCAAAAATGTTTAATTTAGCTGGACAAGCACCAAATCAGATGAGCGTTGACACCGCACGCTGCTCTTGTTAGGTTTTCTTTATTTTTTTTCTGTGTACAGTGTACAAATCAAGATGACATGACAACGGAAAAGAAAACATAAACACTGGCTGAACTTCAGGAAATATACATTTTCAAAAGTAATTCTAATGTGACCCATTACATAAAATTTCCGTCTTTCTTATTCATAAACGACATGGCCACCATGGATAGATCTAATACAATTTCATTCCCTTTCCTCTCTGAAACTAATTGCTAGATTTAAATAACATAATTTAGTACGAATATTCTGGAGGTGACACTGTACCAGTATTGTCCAAATGTTGATGACATTTCAGAATTGCTCTAAGCATTGTAAATCTGCTAAAACATGACTGTCCGAGCCTAATTTGCTTTCAAATTTTAAACAATCGGACAAATAGTGTTCTTCACAATAGATCACAGGACATTTCTTAAGGTGAGTGATGTAGGGCCATCATGACTCTCTTGTTCTAAAGAAAAAGGTCAGTGTATTGCTGTTGCCTTGATGTAGACAGTGCTAGCAGCGGTGTAGATATTGTTGTGTAATTATTGATCTCGTTAACCCTTTACCTGGGTCCATGCTTATAAAACTTTTAGTTGAGTCTGAGTATGTTCTCGAGCTTTTGATTGGTCAGATTTGAGCCTCTGGCTCAAATCTGACCAATCAAAAGCTTGAGAACTCAAATCTGACCAATCAAAAGCTTGAGAACGAAACTCAGACTCAACTAAAAGCTTTATAAGCATGGACCCTGTTCAATATTCATGTAAGAAATAATGACATCATGAATATTCATCTGAATTTTTGTAATGTAAAATTATCTAGGGGATGTTTTGCTTTCACAAAAACTGTAGAATCGAATGTATATCATGTCATAAGCAAACAGAGCAGACCCTGATAAGGCGGCTCCTGTCTATTCTGGGTTTATTGTGTTTGCAAAGGTGTGAAAATGTGTTTATATGAAGTAAATGGTTAAATCTTTCTGATGACCTTTGCAGTTTGGATCCAGATGAGATGCAAAGTAACTCGGCATCTCATCATGATCCAAACTGTTGGATACTGTGATTTGGAAAACTGAAAAAAATTATGATTTATTATGCCCCCTTTGACGATAGTCAGGGGGCATTATGTTTTGCACCTGTCCGTCAGTCTGTCTGTGTGTCATGCTTGTACATGCAGTTGGTTATCACATTTTTTTTCATTGTCAAGCACCACGATGGGAGCATGACTGTGTCTTATAGACACCATTTCTTGTTTTTAATTGAAGCTGATGACAAGTTTTTGTGATGGAAGTTGCATAATGTTCAAAAGTACATGTATTTGGGTTTTGAAATGTGTCAGTGGAATTTTTTGTGTGTGTATAACACAAAATTTCTCGTTACTTTTAGATTACAATATTTTAGTCTTAGCTAGCTGAGACATTTGTTACTCTTTTCACTTATAAAGTTTATTTTAAATTGTCAAACATTGTCTTTATGCAGGTTGGTATATTTTACTGAACCTTATCATAGGGAAAGGTGTCTCTTTGGCTCAGTGTAGTCCCAGACAAGCCATCATATCATAGGCACCTTAATTTACCAGAGTCTTCACTTTCTGATGATAACATCAAGCGGATGTTTGTGAGTTTCAAATGTTTTAGACCATTACCAGATGCAGCATTTAACCCTTTACTCCATAAATACACCTTTCTACACCTTTGCAAACTGTTTTTATGTTAAGATGTTTAAACTTTAGTGCGCTTTTAACCCTTTTCCTCATAAAAAGGTTTTTTCATCCCAAATTTTGCAAACAGATTAGTTCCAGATCAGATGGCTGATGAGGGTCTGCTCTGTTTGTTTGTGGATGTATAAATGATATGACTGAAGTTCCTACCAATATTGATACATCTTGTGTACATACAGTAAAACCTCTCTATAATGACCACTAAATTTTGTTAACTAGTTGGTATTTAGAGCAGGTGGCTGCTTAAAGCAGCCACCTGCCTTTAACACAAAATAATTGATGTAATTTAGTGGTCGTTATAGAGAGGTTTTACTGTATACCATTATAAAAATTCAGCTAATGAATATTTATGATGTGATTATTTCTTACACGAATATTCAACAGGAAAAAGGCTAATAAAACTCTTGCTGTGTAAGGTAATAATGTCAAACAATTTTTATCTTAGATTAGACGTACATGTACTGTGCATTTCCTTATTTAGATTCATACTGTTTGTTTGCACAGGTTGTCAATTTCACGTTCATCTGCATTTTACCCAGAACTATCAGCATTTTCTGTGTTTGAAAACATTTTGTGAAATACTTTACATGAATATTATTTTATATCTTGAATATTGATGAATATGTATATAATACCCCCACTTCAAAAGGAGAGGGGACACTTAGATTTTTCGTTGTACAGATGTTTTATTTGATCTTGAGATGTATTATTTCTTTGGAGATCTTTGGCATTTAGTATAATGTTAGTGTAAAACATTTTGAGAAAGTTTTCGAAGAAAAAAGTTAAGCTATTGTGATCACTGGGTTCTAGGTATAGTTATAGGCATTGGTGTGAGCTGCGGTGGCAGCATGCAAAAACGTTAATGCAACTGATTAATCAAAAAGTATATGAGGTATCAACATGAAACTTCATAGGTTAGTAGATCTCTTTGAGGAGAAGTGTTGGCGCCACATGCAACTCTTGTTTCAATTTGTCATACCGTAACTCTTTTAACTCTATGGAGCAATTTCTGATGAGCTTTGAAAACATTTTGGATTCCGATGAGATACTAAGGAACTTCATGTCTCATCAGGATTATCTGGACCTATCTTTGCTCTCAGGATAGGGTTACTACTGTAGTAGATTTCAGTCAGTACAGACCAGAGACACATTTTATGAAAGACTGTACAACTGAAATTGTTGTAAGTTCTAATATACAACTGAAAGTTGTGATCATCGTATGTAAGAACCTTGTGACAATACATATTTTTCATAAAATGGGCTTCTGAGAACAGAAAAGTTTGTGGCATATTGAGCAAGCCTTAATTGTTACATGCTAGAATGTGCGATTTCGGTTATGTTATTAGAAGCAATAATTTTGGTTGTTTGATCTTTTATAAAACGAGCCAAAGAGCTTTAAATTCGACGAGTACTGTTCTATCAAGATCTACATCTTAGCCACACACTATCTTGTTGGTTCTCATTAGATTAGTGTTTGAGAGGCCAGTCAAATGAGTACCACTCATATGATTTTAGTGAGTACCAAGAAGATAGGTTTTGGCAGAGAAATATATTTCAAAATATGTCTCCTATCTAGAGTTCTATAGACCTTGATCAGACGCTTCGTGTCAGATGTTGCAAAATCTAACCACAGTTTGCACCTATAATCGAAATAGAGAATGTTTTACTGAAAGTTTACAAAACGTGTAGACCCAGATCAAACATGTACATGTTTTTCAAACTAGGCAGCTGATCTGGTTGAACACTGCATTTAATATTCCAATAATTGATACATACATTGTATTTAACTTTATACTTCAAATCGACACTTTTGCAAACACAGTAGACCAAGATCAGCCTATGTGTAGGAGCCGTCTGATGAGGGTCTGCTCTCTTTCTTTACCGAATTATATAAATCTGATTCTGTAGTTCCTGCAATGTGTTCATACATATGCCATTATAACAAATCACCTAAAATGTTCATGATGTCATTATTTCTTGCGTAAATATTCATGAGGGAAAGGGTTAAGAGTGCTTTACCTACCACTAAAATTGTTTCACGCTTTTTGACATTTTCGTTTAAAAAAAAAAAAGGTCGGGTTATTTTGCATTCCCATAAGTATTTGGCTACCATATAAGTGCTCTAACATGTATGTATATATTATGCTAGTCAGCATTTTAAACTTTAAACAAACTGTCATTACCATACTTGTATTTGAAAACTCAGTTAAATACTGAGGCCAGCACTCAGCGAATTTGCTTGTTATCTTAAGGTCCACAGTTATTTTCTTAACAAAAGTATCATGTTTCCTTGCTTTTATTGATATGCATAGGTGATGGTATTTCTAATGACACTTTGTCAGTCCTTTTGTACCCTGTAATTAAGTAAACCCTTATCCCGCTGTCTGCGACTGGATTTGCATTTGCAAACAGCTTGGATCCAAATTAGACAGCAAGTAACTTGGCGTCTCATCAGGATACAAGCTGTTTGACAGGCATTCAGTAGTTTCTTAACCCTTTCCTTCATATAAATGCCTTTTCAGGCATTTGCAACCAGAGTAGACCCAGATCAGGGTCTGCTCTATTTGCTTATGTTATAATATTGATCTGATTCTGTAGTTTCTGCCTAAGCCAACATATCTTGTGTATATTTATACCACTGTCAAAATTCAGCTAATAAAATATTCATGATGTCATTATTCCTTACATGAATGTTAAACAGGGAAAGGGTTAAACGTTTGATGAATCAGAATTAGTGAACATTGCACCAGTTCCAATTAGTGAACATTTGAGCAGTTCCAGTTGAGCAGTCATTAGCTCTTCACTGCTGGAGAATGTGCATACTGTGTAGAACCCCATTTAAATGACTGTTGTAGGATCCATTTGATTATAGTCTTCCTTTATTTACAGGACAGGCTATTCCATTTTAAACAGTCATTGAGAATTTAGGTTTTGTTTTTGCTGTATTTCACCGACTTCCTTAGTCTTCCTTGTTACTATTGTAAAGAGTCGTGGAATCAGCAGTATGCAATGTTCCTGTGATGTGTAGCTTGAGATTGAGCTCTTGAAAAGGTATATGAGGCTGTGCCTCACACACAAGCACACAGTTAGTGCTTCAGTTTCTAAACTCTAGCATAATTTTTATGCCCCCATAGACGATAGTCGGGGGCATATTGTTTTTGCCCTGTCTGTCTGTCTGTCTGTTTGTCTGTTTGTCTGTTTGTCTGTTTGTTTGTCAGCAACTTTAACATTGGTCATAACTTTTGAGCCAGTATAGATAGAGACTTGATATTTGGCATACATATGTATCTCATGAAGCCGCACATTTTTAGGGGTGACGTGTCAAGGTCAAGGTCATCCTTCAAGGTCAGAGGTCAAATATATGGGTCAAATAGCCGACTTTAACATTGGCCATAACTTTTGGACCAGTAGAGATAGAGACTTGATATTTGGCATGCTTGTGTATCTCATGAGGCTGCACATTTTGAGGGGTGACATGTCAAGGTCAAGGTCAGAGGTCAAGGTCAGAGGTCAAATATATGAGGGGGCATAGTGTTTCACAAACACATCTTGTTATTCCTGTATAAGTTTTTTCTGTACATAAACGAAGAAAAAAATGTGTTTCACTGAATATTTCATTTGGAGTTGACCTCTTGATAATATTGGTCAATATCAGAGGTCCATAGTTAGACATTTCTCTGATTGCCATGTTAGTGAGAATATTCAAGCTTTGGAATATATTATTGAAAATATTATACATGTACTGACTGTGGTTGTGTTCATATAATAATTATCAGATATATGCGAAGAAATATATGAAAGGACCAATATATATTTTTCTAATTTACAAATAAAGTTATTTACTTATATTTGAAATATGTTCTATTTTCATTTGTCCTCATCAGTTCGTCCTCTTAGGGTTACCACTAACTTAGTGTTTCTGGATTTCATGTCGTCCTTCCTTCAGTCTGAAATTCTGGTTTCGTAGACTTCACACAATGTATTCAAGATATCGTTGTTTGTCCTTCTTTATCCCCCTCCCTTTCACAAAGCTGGAAGGCATATAGCCTTGTTTACAAGTACCTAGAGTAGTTATAGTCTACTCACAGTCCGAAGGACCGCTCGGCACACTGTGCATCCTTGTCTGTCTGTCCCGTAAGTAAGACAAATGTTGTGTGTCCAACTTCTCATATACTAATGGGAGGATGAATAATGTTAACACATTCCCTCATATTGACGCTTCTTTGACGCCTCTACAAAAGTTACCTGTTGAAACCATTGTGATACATAGAGCATTTGCTCCTACAGGAGCAAATGCTCTATGTATCACAATGGTTTCAAACTATAAAATTCTAAGTGTCCTTTTCTCTAGTTAATGCTCCTTTTCGGTAGATTTATTCAAAGTGGTTATATCTAAAAATAGCCTACGAGGTAATGGGTTAACGGCGTGAAGATGTATGTAAAGAAGAGAATTACCACTAAGACCACTTTTACCAGTGTTTTGCGACTTTGAAATGTTCTTCACTATACAGCATATAGTGGAAAAAAAACTTGGGTCCAACTGCTTATAGCCTCGTACACCAATGGGAGGATTTACACCAAACTTTTACAGATGTTCTTATCGGATTTTACGTCGCTTTAACAGTATTTCAGTCATATCACGACGTACAGCTAATTGCAGGTGGGGAAAGACCCCAGAGAATCTGTGAACAGCACAATTTGTATTGTTCCGTGTAAAGAACATCCGGGTAGAACCACGGATCTACCGCAACCCAGATGGAAGACTTCCTCACATCAAACATCCAAATGTCCAGACCTTTCACAGATGAACAAAGTTAATATGAAAGATGTACTTAAAGGAGGGAAGTTTTGCTCCGACTATTTTAACCAGAGGTGTTACTTTAAAATGTTCTTCACTATATAACACTTGTACATGTATATTGAATAATGTGTTATGTTGTGCAAATATTTATCTCCAGAAAATATATCTAAAATCAGATTTGCAAGCAGACTTCAAATACGTTATTGTAATGTCGACGTGATAAGATTCCGATGAGACGCTGATCGAACGTACTCGGTGTCTCATCTGGATCCAGGGTCCATGCTTATAAAGCTTTTAGTTGAGTCTGAGTTTCGTTCTCAAGCTTTTGATTGGTCAGATTTGAGTTCTCAAGCTTTTGATTGGTCAGATTTGAGCCTCTGGCTCAAATCTGACCAATCAAAAGCTTGAGAACTCAAATCTGACCAATCAAAAGCTTGAGAACGAAACTCAGACTCAACTAAAAGTTTTATAAGCATGGACCCAGACTGTTTGTAGTGGTAATCGTGCATGCACTTGGTAGCATGGTGAAGTTTAAGTATACACTTAGACCAGCAGCCTTGTCAGATTTTCCGTGTCTGGGCAGGGTCTCCATTACCTCAAGCTCAGCAGCATGGGGGACATGTTATTATTCATTTTGATTGTGTATACTCAGATTAAATGTATCATCTCTGTATTAGTCTACATTGTACACCCATGAAAGTACCTTTCAGAGGTCTCCATAAGAAGTGTAAGTAAATCCATAAATAATGCGACCTTTAAAGTGAGATGTTATTATTTGCCATAGAAGCAGATGGTAGTTTAATACGGGACGGAAATTATGCTGAAAGCTCCTGCTGGAGCTTTTTGTATTACTTTCGTCCTGAATTAAGGAACCACCTGCTGTTAGAAATGATTATGTTCAGCCATGAAGTGTTCGCTTTCGATTGGAGTTTACCGTAGTTAGGAACTCGGGCTAAATACTTTATACAGTAGAACCTATCTTAAGCCACTTTGAATTTATTGAACATATAAATCTTTAAAAGCAGGTGGTTGCTTAATACAGGGCAAAAGTAATACAGAAAGCTCCTATGTCGGCACATATTTATCGTACATAGTATGTGCCGACAAGATAGAGTTTGGCTGAGGAATAAAATAGTTTGTTAGAGCTAGGCCAGCGGGCCAGAGGCTATGAAACTTGATAGAGCTAGGCCAGAGGCTATGGAAGTTGATAGAGCTAGGCCAGAGGCTATGACACTTTATAGAGCTAGTCCAGAGACTATGAAACGATAGAGCTAGACCAGAGGCTATGAAACTTGATAGAGCTAGGCCAAAGGCTATGAAACTTGATAGAGCTAGGCCAGAGGCTATGGAACGATAGAGCTAGGCCAGAGGCTATGAAACTTGATAAATGCTAGGCCAGAGGCTATGGAGCTTGATAGAGCTAGTCCAGAGGCTATGAAACTTGATAGAGCTAGGACAGAGGCTATGAAACTTGATAGAGCTAGGCCAGAGGCTATGAAACCTCTGAGTTTGCGTCTGAGTTCATTCTCAAGAATCTGAATGGTCAGAATTTGGATCTACTTCTTTTGTATATATTAAGAATAATATAGATCTGATTCTACAATTTCAGCCATGGCCAAGCATTCATTCGTTCATATACTAAATATGACAAATCAGGGCCGATTTTCATTAACCTTTAAAGTCTAAATTTGAAACTCAGTCTCATAATCCTCAAATGCGTATACATACATATCATTGTACTTTCGTTTTTCAAAAATGATATATCTAAACTTAAAGTATTTGCAAACTTTGAATTATACATGCAGAGCAAATATTTGACAAATACTTTTATGAAAAGCTAGACATGCCTATAACAATATTTAATTTGCATTTTAAGTCTGAGTCTCAAATTGAGACCCAAGAACCCTTCTAGATAATATTCGTACATTCATTATTCCTTATAAGAATATTCATAGCACGCGCACGCACACACGGGGTCGCGAGCGCGCGTGCCACTTAATAATTGTTCTTTATTCTTGAATGAGTTTATCTGGTTGGTAAATCCGTAGTATAGAAACAGACTCTGATCAGACGGCTTCTTTAGGAGGTGTCTGATCTGGATCTACTCTGCTTGCAAAGGCATTAAAGGCGTTAAATGCTTTTCAATCAAGGAAAGGGTTAAACTAAGAGAGCCAAACATAACAAATGAACTATGAATTAGAAAATATAATAGAATAACAATTACAATCATGCAACGAAAATGAATCAATTAATAAACTAGAAACGTGTGTCCATGGTAAACGGATGTCCCTTTCCCTGGTGATATATTGTCTCTAAATCAAACACTTTTCATTATGTATATGGTATATAGTGGGAGAAATCAAAGTCCAGTTTTTCTGGTATAAATTGTCAAAGGAAAGAATCCCTTCGTTATGTACAATTTTACATTAATGTTGTTCATTTGTGAAACTTATATAGACAAATCAATGTAATAATAGACAAGTAAATTGAATATCAGAAACATATGGATAAATCAGTGAATGAAGAAAGAAGGACTTAAAGAGAGTTCGCAATAACACAAGAAATTATATATGGAGGCCCAAACTAACTGTGAACGAAGTGATCATAGGACGAATAATCGTAACCACCAAAATGGCGTCCTTAGTCAGAGGGCTTTTGAGGTTGCCCGTGAAAAACCAGTTTTGCCGTGTGATTTCCACCTCTAATCTTTTGAAAGTTGAAGAAGGCAAATATGTTGATACACCTACACACACTGGACAGGTAATTGATGTAATAAGTCAACAGTCCGGACAATATCTGCTGAAAGTCTATTGTTAGAAGGTGGGTGGGGAAGTAGATAGTTTGCGGATTTACGGACGTTTCGTCTAACTGTCATATTTCGTCTAACTTAATTTATCTAGTAAATGAGAAAATGTTTCGTCTAAAAGGCAAATAAGGGATTCGCACCCTCCGTGCGGACCGCTAGTATCATTAAATCCTTATGCACACAAATAATTTACCTGCGTGTTTAACTCTTTGCATGTTAGCGACGAATACGTATTCCTATATGCAAACAGTTTGGATCCAGATGAGACACCAAGTAATAACCAAAGAATTCTTGCGTTTCATCTGAATCCATACTGTCTGGCAATCTGTATTTCCAGACAAATAATTTTCTTAGCGTTCAAAGAGTTAAAAGTATACCAGGCTTCAGACTAGTTTCAAAACTACTACTACTAGGTGGGTAATGTCAAATATTATCACCATTTATGGAAATAAAAAAAGAAGATGATTTTTATGTTTTCTTCAAATTTCAACACATGTAGATCTAATTTGCAGGGTTACAGATAAGGGGATTATTGGGGGTATTTACTCAATTAAAATTGTGGAAAAAGCTATTGTTTTTCAAAATAATGAGTAACAAAAAGCAAATAAATATAGCAAAAAGCAAAGAAATTTTTGAATACCTAATGAGAATATCAATTACGATAAATTACGAGAAGTGTCCCCTTCTTTGGGAAAAGTACTCAATAAGGGGTTATCTAGCTTGCTGAACATGGGCAGTAAATTGGCGGGAATGGTCTCTTATTTCTTAGATTTAAGCTTACTGTTGTTTAGCGCTATATTGATGTTTAAGTTCACAAAAGTAAATACATGTTGTTTTATTTATTATATGTTTTAATCTTATTTACTCTCTTGGCAAGTAACATTTTGTTACGATAAGTCGATTTTGAATGCCAACTTGTCCGTGGACAAGTGAACTTTCAAAACATTTCAGAACCCCTGCTTGTAGCATGTGCTCATGGTAGGCTATATCAAGCTATCAAGCTGGCTCATATTATGGCGCTGGGTTATATTGGCCCCCACACTTGTGCTCCTATTATTTACATTGAAATATATAAGAAAATCTCCCCCCCCCCCCCGACTGGAGGGGAACTGTCACTATAGGATTACTCTGTCCATCCTTTTTATGCTATTGGGGTGAAACAGATTGAAAAGCAGTCTCATAAATTTGTTTTGGGGTTACTGTCGTGTACTATGTATTGCCTTGCAATGCTTGATCTTGTTTACATTGAAATATATAGGAAAACCGTTCAACAGATTTCTCTAGATTAAAAAGGCCTATATTCTTCATTTACTAAGACAAAAAAGAAACGCAGGGTACCTAAAATATGCAACAAGAATTTTATTTTCTGGCCTAGATAAATGAAATTCGGTCAGGTCAAAATCTCGGTCATTATCCGGTGGATAAAATTACGCAACCTCGTAAAAGTTCGCCGTACTCGGGGGTAATTGTCAAAAAGCAAATACCCGTGCAAGATTATAATGACGAGATATTCAATTGTCAAATTCAGTCAAGGACAGGAGCGTCAGGAGACACCAGAAAGCCCCAAAAGATCTGGTCCAGCTGAGGCATGCTCTGTTAGAAGGCTTAGAGTGGGAAAAATCCCCATGGCAACAGTTAACCGGCTGATGGACTCAATGCATAGGAGAGTCATAGCTGAGACAAATACTCGAGGAGGCCATACGAGATATTGAACAAGCTTTGATTCTCCATGTGCAGTCAGTCACTATACGCTTTTACTGGGGAGGGGTACTGTCATTTAGAAGCCATTTTCTCATGACCTATTGGTCACACTGAAATGAAATTTTGTCAATATGTTAAAAAATGATCAGTGGTAAACATAAAATTATTATTTTGAATATTCAATTAAGTTAAAACTACCGTGAAAGGTTACCCTGCGTTTCTTTTTCATCCTAGTTTACTTGCTGAATTGTAGTATGCGCTCATGGTTCACTATCAAGATTGTTCAAAATATGCCCCTTTCTTGACCCCTGGGGCTAACCTTTCTTACATGGAAATATCATTGTATACGTAAAACTGTGGTAACCAGGTGAGCGATTATTGGCCATCATGGCCTGCTTGATATGGAAATCAGCAGATTTGTTTGAATCAAGTTCCATATTGAATATTAATTGGGTGTACTAAACAGTGGGTGACACAGACACAAAGGGAACATCCATTGTGTAATAGTTGACCTAAATGTACATGTACATCGAAATGAGTACACCCAGTTTTACAACAGATTCCGATTCTGAGGTAATTTTCTTGTGAAAAAATGTATAGAAAATATGAGTAGAATTAATTTAACTATTGAATTATGTTTTTTGTCTTCTCAGGTGATGGAGAAAGATGACTACAGACGTGTAAGATTTGTAGACAAAGAGAAATTGGTAAGAATGTTCTCCATTTTCTTTCATATTAACCCTCTTCTCCATAGATAAGCCCTTTAACCAGGGTTACAGATAAGGTTTTGATGCAGTTGGGTATTTACTCCTTGAATTTTTACAGAATTGGGTTTTTGCAATTTTTGTTGGGTATTGGCAATTTTCGTAATTGGGTATTATTCATATTCTCATTAGGTATTCTAATTTTTTTTGCTTTTTGCTATATTTATTTGCTTTTTGTTACTCATTGTTTTGAAAAACAATTGCTTTTTCCACAATTTTAATTGGGTAAATACCCCAATACTCCCCTTATCTGTAACCCTGCTTTAACACTTTTGCAAACGATAGACCCAGATCAAATGGCTCCAGATCAGATTGCTATCAGATCGGGGCCTGTTCTGTTTGCTGATTGACTTGTATAGGTAAGATTCTTTAGTTTTTACAAAGGCCACTTTTCTTGTTCATATACCATTATAAATATTGAGCCGATTGATATTCTTAATTTCTTATAGTTATGAATTCTTACATTGATATTCATGGAGTAAATGGTTACACTCTGTTCATAGAAGTGCAGCTCATTCATTCAGTATACATGTATATGAACATTGATCAGCATGGCCACCACTTGCAGGTGTTTTTTTCTCTCACCATACATGTACATCCCTGTATATGTATAATAAGTAGCAATATGCTTCTGTTGAGATATCCTAGAATTAAATATTGAATACATCTCTATATATATGATGAAATATCTATATATGAATTCAGACTTTTAAGGCTGATTTGTTTTGTATTTGTCTATCATTTTAAATTAATTACAAAGTTCTGCACTTTTTTGGCTATTAACCCTTTCCTCCATAAATATGCCTTTCTACGCCTCTGTAAAAGTCACTTTATGAAACCATTGTGATAAATAGAGCATTTGCTCCTATAGCAGCAAATGCTCTATTTATCACAATGGTTTCAAACTACAAACTTCTAAAAAAAAATTCTTTTTCTCTCCTTTTCGGTAGATTCATTCAAAGAGGTTGGGTCTAAAATAGCCCATGGAGAAAGGGTATTAACTCTTTCCCTGTTCTATCTTTATTCCAAATTTCAATACCTACTGAATATTCATGGACAAAATAATTATAATGCAATATGGAAGGTGGAACATTGTAGCCATTTTAGAAAGTAAAGAAGACAGATCTTTCAAATTCCATTAGCAAACAGAGCAGACCCTGATCAGATGGCTCCTCTAGGAGCCGTCTGATCTGGGTCTACTCTGTTTGCAGATGAGTGAATCCACATTTACACGAGGGTTAATTCTAAACCTGATGAATAGTCGTGGAAGAAATAATGACCATATGAATATTATATTATCAGCATTATTAACAAGGGAACTTTTCACTGAGGCAGAATCTGTGCTCCTATATGAGCCGTCTGATCTGGGTCTACTCTGTTTGCAAAAACATGAAAAATGTTTATAAAATGTTTCCATGTTGAATATTCATGTAGGAAATAATAACATCATGAATATTTAATAGCTGAATTTTTATAATGGCATATGCTGATAGGAGTTTTTGGTGTTGGTAGAAACTGTAGAGTCCGATCTATTATAATTTTATAAGCAAATAGTGCAGATGCTGATCAGATGACTCCTACAGGAGCCATCAGATTTGCATTTACTCTGTTTTAAAAGACTTGAAAAAGTGTTTATTTTCGGGAAAGGGTTAAAGTGTTTTCATTTTGTGAAAGTTACTTTGCATTACAGAACAAGGGAATTATTTTGTTTGAGATGTTACTATTACAAGACATAGTTAAGTTACTGGGCCATTTGCAAACAGTGCTGATCAGTTAAATTGTTTAGAGCATTTATAAATGCAGCATTACAGTTGGTAAGAGTTATAGATTTGTTATTGTTATTCCTCATGTTAGGTTTATACACAGTGATATATAGATAAGTACACAGCAGTCCATATGAAACCTGGTTATTCAAGTAGAATGAACATTTATCTTTGTATCCCATTGCTTTACACCTTTTCAAACAGACTAGACCCAGATCAGACAGCTCTAGTCTGATAAGGCCCTGCCTGTGTTTGCTTTTATGTTACAGACCTGTTTCTATACTGTTTGCTAAGACAACAGATTTCCATATTTATACCCCCTCAAACGAAGTTTGAGTGGGGGTATATAGGAGTCAGTGTGTTGGTCGGTTAGTCTGTCTGTCTGTCTGTCTGTCTGTGGCACAACCTGATCTGTCTATCTGTCTGTGGCACAACCTGGTTTGATTTGCGATTAAGGCAGCTGAGCGGGGATATTCCATCACCTTTAGTGATAATTCTAGTTTAGATTTATAATACAATAATTAACCTGATTAATATTCATGATATAGGTGCAGTTTTGCATGAATATTTATCAAATTCATATAAATGATATATCACATCATCAAATAAGTCTGACTACAGTAAAACCCTATTAAACCGGACATTAAATTTAGCATAAATTGAATATCAATGTTTTACAGGTGCTTGTTGTGATAGGTTGCAAAGACTAAATCCTAATCAGATGTTCAGGTATATACATATAATTTTTTTTAAATGGAAGAGAAATGCATTCAGTTGACAGTTAGATGTCAAAGAAGTATAGAGTTAAAAGTGTATTTAGGTTTTTACTGTTCAACCATATTTGTCTGCTTGAATCAGTTTAATTTTATGAAAAGTTTTGAGTATGGAGATATTTGTATTACAGTAAAGCTCTTCAAGGAGTTTTCTGCATGACATTCACCCTGCATTGAGCTGAAAGCGATAATGACACTTATTTGATTGTTCATATTAGTGAAGTTTTACTGTATATAGAAATACACTATACCATAAAGTGAAAATACATGCATGGAATATATCGTTTTTATGATTTAATGTTGTTTATACATCATTTTGTTTTCTTTTTCATGTCAGGTGAACCCTAATTTTGCTATTGACCTCATTGAGAAGGACCCTATTGTTGTATGCAGCAGGAGATCAGTGTCAAGCAACAGTGGTGGGCCCCTGGGGCATCCCAAAGTGTATATCAACCTTGTAAGTTTGTCAAGTTCTATGGTTGATAGGAACATTTATGTATGAAATGATCACTTCTTGAATATCCATTCACTTAATTTTTATGCACTCGCCTTTAGGCAACGGGGGTATTAAGTTTTACCCTTGTCCGTACGTCCAAAATTTTCGTCATGAATTTTTTGGCTTGTGTAAGGTGGAATGATTTGATATTTGGAAGCATTATCATAACCATGTCTCCCCTTTTCAGGTCTGTTGTCCATCTACTTCCTGTTTGCCAACATTTTGATTGAATTTTGGTGATTGTTTAATGACATAAATTTTCGTCAAAGATTTCTTTGCTTGTGGAAGCTGCAATAATTTGATATTTGGTCTGAAGCATAATCATAGTGAGCTGTACCATGTCTCCCTTTTCAGGTCTGTCGTTCATCTACTTCCTGTTTTCCGGCGGGGGCATCCGTGTCCCATAGACGCATTTTCTTTTATTTATAATGTAAATTTTTCAAGGGAATTTTTGGCTTGGACAAAAATGGCAAAATCTGATCTATATAATTTCATAACCAAACAGAATAGACCCTGATCAGAAGGCTCCTATAAGAACTGTCAGATCTGAGTCTACTCTGTAATGGCGTGAAAAAGTGTTTATATGAGGGAAAGGGTTTAATGTGTATATGAACACATTAGCATACATGTTTTATTTGTAAATTGTAGGACAAACCTGAAGTTTCCATCTGTGGTTATTCAGGACAAAAGTTCATACAGAAGAAGTTCTATGATTCAGCCAAGCACGGACCTTCAATAACATATGAGGAGTATTTAGAGGAAATGGAGAGAGTGAAATCATAAACACACACAACTTTTATGTTAGTTTATTTGTATTTGTCATTGATTTGACAAACTTATTTTGAAATATAATACTGAATTTGGACCTGGTGTGATCTTTACAGTGTTGATTAGTAGTTATCTTATTGATCTTATGTTTATCTGGCAGTAAAGATTGGACAGTTGTTCTTGATTTTGGTTTTATTATTTGTGTGGGGCCCTTATGATGGAATATAACTGAATCTTACAGTGATTTAAAAGCTCAAAACCACTATCATCTTTCGCCTTTGTAAGAAGTTTCAAATTATTGTCTTCTGTTATTATGACCCCAAGATCTAGATCAGGGGCATATTGTGTCTGGCAGTTTCAAAATAATTGATAACTAGTTTGTGTTTACTGCAGTTAATCTTGCAGTTAATTAAATACATGTATAAATATGTCATCTCTATGGGCATAATATTTTGACCAAGTTCAGTATATATTCAGATTGCCTGTTTTATTCTGTATACTAAATGGACAAGCAGTATCAATGAATTTTGCAAATCAATAAAAAAAAACTCTACAATAACCACTCAAAAGACACGTAAGTTCATGCATAATGAAAGTTATACAGAAAGCTCCCTTTGGAGATTTCTGCATTACTTTCACTCTGCATTAAATTGAGCAACTACTTTAACCCTTTTCCTTTCTACTTTTATTCCAACTTTCAATATCTACTGAATATTCATGAACAAAATAGTTAAAATGAAATATGGAAGTTTATCATTGTAGTCATTTTTGAAACTAAAGAAACGGATCTATCAAATACCATTAGCAAACAGAGCAGACCATGATCAGACTACTCCTATAGGAGCCATCTGACTTTGGTCTACTTCGTTTGAAAATGGGTGAAACTGGGCTTATATGAAGGAAAGAGTTAAAGACTTTTATGTTTCTTCGTATATTATTTCCCCTGAATTATGAAGAGAGGTTTAGATTAAAAATGTGTCAGACCCACATCACACAATGTCTTGTTGGGGTTGTCTGATGTGGGTCAACTTTGTTTACATACACAATAATATATTATATATTTGATTCTACAGTTTCTGGCATGGTTTATAAAGTCTTGTGTTTATATGCCACTTTCAACAATCATCTAATTAATAGTCATGCAGTCAAAAACAAATATATCGACACAAACATTTGTTTTTGGTCAAATTAGAAGCCTGCAACGGTTATGCCCGTCTAATTTATTTTAATATAATTATGGAAATGTCAGCCAATATAATTCAAATTCAAAGTTGAACGCCATTTAGTTTTATTTTGATAAAGACCTTTGACAGAAGTATATATTCAACACATCTGTTTATACCATTTACTGGAATAATTCAACACATCTGTTTATACCATTTACTGCGAGAGACGAATGTTCTGGCATTTGCAAACAGTGTAGACTCAGGTCATAGGGATTATAGAGAAACCTTTTGATCAGGGTCTGCATTGTTTGTCATTCAAGATCCTCTAGCAGATTAAGCCTGTCATACAAAATAGAATCTATAGTTATGTCTACGCCGTTGAATGTGGGAAACTTGCAAACATTGTAGATCCCAATCAGAAGGCTCCTAGAGTGGCCATTTGATCAGGGTATGTACTGAAGCCGGGTTTGCTTCGAGCACAGTTAATATTTTTATGTCTGTATAGCTTGGAAAATTTGACCTGGACCCTAACCTACTTAATTTGCATTAATCAAAATTCGTAACATTTCTATTTTTATGGGGTGGGGGAGCATATTGTCGCCGCTTTGTCCGTCCGTCCAAACTTTGTCCGGAGCATACCACAAAAACTGTAATAGATATCAATATGAAACTTCATAGGTAGATTGATCTTGATGAGGAGAAGTGCAGTGCACAAGAACCATCACTCTCTTTTGCATAATTTAGGAGTTATTGCCCTTTGTTATTTTTCATGCTTAGAATTTGTCTGCAGTTGGGGAGCATCCATCGGTTCAACCGATTCTCTTGTATCATCGGCATTGCCCGGGTTTATGCTAGGTACATGTTTCGGTAAGCAACTATGCTTGGACACACTCGTGATTGTATAGACAGGATGGTATACATATGTACGAGTTATCGCTCTCCCGTAATTTCATTGAGAATAGACCTCACGAATTACTTGAGGAGTTCTATTTATACAGCATCATCTCTCACTATATATTCTGCATATGGATCACGGTCCAAGTCAAATTTTTCGAGCTATACTCCGCAGACATATAACAGAAAACTGAAATAATCTTAATGAAAATACTCGGATGAAATTAATTTTGATTTTTTAATAATTTCATTTGGGTCATAATGATCGCTACATTTTCGAAGCCCACGTTTAAATAATACACGATAGCTTCCCAAATTGCACACAATTTTTTCAGCAACTGTACGCTCGCAAATGCTACATTATAAAGCATTTACTCTATAAAGCCGCCTTCTGAAACTTTTACAAACAGAGTAAGCCCAAATCAGACGGCTCCTATAGGACCAGTCTGATCTAGTTCTGCTCTATTTTCGATAAGATCCGATTTCATACTATAGTAATGTATTCACTTGTTTTATATAATACAAGTATAATTAATTAATGTTCATAAAGAATGGAGTCTGCCATGAATGATCATGGAATTAAGGGTTCAGAAACAATCCAGGACATAGAAAATACTATTAGTGTATTGTAGTACAGTAAAAACCCCTCTAAACCGGAATTCTAGTAGAGAAGAATTAAGATACTTTTAGACAAGTGGCTGCTTAATGCATGATTAGTCATGCAGAAAGCTCCTAGAGGAGTTTTCTGCATGCCTTCCATCTTGCAATAAGCTGCAACCTGTCCCCAAGACCGATATGTATACTAAATTAAAAAATAACGTCCGGTCTACAGCGGTTGACGGTTGAGTTCATAGTGGAGTTCAGTTACGTATAACGTAAAGCTGTCTACAGTTTTTCATATGTTTTCCTTCGCCTTTGTCTGAAAATTAGAAATATAATCAACATGCTAATTGCATTGTATGTGTTTACACCAGATGCAATGAAAAATATTAAATCATAGCTCTTGGTCATGTCAAAACTCAGGCCTCCGAGAAATCCACCAAGTATCGAACCCATACCGTTAAGAAAATTTGAGATTGAGACGGTTTGTGGATATTTCTCTAGCCCCCTGATATCTATTTGAAGTCCTGGCAAAAAGGCAACAACAAGTCCTGCAGATAACCCACGCACTACGATTCCCAGTACCATCCCCCAATACACAGTGGACTGGGATATGATTATATGACTGACTGCCCATGTGAAAAACGCATACGCCATGTGGAATTCTTGTCGTGTGTTTGGAAGGAGTCTCAATATCACTGTGCCTGCACAGCGACCAATAAACCCGAACACACCGTTTAAGGAGAGCAGAGTGGCCCCAGCATCGGCAGAGAATCCCTTTAATACACTCATGTCCACAACAAACCACTGCTCTACTGGTCCCGATGCATTGAATGTCAAACATGTGCTGAGAAATATCATGAATGCGGCGTCAGAAAAACAACTCGGATCTAATAGTTTGATTTGTTTCACATTGGTTGTGTTTCCTTTCTGGAAATAAGGTTTTGAATAGTGAATCAAAATGCCACAGGGAATACAGTTCAGGTAGAGAAATGCGCCGAGGACTATCACGGTACCAGTCCATGAGTATACGTCTATGAGGGCTGTTGCCACATACGGTAGTATAATTTGTCCCATGGTAGATCCAATTGTAAGAATAGCCAGAGCGAATTTTCGGTTCTTCTGGAACATCCAGCTGACGACTACAAAGGCTCCGAGCAAGTTGATACTAAATAACAATCCGGTGATAACCCCAATAAGTACGATCACGACTTGTATGTTTGGGGCAAAGGCGCTTGCACAGAAGCTAAATGTCGCCACAAATGAAGCTCCAGCAATAACAATCCCAGTGTCGTACTGTGTCACAAGTTTGGTGAAAATCAATCCGCCACCTGGAAGCATAAATAAATTCCATAGCACAATGCCTTGGCGCTGTTTGTTATACACTAAACCCCTCTAAACCGGAATTCTACTAGAGAAGCATTTAGGTACGGTGGCTGCTTAATGCAGAGTGAAAGTCATACAGAAAGGTTATAGAGGAGCTTTCTGTATGACTTTCACCCTGTATTAAGCTACCACCTGCCTCCAAGACCTATATTTATAAAGAATTTAACGTCCGACTTAGAGGGGTTCTACTGTACCCACAGGGGTCTGGACCGCTTCATGGGGTCTATATGTACTATATAATAACAAGGGTTCCAACTAGCAGAACGGATATCCGTGTACCACAAGTACAAATATGACTGTAACTCTTACAATTTAAATGATAATTTTGTAATTCGTTCGGCTATTGAAAGCCAATATATTTTTCTATCAAATAAATATAATCTTAAAACGGTAACTTATGAACAAGTATCAATCCAAAAATGATTTTCTCAAAATTTCACGTGTTTTTTTGGGTCATTGACAAACGTTCGTTCACCCGGTTTGACTATATCAAAGCAATAACCTGGCAATTTGTAGTTTAAAAAATGGTGTGGTTCAATAAAACGAATCAGTTCCATCACCCACCTCCAAGTTTTAATCCCCAGCATCAACAGAATGATGTAAAACTAGCGAGTTTTGTCAGTTTGCTTCAAATCATAGGACACCGTCACAATGAATTATGAACCTCAACAGAAAAATAAATGTATGAACACTAGATATATAGTCTATATATCTAGTGTTCATACCGCGTTTTTTTTCTGTCGAGGTTTTCATAATTCATCGTGACGGTGTCCTGTGCTTCAAAGCCATTGTACGTGACGTCACGGATTTCCCAACTTTTCCTTCGCTCATCCAATGAAATGGCTCCATTCAAATTTGTTGCAAAATGGCACCATCCGAAATAGAAACATAACGACAGACGGAAAGGACGCTGTTGCTAATTGCTTACTTATTTAGAGGACAAAATAAATGGAGATTGGTGATATAATTGGGTTGTTTTATTGAACCACGCCATATCACCAGGTTATGGCTGTGATGTAGTGAAACCGGGGTGAACGAACGTTTGTCAATGACCCCCAAAACACGTGACATTTTGAGAAAATCATTACTGGATTGAAAATTGTGCAATAAGTCACCGTAAGAAGATCATATTTATTTGATAGTAAAATATATTGGCTTTCAATAGCCGAAAGAATTACAAAATTATCATTTAAATTGCAAGAGTTACATTCATATTTGTACTTGTGGTACACAAATGTCCATTCTGCTATAGTTGGAACCCTTGTTATTATATAGTTCATATAGACCCCCATGAAGCGGTCCTGACCCCGTGACTGTACCAGTATCAGATATTCATACTCTCATATATTTTTAAACAATGTTAGATCGGTAAATGTCTACTAATTTAGGTCAAAATTCGTCGCCCAGTGTGCTGTTTACCTTAAATGCGGTTATTATAGATGTGGTTAATTTTGTCAATGGAGATGCTATTTTGTCATAATTATTCTTTCCAACCAATGGAAACACTTAAACCTTGTATCTCTTAGAGACGTCTGTTTGCTTAAGAAATATTATAGTTATCACTACAGTTTCTGCCATGGTGAAACATTCCTTTGTTCATTTCTTATTATTATTCATGTTCACGGTCATCATTTCTTACATAAACATTAAGGGAATAGTCAATAGGAAGGTCTAGAGGATGACTGTGGTCTTATGTGCTGATCTGTATCGCATTAAATATGTCGAAATTATCTCCCTGAATTAATTATCACCATTATCAATCCCATCTACTCCTTGCATAAGCACTGTATGACCTTTCTTTGCAAATGTGCTGTTAACTCAACCCCTTCGTGAAAAATGAATTACATGTATGTTTAGAATCCGGTCAAGGATCGCTTTCGCTGTCCAGACATAAACGCCCTACAAACCAAGGAGTCCCCCATCCGGTGGAAACAGAACATCGAAGTTGACAAGAGAGTTGTCTAAATTAGGAATACGTCGCTGTATGCACGTAGTATATCAACCCAAATATGAACCTACAGTAAAACCCCTCTAAACCGGACGTTCAAGTGAGCATAAATATCGGTCTTGGAGATATATGGCAGCTTAATGCAGGGTGAAAGTCATGCAGGAAGCTCCTCTATGAGCTTTAAGCAGTCACCTGCCTAAAAATGTCAATTCTTCTCTACTAAAATTCTGGTTGAGAGGAGTTTTACTGTATGAACACATTTGCAAACAGAGTAGACCCAAGTGAGTCTCATCAGGATCCAAGCTGTTTGATACTGAGATTATGCTGTATGAAACAAATGTGAAGAAAATGATTGAGGCACATGTAGACAAGACGACAGTATTTCGAGATTGCCAAAGAATTAATTTAATATGACTTCGCCGTTATCATGCCAGTGTGATGATGTTTGCATTTGTCAAAAGTTTGGATCCATATAACATACAAAGTAACTCGGTGTCTCATCAGGATCCAAACTGTTTGATACTCGGGCAATGCTCTCTTTAAGATTTGATCGAATCGGATGTAAGACATTACAGTAAAACCTCTCTATAACGGCCACTAAATTACATCAAGTATTTTGTGTTAAAGGCAGGTGGTTGCTTAAAGCAAGGTGAAAGTAAAACAGAACGCTCCTATACGAGCGCTCTGTTTAACGTTCACCTTGCTTTAAGCAGCCACCTGCCCTAGATACCAACTAATTAACATAATTTAGTGGGCGTTATAGAGAGGTTTTACTGTATCTCTAATCTGATATTTTGGGAAAGAATAATTTAGTTCTTCTGATGCAGACGCCTGCGTAATGTATGACTTTCACCCTGCATTAAGATGTCGCTTGTCTTAAAGTCCCATATCGATAAATAACCAAGAGTTCGGGCTAGTTTGGTTTACTGTAAAGTTACACCAGATCACAGCTGTTGCACACCGCTTTATTCAGCATGACAATCATTAATATTCTAAAGTACATGTATTTGAATACGAAAGATGAGCGTCTACATAATTAGGCGTAGAAATTCGTTAACCACCAAACATGGCAGGTATTTATTTTCCGCTACTATAGTATTGTAATTGATAATACTTCTTCACGTTAAAGTAATAATGCAAACATATGCAAACTATACTTACTGTGTGTATATTATACAATGTCATGTAAATGAAATGCAAACGTTACCATTAGGAAAGCGAATATATTTACATACAGCGTGTATTTATTACAAGCCGGAGACACATTGGGTTGAGAATGTATGGGTCGAATCGGAACACTTTAACCCCTTTCCTTGTTGAATATTCATGCAAGAAATAATGACATCATTATTATTTATTAGCTGATTTTTTATAATAGCATATATACATAAGTCGTACTGGTATTGGTATACACTGCAGTCAGATGTATTATAATTTCATAAGCAAACAGAGCAGACCCTATTCAGACAGCTCCCACAGGAGCCGTGTAGACACGTAAAATGAATAAAAAACTAGAATCTTTTTTTCAAATCCCGTTAAGAAAGGGGACATCGTAACGCGAAATGATTTTTTTTTTCAAATCACGTTAAAAGTTTTTGGCAGCGCAACGTAATTTGTGTTTCTTTAGAACAGATTAAAATAAATAACAGCATACACTTGAATACAACACTAACAAAAACTACATTGTATGTATTGTTATTTATATATTATACTTTATATTATTAATAATGAATTAAAACCAATTTATAATTCAGACACTTCTAAGTAACGATGCACATGCGATTTGCACTAGCACGAGAGACTAGATACCGTATATACCGCCTAGCTGTAGATGAGTTTGTTTTTAGACACGGGATTTAAGCAATTTCCTTCTTTTGTAGTTTCTCTTTTTTAGCACACCTGAGTATACTCAGTTGAGATATTGTGATCGACCACCGTTCGGTGTCCGTCCGTTCGTCTGTCAGTTTGTTCGTGCTTTAAACGGATTACTCCTGCCAAATAGCATTTCAATTGGACTGTTAATTTTGGAGATTGTTTTGAACGTTTTCAATATAGCCACATATTGACATTTAGCCCTGTCCCTGGGGGCCATGCTTTCTTGCATATCAACTTAATTTAAGTAATTCTGAAAGTTGGCTACCAGATGGCTATTTCTACCAAGTGCTAATTAGATTCGACCACCGGTTTTGGAGAAGGAGATATTTTTTCTCTATAGTCATATAATGCACTTTAGCCCCCAACCCTGGTCTTCTGTTGTTGTTTTTCAGGTATCGGCATGGTTTAAGCAATATTGATAAAAGGTTGCCAAGCAACAATTCCTACCAAATTCCATTCAAACTTGAACACCGGTAAGAAAATCTAGTCCAGTCCCCTCTCGGCCATGTTTTGAGATATTAACATGAGGTTAGCAATTTAGGTAGAAGGTCACTAGAAGACTATTCCTTATTCCTTTTAAATATCGTTAGTTCTGGCCACTGGTTTTAGAAAGAAAAAGGTTGTGAAGATTTATTTTGGTTTCCATGACAGCCAATGTTCAACAAATTCTTTTAGCATTTTTGTCAGACCGTGATACTAAGATCATTTATGTACAGTTTATTTACATTCTGCCTTGTGAATTAGGAGGAGATGCCGTTTAAACCACGGACGGACTGAAAGATGAATGGACGGACACCGGGTCACAAAAACTCATCTGAGCATACTTAAGTGTGCAAAACTCCGGAAACTACAAAATAGGTTAATAGGTTAAATCCCGGCTTTTAAAACAGACCCATCTACAGCTAGGCAGTCTACATCTAGTTTCCTGTGCTAGTGCAAATTGAATCTGCATCATGACTTAGAAGTGTCTGAACTATAAGTCGATTTAAGTTCATCATTACTAATATAAAGTATAATGTATAAATACATATTTATAAATGTAGTTTCTGTTAGTAATTGTATTCAATCTATATGCTGCTACTTCGTTATTTTATATTAACTTTCTATGCCCCGGTTGACGATAGTCAGGGGGCATTATATTTTGCACCTGTCCGTCCATCTGTCTGTGTGTCACGCTTTGTCTGTCTGTGTGTCACGCTTGTAGGTGCAGTTGGGTGTCACAGTTTTTTCATTGTCAAGCACCACCTCGGGGGCATCGCTTTGTCTTACAGACACACTTTTCTAGTTTCAATTTGTATTAAATGAACACGATATACGATAGGTACAGGGTCCACGGAATTGAAAAAAATAATCAAATAACGTTACATTGCCGAACAATTTAACGTGATTTGAAAAAGAAATAATTTCGCGTTACGATGTCGGGATTTGATTTTTTTTATTTCTCTTTTTACCATTTTACGTGTCTATAGAACTGTCTTATCTGGGCCTACTCTGTCTGCAAATGAGAGCATAGGCATTTATTTGAAGGAAAATGTTTACTAGTCAGTTTGCTAGATGAGGCGTGGTCAGTGTTAGTATGGAGGCAAGTAATAGTAGAACCTGTCAATCGCGACCACATACTACATGTATGTAAGAAGATGTAGTTGCTTTTAAAATAGGATGAAAGTAATGCAGAAAGCTCGGAGGAACATTCTGCATAACATGTGTCCTGCATTAAGCTATCACATGACTTAAAAGCCCAGACTTAGACTCCTTTTGGGTGGCCACTGTAGACAGGGGTTATTGTACATCTGTTTACATCCCTTGTCACCCATCAGATTGAACAACTTTTCAATACTTAACCCTTTAATCCATGAATATTCAGATAAGCCATAATGACATCATGAATATGAATTAGTTAATTCTTATATTGAAACATGACATATGGATTTTGGGCCATGGCAGAAACTGGATACTCATATCTATATTATTTCATAAGCAAACTGAGCAGACTCTGATCAGCTGGTTCCTATAGGAAGGTTCTAAGACCCCCATGGCGTATGTCTATGTTTATGTACCTAACTACTCTAATGCGACCATTTAATGAATAAACATAGATGTCTTTTTTGTCCTGCATTAAACTACCGCCTGCATCTAGTACCTAGAATGATACCTTTTTTAGGTGGTCGCATTAGCGGGGTTTTACTGTACTTTTGTATGTATTTGCTACATATTCTAACAGTTTGGGTCCATATGTAACGTCGAGTAACCAAGCATCTCATCAGGTTCCAAACTGTTTGATATCATGACTGTATGTTTTTAAAAAAGAAATCGAAAATATTAATTTTCAGAATTTCAGTAGATAACATTGTTTGCGGACGAGCATTGGATCTACGTCGAAATCGAAAAAAAAGACAAAAATGCCGTTTACTTCAATGTAATATTTAATGAGAATGAAAAGTGACAACTATCTTTCTTGCTATATGCTTGGTTCTTCCATGAAATTATTACGATTTAAAGTAAAACCCCTCTAAACTGGACGTTTTTACTATAAATATCGGTTTTGGAGACAAGTGGCAGCTTAATGCAGGGTGCAAATCATGTAGAAAGATCTTCTCACCCTGCATTAAGTAGCCACCTGCTTAAAAGTATCTAAATTCTTCTGTACTAAAATTATTTAGAGAGGTTTTACTGTATTCAAAAGAAAACAGTATACCAAGGGCAAATCCTGAGTACATGCTCTGTACGAGTGCTGCCTCAGATCTCGGAGCGTCAAAATACGCAACCAGCTCTACGTATATAACTCCCAGCGCCACAAACATCCCAAACGAGCCCATGTGAAGATAGAGACAGGCAATCATAGTGACCACTTGTCTGGCCCTCGAGGGTTCGGGTACCTCTTTCAACGATAAGTTTTCATGAGAGTTCATAGACACATCAGCCAAATCGCTAGAACCATCGCTTTGGGAGCGCGCGCCGGATCCATGAATTCTTCTGTCGGATAATAACTTTCTTTCCTCGTCCCTTTCATAACTTGCATAAGAGTATGAACTAGTCATTGATGCCATTTTCAGAATTTCCAATAGAGTATGTCTCACAAATCCTTCTATTATCAGGTACAGACATTAATACCTTATTATATATATAGTTGTTTCGCAATGCAAGATATTTTAGTTGTCCATACACGTGTTCTGAATGTAAATCATGAAACCGCTACGTGTTTCTGCATTCATTGTCTCTTTCACAATCGAAGTTCACGGAGAGCGACTCATATAACCTGATGCAATGTGTGAATTTGTGATCAACATTGCACACAGTTTTGATCCTGATAAAACGTCGAGTACTCGGCGTCACATCTGGGTCCGTATTGTTTAATACACCATTTACATTTCTGAATCGAAATTGAAGGAAAGTCCACTCTGAAATTTAAAGTAGACAACAATATTTGCAGACGATATTTATTTGGCGCCAGACGTTATAGCGGTATCTTTTATGACCTTGTAATTGTTAAAGACTATTGCAATATTGTTTACATAGTCATACGAGTATTACGTGTACGGCAAAGCCTTCCTAAAGCGACCACCAAAATAGGTATAATAATGGACCATTAAGTCACGTGGTTGCTTAAGCCATTACCTCATAGGCAATTTTAGATCCAACCTCTAAATAAATCTACCGAAAATGAGCAGTTACTGAAAAAAGGAAGACTTTAGAATTGTGCAATTCTATAACCATTGTGATAAATAGGGCATTTACTCCCATAGAGCAAATGCTATATTTATCACAATGGCTTCAAAAAGTAACCTTTACAGAGGCATCAAAAGGCGTCAATATGAGGGAATGGTCGATGTGAGGGAATAGGTTTAGATGGACGAACGCTATATAGAAAGCTCCTGCAGAAGCTTTCTGCACAATTTTCGTCCTGCATTAAACGACCACGTGCTTTTAAAGAAACGTATGTTTATTTATTAAGTGGTCACTTCAGAGAGGTTCTACTTTACACGTATAATGGATGGAATTAACGGATACTTTGAGAATACTAAATTAGATTTTGTTAGACTAAATATGAAAATGCTACGTTCTGCTGACGAACGAGTGTTAAAAACACCCATCCAAATCGTTCAGAACAGTCAAGAAGAAAACACTGTGCTTAAACAGTATGATGTTTATAATATACCACTGTCCCTGTAACTCGCACTAACCCTTTCCCTCAAATAAACATATAACGCAGTAGACCCAGATCAGACGGATCATGTAGGAGCCCTCTTATCATGGCCTTCTCTGTTTGCTTATAAAATTATATAAATTTGATTCTACAGTTTCTGCCAAGGCCAAATTGCCTGTATTCATGCGCAATTATAAAACAATACACTAATTGATGCTCGTGACGTCAATATTTCTACCATGAATATTCACCGAGTAAATGGTTAATTAAATATGCAACATTAACCCTTTCCCTCATATTGACGACTTTTGACGACTCTGTAAAAGTCACTTTGTGAAACCATTGTGATAAATAGAGCATTTGCTCCTATAGGAGCAAATGCTCTATTTATCACAATGGTTTCAAACTACAAAATTCTAAAATATTCCTTTTCTCTAATTAATTCTCGTTTTCGGTAGATTAATTCAGAGGTTGTATCTAAAAATAACCTATGAGGTAATGGGTTAAACTCCAATCGATGTAAAACATGAGCCGTTTCATCGCTAAATTGGCCATTCCAAAGTTAAAAAAGGTCATTGTTACCGTGAATATTCAGGGATATTTAATGAAAAATGTAACTTGGCAACCGGACATACCCTGATCATGGCCTGATGAGAAGATTCCTCTTGGATTTGATAGGTATAACCTAGAAAACATGGCATAGGACACTTTTTATGCTTAAATAATGAGCATCGAGTCACATACTAACTTGTTTTAAATCTTACCTAATGTAATATCTAAATGTTGAAAAGTTGAAAACATAAACTAGGGTAACATTTCATCGTTGAAAGCATTACCCAGAGGCCATACTCTTCTTATGTAGTAAGTAATTTATTAGTTTCCCCCATGTCTGGAGATCCATAACATATATACAGATATCGCTACATATAAACATGCATCTAACAAGGACACAGGTGAATACTATTCAAATAGAGACAAGGCAGGTGGCTATCCAGAGCAACGCGACAGCAAAACAGACATTTAGTTCTCTTATAGGTTTTACGCATTACTCTTACCCAGTTCCAAGCCACCACTTGGCTCCCACACATCCATTAACACCATTGAAACAAAATACTAGGCATATGATTAAATTTCCACTTTGAAATTGTGGGCTTGGATACCTTTTTTACATTGACAAACATGGTCTTTGATAACTTATCACCGTTGAAACATGACATCGATTCAAGTACATACATGCTGAAAACCGGACCAAGGGTGACATTCAAAACTGGAAACATGCTTTAGGGTAACGTTGAGAAACTCACCAACTTATCAACGTTGAACGCTTTCAGCTCTGAATAATTAGAACGGAATAGTCCATCAATAGAGTCCAATCAGTAGGAAAGTCTTAACCCATTCCCTTATAAAGACGACTTTTGACGACTCTGTAGAAGTCACTTTGCGAAACCATTGTGATAAATAGAGCATTTGCTCCTATATTTATCACAATGGTTTCAAACTACTAAATTTTAAAAAAAATATCCTTTAATCTAGTTAATGTTCCTCTTCGGTAAATTTATTCAACGAGGTTTATCTAAAAAGCCTATGAGGGAATGGGTTAAACATGCTAGACGAGTTTGAATGGCAACCAGTAAAGATCCTGCCTTTGCCTTCAACTCTCCGGTTTTTGCTTCCTACTGATAATTTTAAAGATTTGTTCTGTTCATATTTTTCCAAATTCGTATTAGTAAATTACTTCAGAATCTGAATCTATGTGTCTTAACCCTTTCCTTTATATACACGCTTTTTCACACCTTTGCAAACAGTATAGACCCACATCAGATGGCTCCGGTAGGGACCATTTGATCAGGGCCTGCACGTTTTGCTTATGGAATCATTATAAATCAGGCTCAACAGTTTCTATGTATATATCGGTAAACTATTACACAGTAGACAATGTCTTTCGTAGTTTTGTTTTCACATTTAATTTGGATGTGGTGTTAGTGAAGAATGGGCAGAATATAACTTTAACGAGAAATGTGTAGTACATAGCGAAATCTTCCTATCCCACTGTGTAGTATGTAGTGACATCTTCCTATCTCACTGTGTAGTACAGAGTAAAATCTTCCTATCTCACTGTGTAGTACGTAGTGCAATCTTCCTATCTCATTGTGTAGTACATAGTGAAATCTTCCAATCTCACGGTGTGGTACATAGAGAAATCTTCCTATCTCACTGTGTAGTACATGGTAAAATCTTCCTATCTAACTGTGTGGTACATAGTAAAATCGTCCCATCTCACTGTGTAGTACGTAGTGAAATCTTCCTATCTTAATGTGTAGTACATAGTAAAATCTTCCTATCTCATTGGGTAGTACATAGTGAAATCTTCCTATCTCACTGTGTAGCACAAAGTAAAATATTCCTATCTTACTATGTAGTACATGGTGTAATCTTCCTATCTCACTGTGCAGTACATAGTGAAATCTTCCTATCTCACCGTGTAATAAATAGTGAAATCTTCCTATCTCACCGTGTAGTACATAGTGAAATCTTCCTATCTCATTGTGTAGTACATAGTGAAACCTTCCTATCTCACTGTGTAGTACACAGTGAAATCTTCATATCTCACTGTGTAGGACATAGTGAAAACTTCCTATCTCACTGTGTAGTACATAGTGAAATATTCCCATCTCACTGTGCAGTACATAGTGAAATCTTCCTATCTCACCGTGTAGTACATAATGAAATCTTCCTATCTCACTGTGTAGTACATAGTAAAATCTTCATATCTCACTGTGTAGTACATAGTGAAATCTTCCTATCTCACTGTGCAGTACATAGTGAAATCTTCCTATCTCACTGTGTAGTACATAGTGAACTCTTCCTATCTCACGCTGTAGCACACATAGTAAAACCTTCCTATCTCATGGTGTAGTACATAGTAAAATCTTCCTATCTCATGCTGTAGCACACATAGTAAAACCTTCCTATCTCATTGTGTAGTACATAGTGAAACCTTCCTATCTCACTGTGTAGTACACAGTGAAATCTTCATATCTCACTGTGTAGGACATAGTGAAAACTTCCTATCTCACTGTGTAGTACATAGTGAAATATTCCCATCTCACTGTGCAGTACATAGTGAAATCTTCCTATCTCACCGTGCAGTACATAGTGAAATCTTCCTATCTCACTGTGTAGTACATAGTGAAATCTTCCTATCTCATGCTGTAGCACACATAGAAAAACCTTCCTATCTCATGGTGTAGTACATAGTAAAATCTTCAATCGCACTGTGTAGTACATTTACCCTGAATATTTGAATATCAATTTTTATCTTTGTGCTGGTTTGTAAAAGTACAAAAATGAGTCATGCAGGAAACACCACATACAGAACAAACAGTCGCCCGAACAGCAAAACAAGGAAGCAGCAAATGTACCTTACTAGAAAAAACAACACGAGACGCACAAAGACAAAACAAACATACAATAGTTGGAAGATGGAAGTACCGCCTTGGAACGGTCAGTGACAAAAGTCACTGGGGGGTTAAACCGGTTTATTGGCGTCCAACCTCACACTTATTCCATCCCCACCCTAAAAGACAAATAGTGTAAATAAACGTATCCCCTCTCCGACTAATCTACAACAACCGCGACGGCAACTACAGTGGTAAAGTGCATGTATAACGAAAACATTTAAGTAAACATACTGTATCCACCTATCGCTAGCGTACGCAATGATTGAGCTGCAAACAGAGTAACTGTAGAAAAGTAATAAAGGGTACGACAAAAATGAAATAGTACAGATATCCGACGTTCTCCTTCCATTTCTGGATTTAAGAGGTCGCCTTCATAGAGTACTAAACCTTTCTTGTCGGCGTACATGCAAAGAGGCCAGCGTGATTGCCAACTGTAAAAGGGTTCACAACCAAACATGCAGTATGTTGTAGTACTACAGGATCATATCTCTTTTTAATGAATTGTTTAACATATTTGATGAACAAAGTGAGAAAATGGGTATGTCCAATAATTTTACGAAGTTTGTAAATCACATCACCATCAGGATGTGAAATACCGAGTCGCAGGAGCACCTTGAGATTACATTGGTACTTGCCAATAAGCGAGAGATTTCGATAGTAAAATTTAGAGAAAGTTTTTCTTAGTTTATGGTATCTATATCCTTGCTTAAGCAGTTTTTCAGTTAAAATGAAATTTCGACTGTTGAAATCGTCAATAAATGAACAAGCTCTAGCAAAACGAATAAGTTGAGATATATAAACCCCGTAAGATGGAGCACGGGGAACATCCCCGTCAAGATTTGGAAAATTTACAATATTAAAATCAAAATCATCTCTTTTGTCATATATTTTAGAAGAAATCATTCCATTATTAATTTTAAGGTCTAGATAAAGAAACGCTGCATAATTGTAGGACGGGTTAGCTTTATTCAATTTGAGTTCTTTAGGACAAATTGTAGGAATCAGAGCATCAAAGAAAGGGTTATCTAAGTTAAAAATATCATCCAAATATCGACAAGTTTCATTGAAGGCTTTTATAACATATTCTTGTGACCGAGGATTCAAACGCAACATGAAATCTCTTTCATAGCAGTACAAAAACAAATCTGCGACAAGTGGTGCACAATTCGTACCCATAGGAATACCAATTACCTGACGGTATATAGCATTCCCATAACGTACAAATATGTTATCCAAAAGAAAGGTTAGTGCTGCGCAAACTTCTGAGCAAGTTGTAAAGTTTAATGAAACTATTCGGCACTACATGTACATTATATTAAAACAAACTTTCAATGAAATTGAAAAGCATATAGTGCAGACATTAATTAAGGAGCAGTTTGATCTAGGTCTATTCTTTTAGCTTTAATATGTGTCTAGCCGAATATTATGGGTAATTTCAATATTTTGTTGTCTAAAGCTCTTCCGGTTCCGGTTGCGAATAGTTGTTCAGTCTTTAGTGGAAGTGTTTTTTTTCTATTTTTGGCGTTTAATATGGATATGTAATTTGCTAAAATGTAGTGGGTTGATTGTATTAGGACAGCATAGTGTCTTTGGTATCTTATCCGGGAGAAAATGCGCTTTATGATGTAGATGTGAACTGTTGCGTGATTCTCCTTTGTTTGACCAGTTATGGCGCCATGTTTAAAATGGTTGGAATGTGTTAACCTGACGGTAGTACAGGATCGGACTATGTGAGATTATAACAGTGAAACAGTTTGACAATGGCTGGATGTAGTGCTAATACGTGCATGGAATATGAACCCGTAATGAACTCTGACAACACCGTGACAAAAGTGCGTGTGTCTCCAAATAAAATGGCGTCAGCTATAGATTTAGACTGCACTGCACCGACACCTGGACAGCATAACTACATAAGTGACACATCAGTGAATCAATCACCGGATAACAGGGATAGAATTTTATTTATGTCAGATAATGAATTATCCATGCATAGTGACGATCTGCTTGAATACAATCGTCTAATGGCGCTAGTGCGAGATCTGCCGTCAGGTATGTTCATTAATGTACTCTTACGTGACTATTCTAACTGTGAGGAGAAACTTGAGTGCACGAGAGCCATGCTATTTGAAACGCTACGAGTTGGCGAAGATTTCCCGTACGATCCGTCCTCTGTTTTAAAACGCCGGGTTTCATCAAGACGTGATTCTGCAGCAGTGAAATTGGCAAATGACATTCATGCAATATTAACTGTAATTGATGGGGAAGAATACTCAGTTATTAAGGACATTGTAAGTAGTGCCAGAAAATCACGGCGAAAGAGTACAGCTATAACAAATACACCGAGGTCACAGACTGTTAGCTCCACTTCGGAGAGCTGTAAATGCCAAATGGAAGTTAATTTATTGAAAGAAATAGTGTCTTCTCTACAGGCAGATAACTTGTTTTTAAAACAGGAAATACATATTTTACAGCAAAAAGTGTCAGAACAAGATACGAGTCTGAAAAATGAACTCAGTGGAATGAAAAGTGCTATTGCTCTTGTGGAGAAGGGTAATTGTGATCTAGTGAAACGAGTTACGTCCCTTGAGAGGTTCACAGATCGGGATGATATAGTGACAATTACGAGGGCGGACTTTTCGGAAACGGATTCGCGGATAGACAGACCGGTGTCGAAACCGACTTATGCCAGTGTTGTGACTGCAGACCCGAGTCACATTGAAGGCCGGGAAGCGAGTGATAGGACACAAAAGGTAAATAGTTCATTAAATGAAGGCCGAAATGTGAGTAAGAGTACAGAGCGTGGACG
This sequence comes from Azorinus chamasolen, assembly GCA_963576725.1. Lineage (NCBI taxonomy): Eukaryota > Metazoa > Mollusca > Bivalvia > Cardiida > Solecurtidae > Azorinus > Azorinus chamasolen. Next base: position 105,374,912 of record OY755236.1, read on the forward strand.
TGTTAAGGAGGTGCGTGCAATGAAAATCCCGACTATAGTCAACAATCGGCGTGGACGAGTAGTGAGCAGGGATATGCAGTTGGGAAGTCACGTGGGTCCCGTTAGTGCTAAGAGTTCGGGGAATAAGAGTGTGGTGAAAAATTGCGGCAATAGTGAGATGTCAGTAAGTGAAGCGTCGGGAAACAGAGTGCCGGTGGAAGACGCGGAGGATTTCGACGTCTATGTAAGAAGACGCTCAAAGCGATTCTACATTGGAGGTTTTAAGAATACAATTACGGAGGAGAAGCTGTCGGCGTATGTGCAAAATCGGGGCCCGAGAGTTACGATGGTTAGGATTTTCCCGTCAAAGAGAATAAGAGACGGTGTGGTGATAAGGTTAAATGTGGAAGACAATATATAGTGAGTGTCATTTAGTTGAGGAACGTGGGTTTTGGCCTAGACATGTTAACTGTAAGCCGTGGCTTTCACGTGGTCAAATGCAAAAACTGCACGGACAAAGGGGGCATCGTGAGCCAAACAATCCACGTGATTACGGCAATCTATGGGAACACACCGACGACGACAGATACGAGAACCGGCGATATCAGGCGTGGGGTGTAAATAGATATTCGCGACTGGACACTTCAATTGATTAATTTTATGTACATGTATTTAAGACATAGCAAGCCGCTTTACGGTGCACATAGAATGTTTGTTAAATGGTTAAGTTAATGTCATGGAATGTTTCAGGGCTTATGTCAAGCTGTACATACTTATGCGATTCACTCCGTGAAAATCAGATAGATTTTTGCGGTATTGCCGAACATTGGCTTTTTGAACACAACCTGTATTTTTTACGCTCATTGAGTAGCGAATATAGTTCATTTGCGGTGTCAGACCAGAGTCTGAAGCTACCCAGTAATCGCCGGGTAGGTAAGGGCGGTGTAGCTATATTATGGAATAAGAAGTATAACGATGTTGTTACACAATATAGATGATGATAGGATTATCGGTTTGCAATGTCAGTATGCTCCGCATCACTATCTGTTTATTTTTCAGCTTTACTTGCCATGCCGCAATCATTCTATATCCGATTTCAGAGAGTATATACATAAATTATATACTCTCTGGTGTTTGTATTCTCAGAATGGTATTGTTATCTTTATGGGTGATTTTAATTCAAGTTGTATTGAAACAAAGGATGGCAGGGCAACTGTTCTGCGTCAGTTTCTGTGTGATACTGGCTCGGTGGCTGTTGATACCTTGCCCTTATGTAAAGGTGCCACGTCCTCCTTTGTATCATACGATAACCGTTATGAGTCACATATTGACCATATTTTTATACCGGTAGATCAAATAGATTGTGTAAGGCATTGTGTAATACTTGATGATGACTGCCTTAATGTGTCTAGACATAGGCCTATTATTTGTGATGTGGATCCGCCACTGTATACTGCGGAAGTGGATAATAGTCCAATGTTTTCTTCACAGGGTGTTGTAAGTACTATTAATTGGAAACGGGTAAAAGAAAATCAAATATGCAAATTTCAGAGGTTAATAGATGATTGTAATGTACTTTTAGATGCACAGTTCCGGATTGTAATTAATAAGGCTGATATTGATAATCTTTACTCCTTACTCGTAGATAATCTATACAGAATTTCGGAGATAAGTTTTTCCAAAATCTGCGTATAAATCGTTTTTAAAGCCATATTGGAATGAAAACTTGACTATGATGCATAAGCAAATGATTGAAAAAACGTGCAGAGTGGATTAACTCTGGTAAAAATGGAAATGATGTCAGCTATAAGAATTACAAGGAGGCAAAGCGTAACGTTAGGAAGTTTCATAGGAGAGCGGTACAGAAATACTTGTCAGACTTAGATGATGATTTGAATAAGTGCGCCGAAATCAATCAGAATGATTTTTGGAAGTTGGTAAAGTCAAGGCGCACTTCAACTGGTAAAACAGGGTCAGAGATCAAATTTGGCGATACGGTATACAGGGACGCTAGGGAAATAACGGAACAGTGGGGGGTTTATTTCTCTTCTCTATATAAGCAGTCGCATAATGGTGAATATGATTCTGATTGGAAAAACTATGTTGACGGAGAAGTTTGCAGAATAGTTACGTCTTTTGACACTAACTATAATTCATACACGGTTACTCCCGAGGATGTTGAAAGTGCGTTGAAAACTTGTAAGATGGGTAAAGCCCCCGGCGTAGATGGTATTTGTTATGGACATTTGTTGCACGGTGGTAGAACCGTTAGATATATACTGTCGCGTCTGTTCACAGCAATGTTGAGACTTGGGCACATACCGTCGCATATGAACAGGGGTATTATAATTACATTACATAAAGGTGGGGCAAAAAGTAAGTCGGACCCAAATAATTATAGAGCGATAACTCTAACTCCAACAATACTTAAAGTCTATGAAACAATTTTATTGTCATTTATACAGCCTAAGATTTGTGCTTGTCTGAGCGAACAGCAGGCAGGTTTTAGAAAACAGTTGGGATGTGTAATGACGTCATTTACCCTTAAGGAGTGCATCTTATATGCGCGGGAATTAGATAGTAAACTGTATGTATGTTTTTTAGATGCGCGGCAAGCATTTGATAGAGTTTGGCATAATGGCCTAATGTATAAGATGTACCAAGTTGGAATTGAACTGTCTGTGCTAAAAAGTTTCATTAATCTTTATGATAATATGTCAAGCTGTGTAAGGCATCAGAAGTTTGTATCACAGTGGTTTGATGTTAAGCAAGGTACCCGTCAAGGGGGTAAGAGCTCACCTCTCCTGTATCTTTTATTCATCAATGACTTGATTAGAGAACTGGAGAGCTCAGGATATGGCTTTTGCATGTATAACATGAATGTCTGCAGTCCGACTGTAGCCGACGACATGTGTCTCATTTCGTTAACGAAAGCGGGTATTGATAACATGTTGAAGGTTTGCTACAGTTATGCTGTAAAGTGGCGTTTTGAATATAATCCTGGTAAATGTGCCGTTATTGTTTTTAATGAGAATGAAAGCGAATTCAAAAGGTCAGCGCGTACTTGGTATCTTGGAGAACAGGTTATCGCTGAGAGGGTCGAGTATACACATCTCGGCATAACCTGTAACACATTTTTGGATGTAACGGGTAGTTTGCGTCAGGCGGGTACGAAACTACGCGGTACGTTTCTAAGCCTTGTTAATAACGGTCTTCGACCTGGTGGCTTAGCGCCCCATAGCATGATACGGTTGTACCAGTCGGTGGTTCAGTCCAAAGCCTTGTATGGGTGTGAACTCTGGAATTTGCTGAATAGATCGAATGTAATTGTTCTAGAAAGAGCTCACAGATTTTGTGTTAAGTTTATGCAGAATTTGCCGCCTTTCAGTAATACTGATTTAGCGCTTGCGTCTGTCGGCTCAGCTTCTATTTTAACAGATATCGGGTATAGAAAACTGTTGTTTTTGGGTCAACTGTGTAGACTACCTCCCATTTATGTTTCAAAGCAGGTATTCGTTCATAGGCTTGTAAGGTTCTTAGGTAACTGGGAGAGACAGACATTTGGATTTCTACCTGATGTCTGTGCTATTCTTAGAGATAACGATTTGTTCCATTACTTAGATACATATGCAAGGACTGGATATTTTCCTCCGAGCGCTAAATGGAAAAAGATAGTTAAGCTGAAATTGTATTCAACAGAATTTTATGAGCGGATGGCAAGAATTGCCAATGTAACAGGCAGCAATTTACAATTGATTGATAATATTTTTATAAAACATCAGACCTGTGTACTGTGGAATGTTTGTAAGGGTAATCCTGATCTTAAGTCAGCATCCTTTAGTTGTGTCAGAGTTTTATGCGGTCTTTTTTCCTGGGCAAGAACTGATATATGTAGCAAATGTGGCTTGCTAGTAGAAAATACTACTGTTCACAGACTTTTATATTGTCGTAGTTGTGCTATTGAAAGGCATAAACTATGGTCAATTATTATTGAACATTGTGGGGAAACACAGTATGGAATGTGGACCAGAACAAGCCCTGAGATACAGACAATTCATCTTTTTACTGGCATGTCTGGTTATTGTCCAGTCGGGAAAGAGCGCAATATTCTTGTATCGTCCATGAAATTAATTCACAAAATGATAGTGTGTTAGATTAGTATGATACACTTAGTACGTTCGTATCTCTGAAATTGGGTGCTGTTGAAATATATGCTGAAACACAATGTTAACACGTTCACTGTGTAATATTCAATTGATATGTCCGAAAAAGTGAGACAGTCGAATATACAATGACCTGTATTGGAAAGTTTCAAATATATATGTAAATTGTCAAACAGTGAAGACCCTGGTTTAAGAGGTCTCTTAGGAGTCCTATAATCTTGATTGTCTCTGTCTGCATAATGGATCCGCATGTAAGCTGGCTCATGTTCTACTTGAAGTAGAGCCGAATAAGTACAGTGGCAAGCAGACCCTGATCAGATACTTGTAATTTCAGTAAAACCTTTCGAAACCGGAATTCAAGTGAAGGAGAATTTAGATACATTTAGGTAGGCCGCTGCTTAATGGGTGATGGGGGTCATGCAGAGAGCTCCGAGAGGATCTTTCAGCATGACTTTCACCCTACATTGAGCTGCCGCTTGTCCCCAGGGCCGGTATTTGTACTAAATTGAATGTCCGGATTAGAGGGGTTTTACTGTACCTTTCTGAAAAGGTTATACTGATTACTAGGTATGTACAACATAAGTTAGGGTATGTTCTATTGTTTGGACTTATATTGTCACATGTTGAAGTGCATTTGAATATGCAGGGAGTTTATAATTGTTCTTCAATGTCTATATGTATTTGTATTCTTGTACAATGTATATGTAGGGAGGCGCTAGATCGACGGTGTTTCGTGTACCCTTTGTTTGACGTCATCAGTTTGTGTGGTGCATCTAAAAATAGTACTGGAATTCCCCGTTATCTAAAAATACTGCTAGTCTAATAAAGATCAGGTGATGTGCACTACAAATATACTACGACTTATAACGAAAATACAGAATACATGTTTAAGTTGTCTTTTTGTGAATATGACAAAATAAGCTATTTCATAGTTGATAACTCCCATGTATGTCCATGATAATGATGTTTTGGTAGATTTGCTACACGAAAGTGACATGAGATTCCTGAAACGTTGTAAGGAGTTTCATGTTACCCCTTCTTTAACTTTGATGCGTTAAGGTGGCATGAGATTCCTGACATACTGAAAGGAGTTTCATGTTATCTCTTCGTTAGCTTTGATACATTAAAGTGACATGATATCTCTGATGTGATGTAAGGAGATGACATGATATTCCTGACATAATTGATGGATTTTCATGTTACCCTTTCTTTTATTTTAAAACATTAAAGTGACATGATGTTCTTGATATTTCATATGGAGTTTCATGTTACCACCTCTTTAGCTTTGACACATTAAGGTGATGCATGCGATTCCTGACATGCTGTAAGGAGTTTCATGCTTCTACGTCTTAAGCGTTGGTATATTAAGGTGAGAATCCTGGCACGCTGTAAGGTGTTTCATGTCACCCTTCTGTATATTTAATACATTAAAAAGACATGAGATTCCTGACATGCTGTAAGGTATTTCATGTTACCCCATTTTAGCATTGATACATTTAGGTGATATCAAATCCCTGACATCTGTTAGGAATTTCATGTTACCCTTTCTCTAGCTTTGATATATTAAGATGACATGAGTTTTTGTGACTTGATGTAACGAGTTTCAAATTGCACCTTCTTTAGCTGTGATAAGTTAAAGCGACGTGAGATTCCTGAAATGCTGGGCGCAGTTTCATGTTACCACTTCTTAAGCTTTGATATTAATATGACATGAGATTCCTGACATGATGTCATCAGTTAAACTTTAAACCTTCTTTAGCTTTGATAACAAGGTGACATGATATTCCTGACGTGTTGTAAGGAGTTTCATGTTACCCTATCTTTATACAAAAAAGTGACACGAGAGTTCTGAATGCTGTATGGAGTTTCATGTACCTCTTTTTAGGGTTGATACCTTAAGGTGACATGTGATTCCGGACATGCTGCTAAGAGTTCACATGAGACTCCTTATATGTTATAAAGTTTTATTTGACCACTTCTTTAGCGGTGATATAGTAAAGTAAAATAAGATACTAGACATGCTAAAAGGAGTTTTATGTTACCTTTTTTGTTTCGAAACGTTAAGGTGACATGAGATTCCTGGCATGCTGTAAGGAATTCCGTGCAACTACATGTTTTGCCTTGATATATTAAGGTGATATGAGATTTCTGACATGCTGTAAGGAGTTTCATGTAACCACTTCTTTAGCTTTGGTACATTTAAGTGACATGGATTTCCTGACGTGTTGTAAGGAAATTTATGATACTCTTTCTTTAGCTTTGATACATAAAATGAACATGATGATTCTGATATGTTGTAAGGAGTCTCATGTTATCACGTCTTTGTCATTGAAACAGTAAGGTTACATGAGATTCCTGATATGCTGTTAGGAGTTTCATGGTACCTTTTCTGAGCGTTAATACATTTAGGTGACATGAGATTCCTGACATGCTGTAAGGAGTATCATTTTATCATTCCTTTAGCCATGTTACATTAAGGTGACATGAGATTCCTGACATGCTGTGAGGAGTTTCGTGTTACTCTTTCTATGCTTTGATACGTTAAGGTAACATAATATTCCTGGCATGGTGTAATGAGTTTCAAATTACACTTACTTTAGCTTTGATAACTTAAAGTGACATGAGATTCCTGACATGCTGTAAGGGATCTCAAGGGAACTGACATGTTATAATGAGTGCCATATCACTACGTCTTTAGCAGTGATACATTAAGGTGACATGAAATTTCTGACGCGCTGTAAGGAGTTTTATGTCACCACTTCTTCAGCGTTGATACATTAAGGTGACACTAGATTTCTGATATGGTGTACGGAGTTTCATGGTACCATTTATTTAGCTTTAATACATTAAGGTGACATATATTCCTGACATGTTGTAAGGAGTTTCATGTCACACTTACTTTAGATTTGATACATTAAAGTGACACGATGAGTCTGATATGTTGTAAGGACGTTTATGTTACCACGTTTTTAGCGTTGATACTTTGAGGCGTCATGGGATTCATGACATGCTGTAAGGAGTTTAATGTCACCCCTTTTAGTGTTGAAACAGTAAGGTGACATGAGATTCCTGATCATGTCACCCTTTTAGTGTTGAAACAATAAGGTGACATTAGATTACTGAAATGCTGTAAGGAGTTTCATGTCACCCCGTTTAGTGGTGAAACCGTAAGATGACATGATATTCCTAATATGCTGTAAGGAGTTTCATTTTATCATTCCTTTAGCTGTATTATATTAAGGTGACATGAGATTCCTGACACGATGTAATGAGTTTCATGTCACCCCATAGTGTTGAAACATTAAGATGACTAAAAATCCCTGAAATCCTGTAAGGAGTTGCATGTTATCTCTTTTTAGCCTTGATACATTAAGGTAACATGTTGTTCCTGATATACTGTAAGGAACTTTGGGATATCCCTTCTTAAGCTTTGATACATTAAAGTGGCATGAGCTTCCTGGTATGCCATAAGGAGTTTTATGTTACCACATCTTTAGCGGAGATACCTTCAGGTGACATGGGATTTCTGAAATGCTTTAAGGAGTTTCATGTTACCCCTTCTTAAGTTTTGACACATTAATGTGACAAGAGACGCCTTACATAATTCAATAAACGTAGAGTTACCCCTGTTTAGATTCGATGTTCAAATATTATAAATCTTTATGAGCTGAGTCTGAGATCGTTCTCAAGTTTTTGATTGGTCAGATTTGAGTAAATGCTTGAGTACGATCTCAGACTCAGCTCAAAAGATTTATGACCTTTGAACCTGTTGCTTGGCATCTGACTTTGATCCAAATTGTTAGCAAGTGTAGCCTTGCTTGACAGAGAAGAACTTGATCTCTTGACAATACTTACGTATGAACATGCACAACTAATTTATTACATGTTATCAACATTACAGAATAGTAGCCAAAATTATCCATCTTTCTACAGTCGTAAATAAACTACATGTGTGTGTATGTTGTAGGGGGTCTTTTATGTTCATATATAAAAAAGATATAACGCGATCTGGGACTTAACTATAAACAAATGTTTTATATTGACAGGACGTCTGCAATAATTGCAAGCACGTCTCTTTGACCAGCCATCAACAAAGGCATAGCCGCGACATAAGTGTGCAAGCCAAATCCCTATATAGTGATAAGGTCTAGGAAACGGGTTTACTATATAAATCAAAATATAAATAAATCACGCTAGGGGGCGTGAGCAGTGTTACACATTCAATTACTGCTCATGAACAGACTCAATAAAACCGAGTCTGCAATTTTCTCTTTTTGTGTTGCAATTTTTTGCTTTCGGGGGATCACCACCCTTCACAATTTTACTAAATAAATCAAAGTCGACGAACGGGAGCGTCGACGATACAGCCGTTAATCCTTTCAAACATTATTTCAAATATGAAACATACCTTGTGTTGTATTTGATTAGATTTTATATGAATTCAAGTCACTTTTAACACTCGTATTTTAGTCATATCGCGACGTCCAGCTTATTATGGCCATGGAGGTCCCCTTGTATTGATATATGAGTACACCATGGAAGCAATATACTGGAGCCAGCTACAGAATGGCTTTATTTCCGGGTTCAAAGTTCCAAACATGTTAAGAATAGTACATTTACAATGCTGAATTTCAAATGGCATTTTCTTGACCAGTTTACATTTACTCTTGAGAAATTTCTCAAAATATTTATAAGTACGACAACAGTGCAGATCTTGATTAGCGGGCTCCATCAGGGACCTTCTGATCAGGGTATACACTGCTTGCGAACGATGTATATATACGGTTCAAGTATTGTAAGAGTAAAGCTGCTAAATCAGGCCATCATAGCTGGAATAACATGTTGTCCTGGACTTAAACAGAATGTAGCCTACTAAGTACACCATAGTGTGTGAATTAAAATATTCATAAAATGCTTCTGCTGTTGTTCTTGCAAAGACAGTTTGGTGAAATGTTCTTAGCACTAAAGTTGTCCACCAAGTAAAACAGAAATTTCATTAGGGAGCTTTCTGCTTTACTTTTATCTTGCTTTAAGCTGCCACTTTTATTCAACATCATGTTTGATTAGTGGTACCTATATGAAGGATTAAATAGAAGAGCTCGAAAACACTTGTATGAATGAACGGGTTAATGTAGGTGGTTGTTTAGCTCGTTCTCTCTTAGATTTGTTTTAGACCTAACCTCTTTGAATAAATCTACCGAAAAGGAGCATTAACTATGGAAAAGGAGAATTTTAGAATTGTGTAGTTTTAGCATTTGCTCCATAGGAGCAAATGCTCTATTTGTCACAATGGTTTCAACATGTGACTTTTACAGACGCACCAAAATGTGTCACTAAGAGGGAATGTGTTAAAACATATGATAGCTTAATGCTGGACAAAAGTAAAGCAGAAATATTCTTCAGGAGCTCTCTGTATTACTTTTTTACCGGTGACCATTCTTATTTACAAGTATGTCGTCAAAGAGATGGAGTACTGTACATACAAATAAGAAAAACAAGTGGGGGATTGCTACAATTTAATTATTAAATGGCCAATACAACAGAAACTACAATGTTGTGCCCATGTCCTGCAAACAAGCAGCACAAACAAATGATTTTGTCTGCATTCCGGACTCTGTCAGTTGCTCTCCAACACAATGACTTTTTGTGAAAGGATCTGTCACACTTTGTACACTGCATCTGTTAATGAAAAAGAAACAGTCGTCATTTTTCTGATGCGTTATAAATGTTCTCTTGAGATCATATCATGAACATATAAGATTCAAAAGAAAATCTCACAAATGTCACCTAAATGTATCTACCCTAAAGAAGGAGTAACAATAAACTTCTAACAGCCTAACAGGAAGCTCCTGTCATTTTCTTGTATCCACCCTAAAGAAGGGGTAACACGAAACACCTTACAGCGTAACAGGAGTATCATGTCACCTTAATGTATCCATCCTAAAGACGGGGTAACATGAGATTCCTAACAGCGCTGCGGGAATGTCATGTCACCTTAATGTATCCACCCTAAAGAAGTGGTAATATGAAAATTATTTCATCTTAATAGGAATGTCAGGTCACCTTAATGTATTAACCCTAACAAGGGGGTAACATCAAACTCCATACAGCGTAACAGAAGTATCATGTCACCTTAATGTATACACCCTAAAGAAGTGGTTACATGAAACTCCTTACAGTGTAACAGGAATCCCGGGTCAACTTAATGTATCTCCCCTAAAGAATGGTTAACATGAAACTCCTTACAGCGTAACAGAATCTCGTGTTACCTTAATGTATCAAAGCTAAAGAAGGGGTGTCAATAAACTTCTTACAGTCTAACAGGAAGCTCCTGTCATCTTAATGTATCCACCCTAAAGAAGGGGTTACATGAAACTCCTTACAGCGTAACAGGAATGTCACCCCAATGTCACCTTAATGTATCCATCTTAAAGACGGGGTAACATGGGATTCCTTACAGCGCAGCGGGATTATCATGTCACCTTAATGTATCCACCCTAAAGATGGTTGACATGAAACTCCTTACAGCGTAACAGGAATCTCATGTCACCTTAATGTATCAAAGCTAAAGAAGGGGTAACATGAAACTCCATACAGCAGGTAAGGAATCTCATGTAACCTTAATTAATCATAGCTAAAAAGTGGGTAACATGAAACTCCTTCCAGCATGTCAGGAATCTCGTGTCATTTTTATGTATCCACCCTTAAGAAGGGGTTACATGAAACTCCTTCCAGCATGTCAGGACTCTCGTACCACCTTAATATATCCATTATAAAGAAGGGGTCTTTTCCTGCTAGACTTTACTGCTTTTTCATTTACATGACACTCGTTACAGTGTAATAGGAATCTTAGGTCACTTAAATGTATCAACCCTAAGGATGGGGTAATATGTAACTCACAGCGTAACAGGGGTATAATGTCACCTTAATGTATCCACCCTAAAGAAGTGGTTACATGAAACTCCTTACAGTGTAACAGGAATCCCAGGTCACCTTAATGTATCCCCCCTAAAAATGGTTGACATGAAACTCCTTACAGCGTAATAGGAATCTCATGTCACCTTAATGTCTCAAAGCTAAAGAAGGGGTTACATGAAACTCCACGCAGCAGGACAGGAAGCTCATGTCACCTTAATGCATCAACCTTACAGAAGGGTAACATGAAACTCCTTACAGCATGACAGGAAGCTGATGTCACCTTCATGTATCCACCTTTCAGAAGGGTAACATGAAAATCCTTACAACATGACAGGAAGCTCATGTCACCTTAATGAATCAAAGCGAATGAAGTAGGTAACATGATACTCCTTACAGCGTAGCAGGAATCTCATGTCACCTTAACGTATCTACCCTAATTAAAGGGTGACATGAAACTCCTTACAGCATGACAGGAAGCTCATGTCACCTTAATGTATCCACCATTCAGAAGGGTAACATGAACATCCTTACAGTATGACAGGAAGCTCATGTCACCTTAATGAATCAAAGCGAAAGAAGTAGGTAACATGAAACTCCTTACAGCGTAGCAGGTATCTCATGTCACCTTAATGTATCTACCCTAATTAAAGGGTAACATGAAACTCCTTACAGCATGACAGGAAGCTCATGTCAACTTAATGTATCCACCTTACAGAAGGGTAACAAGAAACTCCTTACAGCATGACAGGAAGCTCATGTCACCTTAATGTATCCACCTTTCAGAAGCGTAGCATGAAAATCCTTACAGCATGACAGGAAGCTCATGTCACTTTAATGAATCAAAGCGAAAGAAGTAGGTAACATGAAACTCCTTACAGCGTAGCAGGAATCTCATGTCACCTTAATGTATCTACCCTGATTAAAGGGTGACATGAAACTCCTTACAGCATGACAGGAAGCTTATGTCATCTTAATGTATTCACCTTACAGAAGGGTAACATGAAAATCCTTACAGCAGGACAGGAAGCTCATGTCACTTTAATGTATCCATCTTACAGAAGGGTAAGGTGATACTCCTTACAGTAGGTAAAAACCAATAATGAGGTTACATGAGACTCCTTACAGCAGTCAAGAATCTCATGACACCTTGGTGAAGCAAAGCTAAAGACTTTGGGGTAACATGTAACTCCTTCCAGCATCCCAGGAATCTCGTGTCAATTTAACGTATCCATCCTAAAGAAAAGATAACATGAAACTCCTTATACAGCAGGTAAAAACTAATGAAGGGGTAACATGAAACTCCTTACAGCAGGTCGGGAATCTCATGTCACCTTAATGAATCAAAGCTAAAGAAGTAGGTAACATGAAACTCCATACAGCGTAACAGGAGTCTCATGTCACCTTAATGTATCTACCCTAATTAAGGGGTAACATGAAAATCCTTACAGAATGACAGGGAGCTCATGTCACCTTAATGTATCCACCTTACAGAAGGTCAACATGAAAATCCTTACAGCATGACAGAAAGCTCATGTCACCTTAATTATTCAAAGCTAAAGAAGTGGGTAGCAGGAATCTCATGTCACGATCATAATTAAGGGGTAACATGAAAACCCTTACATCATGTCAAGAAGGTCATGGCACCTTAATGTATCCACCTAACAGAAGGGTAACATGAAACTCCTCACAACAGGTATAAGCCAATGATGGGGTAACATGAAACTCCTTAAAGCAAGACAGGAAGCTCATGGCACCTTAATGTATCCACCTTACATAAGGGTAACATGAAAATCATTACAGCATGACAGGAAACTCATGTCACCTTAACGTATCCACCCTAAGTAAAAGATAACATAAAATTCCTTGTACAGCAGGTAATAGCTAATGAAAGGGTAACATAAAACTCCTTAAAGCAGGTCAGGGATCTCATGTCAACTTAATGAATCAAAGCTAAAGACGTAGGTAACATGAAACTCCTTACAGCGTCACAGGAATATCATGTCATTTTAACGAATCTACCCTAAATAAGGGGTAACATGAAAAGCCTTACAGCATGACAGGAAGCTCATGTCACCTTAATGAATAAAAGCTAAAGAAGTAGGTAACATGAAACTCCTTACAGCGTAACAGGAATCTCATGTCACCTTAATGTATCTACCCTAATTAAAGGGTAACATGAAACTCCTTACAACGTAACAGGAATCTCATGTCACCTTAATGTATCAAAGCTAAAGAAGGGGTAACATGAAACTCCAATACAGCATGTCAGGATTCTCACGTCACCTTAATTAATCATAGCTAAAAAGTGGGTAACATGAAACTCCTTCCAGCATGTCAGGAATCTCGTGTCATTTTTATGTATCCACCCTTAAGAAGGGGTTACATGAAACTCCTTAAAGCAAGACAGGAAGCTCATGTCACCTTAATGTATCCACCTTACATAAGGGTAACATAAAATTCCTTGTACAGCAGGTAAAAGCTAATGAAACGGTAACATGAAACTCCTTCAAGCAGGTCAGGAATCTCATGTCACCTTAATGAATCAAAGCTAAAGACGTAGGTAACATGAAACTCCTTACAGCGTAACAGGAATCTCATGTCATTTTAATGAGTCCACCCTAAATAAGGGGTAACATGAAAAGCCTTACAGCATGACAGGGAGCTCATGTCACCTTAATGTATCCACCTTACTGAAGGGTAACATGAAAATCCTTACAGCATGACAGGAAGCTCATGTCACCTTACTGAATCAAAGCTAAAGAAGTAGGTAACATGAAACTCCTTACAGCGTAGCAGGAATCTCATGTCACCTTAATGTATCTACCCTAATTAAAGGGTAACATGAAACTCCTTACAACGTAACAGGAATCTCATGTCACCTTAATGTATCAAAGCTAAAGAAGGGGTAACATGAAACTCCAATACAGCAGGTCAGGATTCTCATGTCACCTTAATTAATCATAGCTAAAAAGTGGGTAACATGAAACTCCTTCCAGCATGTCAGGAATCTCGTGTCATTTTTATGTATCCACCCTTAAGAAGGGGTTACATGAAACTCCTTAAAGCAAGATGTAGGAAGCTCATGTCACCTTAATGTATCCACCTTACATAAGGGTAACATAAAATTCCTTGTACAGCAGGTAAAAGCTAATGAAACGGTAACATGAAACTCCTTAAAGCAGGTCAGGAATCTCATGTCACCTTAATGAATCAAAGCTAAAGACGTAGGTAACATGAAACTCCTTACAGCGTAACAGGAATCTCATGCCATTTTAATGAATCTACCCAAAATAAGGGGTAACATGAAAAACCTTACAGCATGACAGGGAGCTCATGTCACCTTAATGTATCCACCTTACAGAAGGGTAACATGAAAATCCTTACAACGTAACAGGAATCTCATGTCACCTTAATGTATCAAAGCTAAAGAAGGGGTAACATGGAACTCCAATACAGCAGGTCAGGATTCTCATGTCACCTTAATTAATCATAGCTAAAAGGTGGGTAACATGAAACTCCTTCCAGCATGTCAGGAAGCTCGTGTCATTTTTATGTATCCACCCTTAAGAAGGGGTTACATGAAACTCCTTAAAGCAAGACAGGAAGCTCATGTCACCTTAATGTAGCCACCTTACATAAGGGTAACATAAAATTCCTTGTACAGCAGGTAAAAGCTAATGAAACGGTAGCATGAAACTCCTTAAAGCAGGTCAGGAATCTCATGTCACCTTAATGAATCAAAGCTAAAGACGTAGGTAACATGAAACTCCTTACAGCGTAACAGGAATCTCATGTCATTTTAATGAATCTACCCTAAATAAGGGGTAACATGAAAAGCCTTACAGCATGACAGGGAGCTCATGTCAACTTAATGTATCCACCTTACAGAAGGGTAACATGAAACTCATTGTATAACAGGTAAACGCTAATGAAAGGGTTACATGAAACTCCTACCAGCATGTCAGGAATCTCATGTCACCTTAATGTATCCATCCTAAAGAAAGGGTAACATGAAACCTCTTACAGCAGGTCAGGAATCTCATGACACCTTAATGAAGCAAGGCTATAGAAGTGGGTAACATGAAATTCCCTCCAGCATGTCAGGAATCTCATTTCACCTTAATGTAGCCATCCTAAAGAAGGTATTACATGAAACTCCTTACAGCGTAACAGGAATCTCATGACACCTTAATGTATCTATCCTAAATAAGGGGCAACATGGAACTCCTTACAGCATGACAGGAAGCTCATGTCACCTTAATGTATCCAATCTAAAGAATAGGTAACATGAAACTCCTTGTACAGCAGGTAAAAGCTAATAAAGGGGTAACATGAAACCCTTACAGCAGGACAGGAATCTCATGTCACCTTAATGAATCAACGTTAAAGAAGTGGGTAACATGAAACTCCTTCCAGCATGTCAGGAATCTCATGTCACCTTAATGTAGCCATCCTAAAGAAGGGGATACATGAAACTCCTTACAGCGTAACAGGATTCGCATGTCACATAAATGTATCTACACTAAATAAGGGTTAGATCTAACATGAAATTCCTTACAACATACCAGGAAAATCATGTCACATTAATGTATCCACTCTAAAGAAGGGTTACATGAAACTCCTTCCAGCATGTCTGGAATCTCGTGTTACCGTAATGTATGGATACACCCTAATGGCAAAATGAAAGGTCTAACAATATGTTACAGGATGAAATTTGGGAAACCAACCCGATGATTTCTTTCAACCCTTTCCCTCATATTAACGCATTTTCACGCATTTGCAAACAGAGTAGACCCAGATCAGAAGGTTCCTATAGGAGCCGCCTGATCAGGGTCTGCTGTGTTCGCTAATGGAATTCGATAGTTCTGTATCTTTACTTTCTAAACTGGCTATAATGTTATTTTACCTATGAATATTCAGTAGATATTGAAATTTGGAAAAAAAACAAAGAACAGAGAAAGGGTTAAAACTATATCTAGAAACAATCTTACCAGGACACAAATGTATACAACGATACACGTTTAAATGATTCCAGCAAAAATTCCAATTATTTGTCAGTTTCTAGGTATCCTGTAGAGAATTGATCGTCACATTTTGGCGTTTTTCAAACAAGGTGGTGGCCACTGTCCGTCGTCCATTGCTTTCCTTTTAAATAGTAAAATCCCGCTAAAACGTAGCTATTTTTGGAACGTTACTATATTTAGATGACACACAAAATGATGACGTCACAAACACACAGAGGATACATAAAACACCGTCGATCTAGCGCGACCCGTATATGTATGTTTAGTGTATGTAATGCTCTCCATGAGTGGAGGAAATAATGATATATATATATATGTATAAAAAAGTAAATATTACACATAAATTTACGCAATAAATTACATGCTACATTTTTAGGGCAAGCGAAACTTAATGTTATGGCAGTCCAAAGAACAAAGAACCACTTAAACATCAAGTCTTGATATAGTGCCGTTGTTTTTTTAACCGGGTTTTCCACTGAAAATTCGGTTATTGAAAGATGTACGGCGGGTGGACGGGCGGACGGGCGGTTGGGCGGGCGGCTTCCAATCTCGTAAGGGCAACTCCTCTGAAACTGTTCACTGGATTTTCATAAAACTTTGCATGTAGCAAGGACACAATATGTAGATGTGCATATTGTCGGGGATTTTTCCTTCTGCAATGTTTCTTGGAGTTATGCCCCTTTGAACATAGAAATCACCAGTTAATAGTGCAGGAAAACCCGGTTTGATGTCGTGTCGACATTTTTTGTTTTGTCCTTGTTCGATGCTCATAATGTGATTTAACCCATTCTCTAATGAACATTTATGTATGAAATGATCACTTTATGAATATTCATTCACTTAATTGTTATAATGTAAAATTTTCAAAGGAATATTTGGCTAAGACAAAAATGGTTAACTCAGATCTATATGATTTCATAAGCAAACAGAGTCTACTCTTCAATGGTGTGAAAAAGTGTTTATATGAGGGAAAGGGTTAAGTTGTATAAGAACACACTATCATATTTATTTTTATTTGTAAATTGTAGGACAAGCCTTTCCATCTTAAGGACGAAAGTTCATACAGAAGAAATTATATGATTCAGCCAAGCACGGACCTTCAATAACATATGAAGAGTATTTAGAAGAAATGGAGAGAGTGAACTCATTAACACACACTTTTTTATATAAGTTTATTTGTATTTGTCATTGATTTGACGAACTTATTTTGAAATATAAAACTGACTTTGGACATGGAGTGGTCTTTACAGTGTTGATTTGTAGTTACAAGACATTGGTCTTATGTTTATCTGTCAGTAAAGATTGGAAGTTGTTCTTGATTTTGGTTTTATTATTTGTGTGGGGCTCTAACGATGGAATATAACTGAATCTTACACTGATTTAAAAGCTCAAAACCACTACCATTTCTCGCCTTTGAAATGAGTTTAAAATTGTTGTCTTCTGTTATTATGACCCCCAAGATCTAGATCTGGGGCATATTGTGTCTGGCAATTTCAAAATAATTGATAACTAGTTTGTGTTTATTGCAGTTCATCTTACAGTTATAATATGTACTCTCTGTAAGCGGAGAAGTGTTTATCCAATAGTAATCAAGCTTGCTCTCCTTTTTATGGTATGCAATGTGTATTATTCTTTACCTGATATAGGCTAGAGACAGTTTTAGCTGTGTGCAAACAGAGTAGACCCATATTACGCAACTACTGTCGGTGCTGTCTGACGTGGGTCTACTTTGTTTACATAAAAAATAATTATATATTTGATTCTACAGCTTCTGTAATGGTTTATAAAGTCTTATGTTTATATGACACAATTAACAAAAATCTAATCAATAGTCATGCAGGTCAAATACAACTATTTCGACACAAACATTTATTTTTGATCAAATTAGAAGCCTGCAACGGTTATGTCCGTCTGATTTATTTTAATATAATTATATAATGATGAAAGTGTCAGTTAATATAATTCAAAGTGTAACGTCATATAGTTTATTTTGATAACGACCTTTGATAGAAGTATATATACAACACATCTTTTTATCTCATTGACTGCAAGGTACGAATGTTCTGGCATTTGCAAACAGTGTAGACTCAGATCAGAGGACTTGTAGAGAAACCCTTTGAGCAGGGTCTGTATTGTTTGTCATTCAAGATCCTCTAGCAGATTAGGCCTGTCATACAAAATGGAATCTATAGTTATATCTAAGCCTTTGAATGCGGGAAACTTGCAAACATTGTAGATCCTGATCAGAAGACTGATAGAGTGACCATCTGATCAGGGTATGTACTGAAGCTGGGTTTGCTTCATGCACAGTTAAGACTTTTATGTCTGTATAGCTTGGAAAAAAGGCCTGGAACCTAACCTACTTAATTTGCGTTAATCAAAGAAACTTTTTCTATTTTTATCATCGGAATTGCCCGGGTTTGTCCTCGGCACGTGTTCCAGTAAGCAACTATGCATGGGCACGATTGTGATTGTATGGTTTACATCAACCTCCAACGCGGTTATCTCCTCTAATCGATACGCTTTAAGGCGGCAGTACACGAAATCATGCCAAATATTCGCATTGGCCAAATTCTTAATATTGCAGCAAATGTTGACTTTCTGTGATTATTATAGGACAGCAGAATCTTTTCTAGTACTTCTTGCACCGAAATATTACAGAAATGCATGTTTTCAAATGATTGAGTCCAATGGGACCTCATGACCTTTTCCGTGTTACTGCAGAGAAATGAAAGTTAAATTCGAAACTAACATTTCTAGCTCTTCTGTCTAAAAATACATTGAACGAGGCAGTGTAACAAAAAACAAGAGTAAGGGCACCCCCCCCCCCCCGATGGTAACCTGTATATTTTAGCTTCTCTGTAAGACATACATGGAATAAAGTTGCCAGACGCATACACAGTACGCGGCCAAAAGTGCGCGTTATCGGAATACGAAAGGCAGTGCATATTTTGCGGGGGTTTGTCATATGTTTTCGTGGTCAACACAAATGTTTGGAAAGGACTAAAATAATCTTAAAATGGGGTTTCTGTGCTAGTAAATGGTGTTTTTTTATTGATTTGAGACCGATGTCTGTGAAAAAGTATATATTCTTTTGCAGGCCTTTGAGATTAGAGAAGTAAGGCGATTCACCGTCTGATCGGAGTGTCGACCGGACGGTTTAGTCCAGTTTAGTGTGTATTCTGCCCCCCCCCCAAGAGATGTGCTGACCTTACGTAGTGGTAATTAGACTTCACGATTTACCAGCTGAGTTTTATTTATACAGTATTACAGTAAAACCTCTCTATAACGGCCACTAAATTGTGTTAATTAGTTGGTATTTAGGGCAGGTGGCTGTTTAAAGCAAGGTGAAAGTAAAACAGTACGCTCCTATAGGAGCGTTCTGTTTCACTTTCACCTTGTTTTTAAGCAGCCACCTGTCTTTAACACAAACTACTTGATGTAATTTAGTGGCCGTTATAGAGAGGTTTTACTGTATTTCTCTCATTATGTATTCTGCATATGGACCAGGGTCCAAGTAAAATATTTCGAACTATACTCAGCAGACATATAACAAACAAAAAAACCACGAAACAATCTGAATGAAAATACTCCGATGAAATTAATTTTGATCTTTTTAATACAGTAAAACCCCGCCAATGCGGCCACCTAAAAGAGGTATAATTCTTGGTGCTAGATGCAGGTGGTTGTTTAATACAGGGCAAATGTAATGCTCCTACAGGAGCTTTCTGCATTACTTTTGTCCTGCAGTAAGCGACCCCCTGCTTATAAAGACACCAATGTTTATTCATTAAGTGGTCGCATTAGAGGGGTTATACTGTAATTTCATTTTGGTCATAATGACCAGAATGTTAATCGCTACATTTTCGAAACCCACGTTTAAATCATACACGATAGCTTCCCAAACTGCACACAATTATTTCAGCAACTGTACGCTCGTAAACACATCGTTATAAAGCCTTGATTATGCAAAGACGCATTTTGAAACTTTTACAAACAGAATAAGCCCAGATCAGACGGCTCCTATAGGACCAGTCTGATCTAGTTCTTTCGATGATAAGATCTGACTTCATACTATAGTAATGTATTCACTTGTTTTATATAATACAATTAATTGATTAATGTTCATAAAGAAAGGAGTCTGCCATGAATGATAATGGAATTAAGGGTTCAGAAACTATCCAGTACATAGAAAAACTATTAGTGTATTGTAGTACAGCAAACCCCCTCTAAACCGGAATTATAGTAGAGAATAATTTAGATACTGTTAGACAAGTGGCTGCTTAATGCAAGGTGAAAGTCATGCAGAAAGCTCCTAGAGGAGATTTCTGCATGACTTTCATCTTGCAATAAGCTGTCACCTGTCCCCAAGACCGATATTTATACTGAATTAAAACAAATAACGTCCGGTCTACAGCGGTTTTACTATACTGGAGTTCATAGTAGAGTTTAGGTAATGTATAATTTAAAGCTGTCTATAGTTCTTCATATGTTTTCCTTCGCCTTTGTCTGAAAATTAGAAATATAATCAACATGCTAATTGCATTGTATGTGTTTACACCAGATGCAATGAAAAATATTAAATCATAGCTCTTAGTCATGTCAAAACTCAGGCCTCCGAGAAATCCACCAAGTATCAGACCCATACCGCTAAGAAAATTTGAGATTGAGACGGTTTGTGGATATTTCTCTATCCCCCTGATATCTATTTGAAGTCCTGGTAAAAAGGCAGCAACAAGTCCTGCAGATAATCCGCGCACTACCAATCCCAGCGCCATCCCCCAATACACAGGGGACTGGGATATGATTATATGACCGACTGCCCATGTGAAAAATGCATACGCCATATGGAATTCTTGTCGTGTGTTTGGAAGGAGTCTCAGGATCAGTGTGCCTGTACAGCGACCAGTAAACCCGAACACACCGGTTAAGGAGAGCAGAGTGGCCCCTGCAGCGGCAGAGAATCCCTTTAATACACTCATGTCCACAACAAACCACTGCTCTACTGGCCCCGATGCATTGAATGTTAAACATGTGCTGAGACATATCATGAACGTGGCGTCAGAAAAACAACTCTGATCTAATAGTTTGCTTTGTTTTACATTGGTTGTGTCCACTTTTTGGAAATAAGGTTTTGAATAGTGAATCAAAATGCCACAAGGAATACAGTTCAGGTAGAGGAAAGCGCCGAGGACTATCACGGCACCAGTCCATGAGTATACGTCTATAAGGACTGTGGCCACATACGGTAGTACAATCTGCCCCATGGCAGCTCCAATTGTAAGAATAGCCAGAGCGAATTTTCGGTTCTTCTGGAACATCCAGCTTACAACTACAAAGGATCCGAGGAAGTTGATACTAAAGAGCAATCCGGTGATAATCCCAATAAGTACGATCACGACTTGTATGTTTGGGGCAAAGGCGCTTGTACAGAAGCTAAATGTCGCCATAAATGAAGCTCCGGCAATAACAAACCCAGTGTCGTACTTTGTCACAAGTTTGGTGAAAAGCAATCCGCCACCTGGAAGCATAAATAAATTCCATAGCACAATGTTTATACACTGAACCCATCTAAACCGTAATTCCAGCAGAGACGAATGTATATACGTTTAGGCAGGTGGCTGCTTAATGCAGGATGAGAGTAATACAGAAAGGTCCTAGAGGAATTTCCTGTATGTCTTTCACCCTGCATTAAGCTGCCACCTGTCCCCAAGATCGATATTTATACAGAATTTTAACGTCCGGCTTAGAGGGATTCTACTTTACTAGTATCAGATATTCAAACTCATATTTTTAACAATGTTATAGATAGGTTAATGCCTACTAACTTAGGACAGACAGACAGAAAGATATACTTTATTCTTTTCAACGTGTACATAAGTACCTTGTTGCAACACAATTCAATAATGTCATTTTGGTCACACTACCACTCATTACTCTTCCCATCCTCACCCCTATCATCCACTCACCACACTAATACATACTCTCACCTATACACGCAACTCCTCTCGCACTATATCGGAATTTACCCACTACTATAATTCAAATAAATAGTCAAAATTTCTAACACATCAATGTCATATATAGGATCAAACTATAGCCTAAACGCAATACAAGTATAATTATAAAACACCGATGTTTAGGATGAACTCAGACTCACAGAGCATTTAACGCATTCTTTCGAATTTCTAAACATTCCTTTATAAATCTAGACAAATTTACTAATTCCTTCTTAGTCGAGGAACTCATTTATTCGCAAAATTTAACATAACTGTCTTAAATAATATTTTTTGTCACGTATTTCTTTCTACAGTCGTTGTATAATATTACAGTCGGGCCGGTTTGGAGGATATACAGGAAGTGACGTCACCGCGTCTCCACGTCATAACGCGGTGATGAATCATTACCGTTTGAGTCAACACGTGAGTCATCCTCCCACGTAGGATCAAGCCACTCCTAGTCCTCCCATCCCCAAAAATGATTGAGTCAGTGGTTATGGCTCATTACGCGGTCTCCGCGTCATCATGCAGTTATGAGTCATCACACAGTCTACGCGAGGTATCCGCGACATCGGCACCTAGTCACCAGTCTCACGCGTGCGCCTATCATTAAACCGTGAACGCGGAGTCGGGAAAACTTTTTCACGACGTAAGAAAAGGTTTCTATAGATATACTTAAGATGGAGATTTTCAAAGCAGAAACAACCTTATACAGAAAAGTAGCCTATTTAAGAGAGGGTTGACTTCTATCGCGAAACCACTTTGACTCCGTCAGATGAGGACAGTCAGACTTTTAACTGTTGTGTCCGCGCAAACAATATCCAATTCATTCATATACCGAATTATTTACCTCAATACATATATTTCGACACGACATATCTCTTAGAACTATCCGTATACTGTAACCGAAGTGAGTCAGAAGTCAATCCCTACAATATTCCCCTCTGAATATAATAAAAATCAAGCAGATGATAATTTCAAAACGGTCATCGCTAGTACCGTGCAGCGAAGAATTCATCCAATTTTGTAAATACTGTCAAACCCTCGTATAACAGACATTCACGTGTATATTAAACTAACTATATTATATTGGCGTATCCAGATTTGCGTTTTGCACGTACAGTAAAAGTACAAAAATGAGTCATGCAGGAAACACCACATACAGAACAAACACTCGCCCGAACAGCAACACAAGGAAACAGCAAATGTACATAGGTAGAAAAAACAACAAGAGACGCACAAAGACAAAACAAACATACAATAGGAGGAAGATGGAAGTACCGCCTTGGAACGGTCAGTGACAAAAGTCACCGGGGGTTTAGACCGGTTTATGGGCGCCCAACCTCACCCTTATTCCATCCAGCCTATCTTAAAGAACAAACTATAAACAAGATGCGCTTTTAGATAGACGCTTAACGCAATCCAAAATTGTCCGCATCGTGTTTACGTGGCCATATGTCAGTTCAATGAATCACCAAAAATCTCCCTAAAGTAACTACGCGTTGTCTTTCCTTAAAGTCAACGCGTCGCCACCAGTCATTCCCATGAGTCACGAACTTTCCCTAGTCACCACGCGGACAGTCACGAGTCATTTCAATGAGTCACCACGTGGTTACTTTAAGGATAGTTTTGGTGACTCGTGGAATTGAGTGCGTGCTGATTCAAGACAGCATGAGGTGTCATGGAAAGTTTTCGTGACTCATGGGAATGACTCGTGGCGACGCGGTAACTTTAATGAAAGATAACGCGTGGTTACTTTAGGTGCTTTACAATTGGTGGGACGACAATCATAGTCTCGATAATAAGAGTAGGGCATCACGCCAGTATCCTCTCCCCTCTCTCTTGGGCGTCCAATTATCCCATAGTGAGCAGAAACGGACGTTAATCAACACAAAACAAACAAACAAAAACTATCGAAAGCACGTTTAAAATCAACAAAGGCACAGCACAGACGCTTGTTTTCGCCAAGATACCCCTGGGCAGTTCTATGTAACAAAAATATGGCATCTGTAGATTTACCAGATCGAAAACCAAATTGAGCGTCTGATATAACGTTATTTGCGTCACATTACTTCGATATTCTATTGTTTAACATACCGGTAAAAATCTTAGCTAGACAACTTATCAATGTAATACCTCTGTAATTATCTACTTTTTCACGATCACCCTTTTCTATAAAGAGGAATAATACTCCAGAGTTAAAAATGGCATTGAATAAATCTCACAAATTATGCGGCTGTGTATCGATAGTTTCTAAAAAGTACGAATTTAACAATCTTTACCCGGCGCATTATCATGCTTAAAGGCGCAGGTTCAGGAACTATAGAATCTCCGAGAGGCAGTGTGTCACTTAGGGATCACTTTTCCGTCGTCTATCTGTCCGTCTGTCTGTATGTCTGTCACACTTTCTTTTTCGGCTGTCAATTCTAAACTAATCATTATAGAGCTTTCATATTTTACACATGGAACAAGCATGATGAGAGGAAGTGTCATGCACAAGGGCTACATACAACTCTAGCATCAATATTGTTTTAGTTATTCCCCTTTTTCATATTAACAATAAGTTTTTGTGTCAGCTGCGAGCAGGTGACATATGTGTTCCTCCGAACACTCTTGTTTTCACTGTTCATTTTAATATTCTCTATTCAGGTCCGATGGGTTGTTGAATCTGCAAATGCAAGGATAAAAAACTGGAAATATTTGTCTAAGACACTACCAACAAATCAAGTACCCTGCATTGGTGACTATGTGAGAATCGTCTGTGCTCTCACCAACAAATACCACCCACCTTTGAGTCAATCCGTCAATCATTCTGCTGATGAAGCTTTGGCAAAGAAAATGCTCCATTTATCACAACAAGTGAATTCACTCCAGATTTATCTAGTGGAAAATGACCTGTTACGGAAAACATCTCCATGGAAGCTAATAACTGATACCGATTTATTAGACTTCCCAACTCTGAGTGAGGATCAATTGCGCGATATTACATGTGGAACATACCAACTAAAATTATGCTCTAGTTATATTCAAGAACACATAGACAGTGAAAGTGATCTATTTTTTCATAAAGATGACCCAACTTTGTTGCGTATCAAGATTCAAAGCAGACACACATCTTCCAGAAAATACACAGTCTGGATACGCTACTACCAGACCGAAATTGTTTCATGGTACTGTTTATGCCGTGACGGGGCCAGGGTAGTTGGTGTGTGCTCGCACATTGCAGCTATGTTGTGGTATCTTGGTGGGGCGCGCTTTTCTGGAAAAAAGTCATTTGGTGTTCGCGACCCTGGGAAGTCTGTTGAAGACGCCGCAATTCTCCCAGAGATAATTGACGAATCTGAGAGTGGAAGTGATACGGATGGTGTTGAGCAATGTGTGGAAGAATGAGCACTAGGTGTGGCATACATTGTAGTTATACTAATTCATAGAAACCAGTAGTTTGGAAATATGTAGATATACCATGTTTATCCATTTCTTAGATGTAAACAGAGCGATCAAAGATCAGATTGCACTGCTACGACAGGAGCTATTTGGTCAAGGTATATTCTGGGTTTTTTTTTTTTTTTTTTTTTTTTTTTTTTTTTTTTTTTTACCATTCAGGCCCTGCAGCGAGGGACCTCGTTTATTTTCCCCGTCCATTTGATGTGTGAGGGTCGGAGAACCATCCCCCTCCACACCTTACAAACTGACATATAGTACATACGAATTCACAAACAGTGGATATCATACATATAACAAAATATAACTATGACGACATTCTTGAATGAGATGTTATAAATGTAAAGCTGGGGTTATTCCAAAGGCATAACTAGCAATCGCACAAGTCTTTTGGCTAAAAACTCTTTTCCTAGACATTTAAGCGTTATAGCTAGAACAGTAATCACATATGTACAGTCGCTGCAAGGACCAATTAAGTTCTGCAAATTAAACAAATTAAAAAAAAATATATAAAAAAAACAAAACAAGAAACATAGCTGCCAGGCCGGTTATTTATTTATTGTGTTCTTATTGTCTACATTCTACATGTAACACTGTAGTGATCTTTTAAGATCTTGGTAGAATACGTACTGTATTTTAAGATTTTTATAAGATGTGCATGGTATTTTGCCATGTTTTTTCAAACATATATTCCTTGTTATTTTGTCTGGCGGTCTGTCTAAGTAGATTGTATTTAAAAGATATGTATTTCTTTGCACCTTGCTCAGTAGGAAGAAATTTCAAGTTTCTGCATTGGAAAATATACATTTTAAAGAATATGAGAACCAGATCATTAGCTATATGTAAAGTATTTGAGTATCCAAATAGCATAATTTCCAAACTTAAATCCCTGAAATGGGATAGATCGAACATATTTTGTATCAGCTTTAGGGTAATTGGGCAGTACCAAAACAGATGTTCAATCGTTTCTTGATTACTTTTACAAAAGGTGCAAAGTGGATCGTCCGTGTAATTCATTTTAATGAGGTATGAATTTACTCCTAAAAGTCTATGAATGACTCGTACTTGAAACCATTGTATTTTTGTATCGGTAGTAATTTTGAATGGTAGCAAAAATATGTTTTTCCATTTTTTATCCGATATATGTGCTGTTAATTTATTATTCCACGTGTATATACATTTTGGCTCAATTTTGTTTCTATTCAAAGCTTCATAAATTCGTTTGGCACCTTTACTGTCTTTAATAATGATATCAATATAAGGCGGTTTATAGGGTTTCCGGAAAAGTTCGGCTTCTTTTAAATTTATATCCAATTTTCTTGCTGTTGCTTTTAATGCACATATAACACCATTATAAGTCAAAAAGTCAGTTTTAAGATTGAATTTTACTCTCAACTGTTCTAACCCTATAATTGAGTTGTTCTCGTTAAGCAAATCACCAATACAGTATATACCAGCACTAAACCACGATTTTAGGAAAACACTCTGTGACCTAATCAAAAGCATGTGATTATAGAAAATGGGGTAGTTGACTATACTTTCTTTTCCCATACACTGAGTACACATTAACTTTGCAAATGCTTCGAAAACATGTGCCCAGAATTTATTACTGCATGTAAATGACAATAGTTCAGGATAATGTTTACCACAATTCATTAGTCTTTCTATATCTACATATTTCTTGGCAATTGTTGACCATCTACTTTCACAATTTACTAATCTTCTTATCCAGGTGATCTTTAAAGAATCTATAAAAGCTTTGATATTGAGCATTCTAAGACCGCCTTCTATATAGTCTTTGATAACTATTTCTTTCTTAATCTTGTGAGGGCCATTCCAGATAAAATGGAATAAGTTATTTTCTAGTTTCTTCAAAATTTCATCAGACGGGTTGGGTAATGAAAGAAATAAATGATTTAGCTTTGCAATTATTAAAGTTTTGACAACTGTAATTTTTCCTATGGGAGAAAGAATTCGTCTGCTCCACTTTTTAATTGTATCTTCTATCTCTGCAATTTTAGATTTATAATTCAAGTCAATCATTTTAGACAGGTCGACATGAAAGTCTATGCCTAGCATACTAAACTGTTGATGATTCCATGTTAGTTTCCATTTAGTTTTTATTGTATCTGAGCTATATTTCTTCTTGCCTATCCAGACCACCTTTGTTTTATCAAAATTAACTTTTAAGCCGGATATTGAAGAGAAATTTGAAAGTGCGTTCAAACTTTCATTTAACGATTCACTAGATCCGTCTAAGATCACGCTGGTGTCGTCTGCAAATTGTGACAATTTATATTCTGTATCATTAATGGTAATGCCTCGAATTTTAGGATTTGATCTTAAATGAATAGATAAGATCTCTGCACATAAAATGAAGATATAACAACTCAAAGGATCACCTTGTCTACAGCCCCTATGGACGTTGAAAAAGTCAGAGAGGAATCCACACTGAGTTACAGTAGAGGTTGCGTCTTTATAGAAAATATTAAACCATCTTTGCATATCATGGCCGAAGTTAAAATGTTTCAGACTTTTATTTACAAATGACCACGAAAGGGAATCAAAAGCTTTTTCAAAATCTATTAAAAGTAAAATCCCAGGTATGTTGTTTTCTTCGGTATAATGAAGTATATCATATATAAGTCTAGTATTTTCCCCAATGAATCGTCCTTTAAGGAAACCAGTTTGGTCAGTATGTATTATGTTTGGTAACAACGACTTGAGTCTGTTTGCAATACACCCAGTCCCAATTTTATAAACAGTATTAAGTAATGTGATGGGACGCCAGTTTTTAAGAAAACATTTTGATTTATTTCCTTTTGGAATACATGTAATTAAACCTTGAGTCTGAGTGGTTGCCAAAGCGTTCATACTAAATGCTTCATTAAGAGCTCTGACAACAAAACAACCTATCTTAGTCCAAAATACCTTATAAAAATCTGCACTGAATCCGGAAGTTCCCGGACTACGATTATTTTTCATATTTTTCAAAGTATTAGTTGCTTCGTCCAGAGTGATTTCACCTTCCACACTTTTTGAATCTTTATCATTTAATCTAGGTATATTTTCATTTTCAAAAAAGACATTTAATTGGTCATTTGTTACTGTTTCCTCTTTTGCTTTGTATAAAGTTTCGTAAAAATGTTTTGTTTCAGCTAAAATATCTGATTGATTAATAATTTCCGACCCATCCTCTCTTATAATTTTTTGAATTGTCTTTGATATGTTATTGGATTTCTCTAATCCACAAAAATATTTTGTTGGTTTTTCTCCTTCTACACTCCATTTAACTCTCGACCTTATGACTGATCCCATCGTTTTTTCATCGTTAATTGTTTTGAATTCATTGGTTAAAAGTGAATGTTCTTCTAATTTTTCTTCAGTTAAATTTTGTTCTAATTCACGAATTTTATTGATTAATTCCATTTCTCTTGATCTTGTTTGCTTCTTTTTATACGAACCATATGATATTGACTTGCCCCTTATCTCCATTAACATAGTGTCCAGAAATAATTGATCACTAATGACAAATTGTATCTCCTGTTTTGGCATATCTTTAATTGAGTCTTTATTATAAACTGGCAACGCATATTGTTCTATTACATCATCTATTTTCTGGTTTATTGTTTGAATGTATTGTAAGTCTTTTAGTAAGGAATTATTGTGTTTCCAAAGTCCTGATCGGTGTTCAAAATTGTTAAATTGAAATGTTGCTGTAATTATGGAGTGGTCTGATCGAAAACTATGTTGTATAGAGGAGTTATTAGAATAAACAGACAATGGTTGCGAGATGAGGAAAAAATCTAGACGAGCTTGTTGTATTGGTTTTTGTTTTCTCCATGTATAAAGTCTCCTATCTGGATTCATTTCCCGAAATGGATCTATTAACCCTCTATTCGAGATATTATTTAAAAGAAATTCGCGTGCGTTTTTGTTGTTTACATGTTTATAATTATAATAATCTAGATCTGGATCTAACACTAAGTTAAAATCTCCGCAGATTATATACGACGTATTTCCGATTGTGTCTATGATGTCAAAAATGTTATTATAAAAAGAAGGTGAATCACTATTTGGGCCATATATCGACGCTAGAGTAAATCTAACTTCTTGTACACTCAAATCAAGTAAAACATAATTTCCATACGGGTCAATTATTTCATTATGAATCTTAAAATCACACTTTCTGAAAAGCACTGCTACACCACGGCTATTTGAAGAATTACAGCTTAGGTAAACTTCAGATCCCCATTCTGTATAAACTGTTTTATATAAATCTTGGGTAAAATGGGTATCTTGTAGACAGAATATATCATATTTTAGGGATTTGAGATGATTAAAAACATTCAATCTTTTCTGTTTACCGTTTAGTCCTCTACAATTAAGCGACAAAATCTTTAGACTTTCCATTTTGGTTTTGTTGAAAGGGGAACCATACTTTTATATGAAGAAAAATAGTTGTTACATTGACCTGGGCAGCAAGATAAACGAAAAATGCAAAAACATAGAAATACAGGTACAAAATAAACACACACAAACATTTCACCAAAGAAATTCAATGGCAGAAATCGCACATTAAAAAGACATTTGGAAAATTATTCAAAGATTATAATACAAGTATTTCCCCATCCAATATTCTGTTTGTCTATTTTTCTTGATGCTGCTGCTTTGCTTGTAGACCATTATGTCTGAAACATATTGGTCTATGAACAAATCAGCATGCTTATCGTGCCCATGAAACAGGTGCACTACGTAACTTTACGAGGATATGTAGATATGTATGCACATATAATTTCCATTAAAAATTATATAATAATAAAAAGTAGACGACTGTCATGATATCTCTTTGCTTACTAACAGTCCTAATCACACTAGTTGTGATTGTACATCTAATTTTTCTATAATACTGTTACATTCCAGTACGTGCAGTATGCTGTTGCTGTTATGGTATAAATTACATCCTTATTTATACAAAAAGCAATACACGAGAACAAAACAGAACATTTAAATGTCATTCAACCGTATGCAAGATCTATGAGGAGATATATAATTGGAAATATAAATTTAACGTTCAACAATTTTATACAAATAGAGATCGTTAAAATTGTTTTACTGTGAGAAGTAAAACTGTACTGCGATACTATAACAAGAGTTTCCGAAGGATCACATGTGCCACCTGCTTGCAGCTGACACAAATACATTCTATACAATAGTGTGAAATCAGAACAAAGGGAAATAACTTTTAAAGTATTGCATACAGAGTGATGGACCTTAGTTACATCAGAGGTCATCACTGAGATAAAGACACGTTTGAAATTTGAAAGCTCTATAACAATTAGTTTATAAACGACAGCCAAACAAAATAAAAGGTGAACAAAGGGGATGAACCAAAAGGTATTGCATGCAGAATGATGTCCCTTATTTACATCAATGGTTCACAATGAGAGGAAGACGCATGTGAACTTTGAAAGCTCTACAACAACCAGTTTAGAAATAACAGCCAAAAAAAGAAGTGTGACGGACAGACATCACAGACAGACAGACAGGCGGACGGACGGACAGACAGACAGACGGACAGACAGACAACGGTAACTTGTCCCTAAGTGACATACTGCCTCTCGGCAGGTGACACAAAAATGGGTACAGTTTGTTTTCTGTATCCCTTATAAAAAGGACAGTAATCTTAATTGCTAAGATCACACATTGTATAGACTTAACTGCATTCAAATTGCACATCAGATCTATACTGTATCTCTTTAGCTAATACCCCGGTTTAATTAACATATTCAATCAACATCCTGCTAATTAAAGCACCAATTCCATTTTGTCTGAGACATGACGTATAATACTCAACATATGAAATGCCAAAAATGAATAAATTCTATCTGAAACGTTACCTCCTATAAACGATTTTTCACGCATTTGCAAACAGAGTAGATCCTGATCACTTGATCAGGATATACTCTTTTCGCTTATGGTATAAGATCATCTGGTTACTACAGTTATAAAAGCCTTTTACACATTTGCAGGCGGAGCAGACCCTAGATCAGACGGCTCCCAAGGAAAGTCGCCTGACCACGACATGCTCTGTTTGCTCTTGGCATAATACAGATCTGGTTCTACAGTTGAAAAAAACAACACCTTTTTACGTATTTTGCAGGCAGAGCATACCCAGACAAGACGACTGTCAATCGCCCAATCAGGGAATGCTCCGTTTGCTTATGGCATAATGTAGATCTTATTCTACAGTTAAAAGCGAATATTTACGCATTTGCACTACAGAGCAGACCCAGATCAGACAGATCCCTTATATGCTCTGATTGGTTATGATACAATACAGACTTGGTATAGGCCTGTGCCCATATGCCATTCTGTTTAAAAAAGGATCTCCATAATAATCATGTTACCCTTTCTTTTTGAAATGAGTAATTTCTTTACCACTAATTTCCTCACACGACACCTTTCCACTTATCTGCGAACATAGCAAACCCAGATCAGGTCGCCCCATAAGAGCCCGCAGATCAGGGTCTGTCCTGCTTGCTAACGGTATAATACAGACACGAATCTTACGTTATAAAAACCCTTTTTATGCATTTGCGAACAGAACAGAGCCAGACCAAACGGCTCCTATAGGAGACGTATGGTCAGTGTCTGTCTTGTTCGCTTACGGTATAAGTTAATCTGGTAATTGCAGTTATAAACAAGTGTTTTACTCTCTCGCTAAAAATACATAATAATAACCGGAGTAAAACCAGATCAGACGGCTCCCACCTGAGCTGCCCGACCAGTGCCCGCTCTGCTTGCTTATGGAATATAATAATCTGGCTGTTACCGTTATCAACGTTATTTTACGCAATTGCAAAAAAGGGCAGACCCAGCCCAGACGGCTCCCACGGGAGGCGCCCGATCAGGGTATGCTCTACTTTCTTATATCACAGTATAGATGAAATTGACCCTAATCTTTTAAAGCGTTTTCACGCATTTACAAGCAGAGCAGATCCACATCAGACCACTCCAAGAGTCGCCTGGTCTGCAGATTCTAAGTTTCTGCCTGGGTAAAAAAGTCCTGTGTTCGTTTGCTGCTTTGTTAAAAAAAGTATCTAATTAATATTCAAGTTTTCTTTAAAAAGAGTAAATTATTACATCCGCTCCCATATAAATGCCCTTTCACCTTTTAGCAAAAACATTGCAGAACCAGATCAGGCGACACCATAGGAGCCGCCTGATCGGGGTCTGTCCTGTTTGCTTACAGTACAATAAAGACATGATTCTACAGATCCGGTCTGAGCCAAATTGCACTGTGACATATGCCATTATAAAAAGATCTAATTAATATTCATTACAGCTTTACATGAGTATGTCCTACGGGGAAAGGGTTAAGTAATGAATAACGATTTGGATGAAAGTTTAGGATCCAAATCAAGTCTCACAAACAGTATAGCTCTATCAGAGACCCAAACCTGTTATCTGTCAAGGAAACACTCCTGTTATAATTAAACTATAGTATCCCTATTCTCATGCATATAACATTTTCTGCAAATGATAAAAGTTACCCAGAAATGATATTTAATATTTTTGACAATATTAAGTAGAATCAAAACCGAATCCAAACAAAATTGCAATATACTCTCGTTAATTGAATGCATTTCAGAGTATTATTCCAATACTTTCAATGATCCTCATTACACGAGAAATGTTTCTTTACGAAGCATTGCATCATTATAAACTGCGCTTAGTCTACTAAAAGACAGGACACTAATAGATTAGTTTAATTATGCATATAATATACAATGTATTTTTATTTATGAACAGTTTATACTCAACAACCGTAGAGGCCGAGAGAGGATTTACATGTTTTTTCTATATCCAGCCTCAAGTGCCAGTCACCTTTAGATAACAGCCTCGTTTCATCAATTTCATTGAGTTTTTTGTCAGCTTCTTTTTTTGTTTTCAGTCATTACTATCTGAAGCTGTACGTTTTTCTATGTACAAGTATTATATGCATCTTTAAAATATACCAACTTTTGCGTAAGCTGACATTTTAATATATTTATAAATGCAAATTATATGCCTTAAATGCGTAAATGTGTTAACAAGCATGGCAAGGGATACAATCGGTATTGTTTGAAATCGGAACATCGAAAGGCATATTTCAGTGTCATATTTCAGGGACGAAAGTACACATGTCATGCATATGTATTTACGTCCCTCCAAAACGCCACCGATCACATTTCTTAATATGCACTTTGGACCCTCCGGTCTAAAACAAGAGATTGGCCATAAATATCAAAGACAATTTTTATGCAAAATTTGGCTTCCAAATCCATAGCGGTATCAGAGTAATAAACGTAATTGCGCGCTCAATCTGGTGTGATTTTATTGTCGAGAATTTTGAATAAAAAAGAGTTATTATTCACAATTTTATCTAATTGTATGCTATCTCCATTTATTAGGTTCTTCGAAGCTCTCATAAACTTTTCACGGTTATTTTTAGGAGCAAAATCACAAGCATGCACATGCGACACATCGGTCCATAATCGGTTACATTTACACTATATACAGTAAACTGTATACCAAAAGAAAAGTATATCCGCTGTCGTCTTCGAAAGCAATACACCAGGGGAAAGAATAAACAAATCAGCTGTCAGTAAAGGATCACCAAAACAACTGATCTAAAGATGAGTATCTTCTTCCGCGATGGGCCAGGGCTTACTAAGCCATAGCGCGTAGTCCTTATATTTCACTTCGACGTAATCCGTAGAACCCTTGAAAACTGCAAACAGCTTTCCTTCAAAGGACCAGCATTTGACGACGTTTTTCTTATCTTTCAGCCGTATGGACGCAAGGACTTGTTGGTTTAGCCTTCTTAGGTCTTCGTTTATGTAAAGCCCATGTGCACGTACTGCTTTAGCTTTCTTCATGACCTCGATCTTGTCCTGTCGCCTTACGAATTTTGCAATGATAGGCCGATTTTCTCCTCTCTTCCATTTGCCCAACCTGTGGGCAATGTCTACGTCATTTTCTTCCAGCTCAATACCACATTTCTCGTTAAGTATCTTAACCAATAACCTGGTCACTTCAGCTGACTGCTGCTTTTCACTATCATTTGAGATCCCTGTGATTCGTATGTTGTTTCTACGGCTGTACTGTTCAATGTCATTGGTCTCTTTTTCTCTTAACGACGCTTCTCTCTTTAACCTTTCTGACATTCTGACATTTTCTTCCTTCAGATCATTAAACTCTTTCTCTTTCTCTTTCAGTGCACTTTTGTAAGAGTCAATCTCCACTAATTTTGTATGTATCTCGCCTTCAAGAACCTCTACCCGCCGCGTCAGAGTACCGAGTATCTGGTCTCGTAACTCCTCCACGGTAGTTTTGACAATGTCCTTTATAAATGCCCTATCATCTTTCGTCAACATTTTGGACAGTTTGTCGTTTATGGCATTCAATTTCCCTTCCATCATATCCCCCTCTGCTTTAGACCCAACCTCTACAAAAGAGTCAATTGTCTTCTGTCGTCCCTCTGTTTTCCTCTGCTTTTTACCCTTCGCAGCGCTTTTCTTTTGGCCGGTGGTATCGCTGAACACCGACGAGTCAAGAACTCCGCTTGTATTTATTTCAATGTCGCTAGTGGTCGATGATGAGTGCTGCCGCTTGCTCATTCTCTATTATACAACAGATCAAAAATGCGTTCACGAAATGCCCTGTACCGTCCGTGGTAAAAAC
Source organism: Azorinus chamasolen (assembly GCA_963576725.1). NCBI lineage: Eukaryota > Metazoa > Mollusca > Bivalvia > Cardiida > Solecurtidae > Azorinus > Azorinus chamasolen. Next base: position 105,410,165 of record OY755236.1, read on the forward strand.
TGGACACGGGACTATTTCACAATATAGCGCTTTCTATTGCGCAATCACACGGGCATTAAGTATGCTATGGATATCAGTCAAGCGTGACGAGACAAATTTAACGTAGTCCGTGGGGGGTCTTAAAAAACAGAATTTCCCCACCCACACTATACAGCAGAGCGATTCAAAGTCAAAGCAATAACGCAAAAATGAGCAAAAGTCGCAGGTCGATAGTTACCCCACTGTCCTCCTTGCGAAAAAATCACTTTCACTAGATTATCTTAACTCACGATTATATCCTTTGAACAATTTTCCAGAGTTTTTTTTTTCATTTACTCGAACATGCGTGTGTTTATAACGGAACCCTTTATATAAGGTATATTCTGTTAGCAAAACAGGGTTTCGTATATCAGGTTTAACACTGTTGGCTACGATGCTAAAATCCACATTTATTGTTCTAATATACATGTACCAAAATGTATTTACCTATGTATATGACCAACTTCATGCGAAAAGGGACCTTCGGATATTACATACAGTCTATACCCAGATTAGTCGCTACATCCGTAATGTGTCATCTGCTTGAAATCTGGACAATTTACACATATATAGATAGATTAGAATGTTGCTTTAGCAAATGTCAAAAAGTGTAAATCCTGATCATAGATTTGAATGTTGATTTGGCAAATGTCAAAAAGTGTAACTCCTGATCAGACGCCACGTCAGAAAAGCAGCGGTTGGTCTGGGTCTATATTTTTTGCATACATGTGTCCGATACACCATTTTGACATGATGCTAGCCATATACATACCACGTAGAAGGTCTATGATTGCTTAATACAGAACAGGTATCGGGTCAAGTGTGAAGTTGTTTCCATGGCAACCAAAGTTAGAATATGTATCACGGTACCAATATGTTCATTTCTCAGATACAGATATCAATGAATCAGAAATTATCATATTTTAAGATATTTATTCAATTTTTGATATATTTGATTTCGTTTCCATGGCAACCAGAAATATAAACAAGTCTTTATTGGATCGAACTGTTTTCATTATTTATTTTAAGTGATGAAATACCAATGCGAATGTGTAATTACATTTTTATTCATAAATTAGGTATATAATTATTCAAAATTATAGCCTAAAAGGTGTTTTCAATAACTGGTTGCTATGGCAACAACCATGTAGCTGTGTGTCATTCTATTGTCATTTTCGATCAGTACTCATGTGATATGCTGCACTGATACATTTTTGTTTAAATCTGAGATGAGGCCGTTCTTGGTAGTTCCTGAACCTGCGCCTTTCTTTATAGTTTCTAATATTTCCTTAATAGTGAAGTCTGTATTACATTGAAAAGTGTTTGTTCGGAAAGATAAAAACAGCTTACGGAAAAAGGCGGAATATTCATACAGTGCCAGGTCAATCCTTATCGACAATACATGCCTATAGTCCACTATCGCACCATGCTGCATTGTCGTTTTCTATATATGGAAACATAGTAAAGTCAAGCAGGCAAAGCCACATACAAGACGCAACCACCACCAAAACACCGATGGACAGCATGACACACACACATACACACACAACCACACAACAAAACGCACATTCACGCACAAGATGAACACAGAAAACACCAACAGGTACACAAGAACCGGAGACAAACACTCCACACATGAACAAAATCACAAGCACAAAGACGCAAGGCAAACAAAAGGAAGGATGACAAAGAGAGTACCGCCTTGGCACGGTCAGTAGCAAAAACACCACTGGGGGTTTAAACCGGTTTACGGACGTCCTAACCTCACACTTCTCTCAAAATCACCATAACTTTACAAATATTGTTAATAAAGGTATCCCCGCCGGACATACCCACAACATAGACGACGGTGAACACAGGACAACATGTAAAACATAGCATAATAACTTTGACAATCCGTCAAATATGTACTCAATGACTTTGCTGAAGTCAGAGCACCTGCAGGTAAACCGTTAAGGACACGACAGGGAAAAAGTAATACATGAGTCTGGTAAGCTCATCCCGTATCTGAGTGTAAGAGTATACCATCATAGAGTACTACCCTCGGCCTGTCATCGCGCAAGCAAAGAAGTAAGCGTAGCTACCGATTGTAAAAGGGGTCGATAACCAAACATGTAGTGCGTTGCAATACAATGGGATCATAACCTTTCTTCTTAAATGTTTTAATGTGTTTTATAAACAAATCATGAAAATGGATATGACCCCGAATTTTCCTAAGTTTGTAGATAACATCCCCATAAAAGTCTGGTTGACAAAAGCCTTGTTGCAGTAACTTCCGTAGATTGCAATCATATTTACTAATGAGTGGTAAATTTCGATAATAAAAGTACAAAAATTAAAAGTTTGTGATATCTGTAACCTTGCTTAAGAAGTTTATCAGTTATAACTAATTTACGACTGTTAAAATCTTCAAGCAAAGAACAGGCTCGGACAAACCGAATAAGTTGAGAAATATAAACCCCATAAGATGTAGAACGGGGCACATCTCCATCTAGAAAAGGATAATTTACAATTTTAAAATAAATATCTTCTCTTTTGTCGTATATTTTGGACGTTATCATTTGTAATTGAAATATTCAAATCTAGAAATGAAGTTATAATGTCAGATTGATTCGCTTTGTTTAAAGACAGTTCTTTTGGGTAAATTGAAGAAATCATAGTTTCAAAATAAGGATGATCTAAATTCAAAATTGAAGTTTTATTAACTATATCGGTCTGTGTATCAGGTCCAATGACTTCTATTTTATATGTTGCATAATGCCATGTATACAGTTGTTGAGGGTATACGCACTGTCCATAAATGGGACCATGCTTTACGAGAAGTTTTTCGTGACAGACTAATTGGTAAACTGTGTGAGATGGACGGCTTAACGTCTGATATAAATTATAAGCTTTTCAATGTAATACAAACGTTGGTATCTCAGTGGTTTAATCACAGCATAACCGATATTAGTGTCGTTGGTTCGAGCCCCACCGTAGTATTTTTACATACAAGTGTTTTTAAGATATGAAGGTGGACGCATGCCGGTGTAATGACCCCTCATATAACAAAGTGAAACTCGTTGTAGATCGACCGGGGTCGAATTACTATATAGTACTATCCCCCGGAGGGAGTCGATATATTATATAGTACTATGACCCCCATGTCATTTTACTATGAAATATAGGGACTCCCTTGCAAAAATACATCCACTACGGGATCGATAAATCATATAGTACTATGACCCCCATGCCATTTACTATAAAATATAGTAACTCCCTTGCCAAAATACATCCACCAGGGAGAGTTGATATATCATATAGTACTATGACCTCCATGCCATTTTACTATATATATAGTGACTCCCTTGCAAAAATACACCCACCACGGTGGTCGATACATCATAATATACTATGAACCCGGTCATTTTACTATGATAACAAATGAATAATAAAGAGGAATTGCAGAATAGTTCCGATAAAACATTACCTTATTTCAATTAGGCTTTACCTAGATTCGAACCAATGACCTATATTCTCAGAGTCAGCGACGCAATCCATTGGGCTATTGCGACACTTATAATATTAAAACAAATTGTATAGCGTGTGTGGTACATGATGCTAAGCACGTAACGATTTCATTTATATAGTCAACGGAAATTCACGATTTTTCTTCGACGAAAGTTGGCGGAAAGGGACGAGTGCCAGGTCAAACCTTACCAATAATATCTGAAACGAGTTTAACGTATTAAAACGTTCTTCATTTAACAATAGGTAATCAATGACTGAACAGCCAGCTTTACAAAAATACATGTATGTACAGGTCTACTCCATTATTGGAGCCAATACGACCATTAGCAATGCGGACTCAGCTCGCTTTACATAGTTCGAGCAGACGATGGCCCTGGTTATTTCACTTACTATCCACAGAGGCCCGACACAGAGGCTTGTCTACAATATAAATGTCATTGTCAATTGCTTCAATTATATTAACATGTACAATATAATCAGGCATGACAGCAACTCTACCATTAAAATTACCAGCAATATATGTAATACCAATTTCATTAAACAAACATATATCTTCCTCTAGTATTTGAAATAGATAAATGTTATTGATGTTATACATGGGAGAATGTTCATCCCAGATGTATGCACCACATATATAAATATCAGTAATAATCTTGAAAAAAATCTTTATCAAGCTTGAGCCAAACTACCGTATCATGCCGAGCTTTTATTACAATAACCCGATGATTAAGGTCAAATTATTTGCCCAGTGTGCTGTTTACCTTGTTGCGGTTATGTGGCTAATTTTGTCAATGGAGATGCTATTTTGTCAATATCATTCACACCCAAACAATGGAAACTCTTAAAACTATGTGCCTCTTTTTGCAGTTTTGCAAACAGAGCAGACCCAGACCATACGGTTTTACACGAGCCAATTGGTCAGTGGTTTTCTATTTGCTTAAGAAACAATATAGTTATGAGTCTACAGTTTCTGCCATGGTAAAATATTCCTTTGTTCATTTATTATTCATGTTCACATCATTTCTTACATAAACATTAAGGGAATGATCAATAGGAATAACTAGAGGATGGCCGTGATCTTATGTTCTGATCAATATTCATTAAATATGCCAACATTATCTCCCTGAATTAATTATCACCATTATCAATCCCATCTACACCTTGCATAAGCACTGTACGAGCTTTCTTCGCGAATGTGCTATAAACTCAACCCCTTCGTGCAAAATGAATTATAATTAGAATCTGGCCAAGGGTCTCTCTTGCTGTCCAGATATAAACGCCCAAACCAAGGAGTCTCCATCTGGTGGAAACAGCTGTTGACCAGAGAGTTGTTTAAATTAGGAAACCGTCGTTATATGCACGTAGTATTTCAACCCGCAGTCATCTGCCTAAAAGTATCTAAAATCTTCTCTACTAGAATACTGGTTTAGATGAGTTTTACTGTATGAACACATTTGCAAATAGAGAGGATCCACGTGAGTCTAATGAGGATCCAAACTGTTTGATACTGAGATTAAGCTGTATGAAACAAGTGCGAAGGGAATGATTGAGGCACAGGTAGACAAGACGACAGTATTTCGAGACTGCCAAAGAATTAATATGGCTGTTCACTGTTATCGTGCCAGTGTGATGATGTTTGCATTTGTCAAAAGTTTGGACTATTATAACATACAAAGTAACTCGATGTCTCACCAGGGTCCAAACTGTTACTCGGACAATGTTCTCTTAACCCTTTCGCTGCCAATGCCAGATCTGTGATTACCTATGCAAACAGTTTGGATCCAGATGAGACGTCGAGTAACTCGGCGTCTCATCAGGATCCAAATTGTTTGTTACTATTACTATGTTTTTGAAACAAAAATGAAGAAAATCAAAAGAATGAAAATTTGTAGCAGACGACAAAGTTAGCAGTCGACAGAGTTTGGCAGCGAAACGGTTAACCACATCATCGAATCGGACGTAAGAAAACATCTATAATCTGATATTTTGGCAAACAATAATTTAGTTCTTCTGATGCAGACGCCTGCGTAATGTATGACTTTCACCCTGCATGAAGCTGGCAATTGTCTTAAAGTCCCACATCGATAAATAACTAAGAGTTCGGGCTAGATTGGGTTAACTGTTAAGTTACACCAGATCACAGCTGTTTCACGCCGCTTTATTCAGCATGACAATCATTAATATTCCAAAGTATTCGAATATACAACATGAGCGTCTACAAGCGAATGGTTATTATAGATGATTCTAGAAAAATATTTTTACCTGATTATCCCCCCCTGACTACTCTCCCCGTCCGCCATTACAGGACTGAACATATTAGCCAAAATTAGGTAAACTCTGAAGGCTTCAGAACTATTTTACTGCATACGATAAAAATGCCGTATAAACGGAGCGGGGAAAAGCAGTGTGTAGCTGTTGGATGTGTTAAAATACGATTGGGAAAATTCATGTTGTGAACTACACAAAATTGAACATAAAGAATGGCCCTGTTTGATGCCGTTCAAGCTATATTACGTGCCGGCAAATAAGGAAAAACGAAGAGCCTGGTTAAAAGCCTTCAATCGAAAATACTTAAAATTCATTTTCACGAAATGTCAAAAATGTTTTAGTTACTTGTATATTTTTTCGTTTGTGGTTGTTTTGTAAGTTTTCTCCCTAAATCCGAATGTGTTTTACAGGGTCAGGCATATTTGGACCGTTTCATTTTGGAACAATTGCACCGAATTACTGAGTAAATGTATTAAATATATACATTCCTAGCTGAATTCGTTTCACAGAGACAAGTGGTTATTGGGTGGTTGTCAACCTTTGCCCTGTTGAATATTTATGTCAGAAAAGATGTAATAATTGATATTTATTAGCTGATGTTTCGATAATGGTGTAGCTACACAATACTTTTGTTGATACTGGTAGAAACTGTAGAGTAAGATCTGTTAAAATTTCATAAGCAAACAGATTGGGTCCTGATCATTTGGCCCCAACAGGCGCCTTCAGATCTGGGTCTTCTCTGTTTGCAAAGGCATGAAAACTGTTTATATATGGTAATGGAATAAGCAAACAGAGCAGACCACCTGAGCAAACAGCTTCACTACACTGTTTTAAAATGTCAGTACGTTTATTTCCCGCATTCAAAGCTTTTAAAAATACAAACAATTTGTTTTGAATACATGAAAATAATTTGTGTTCGACAGTTAGAGACAATATTACAAAATGACTTACTCAGCCTAAATACGGCTAATTTACTAACTAGACATGGGGATCAAAGGTGTCAGATGGTCAGTAAATCTCCTAGGTTCTCAGCAGGGGACACTGGTCAGTGATCACATAACTGCCATCTATCACACCTCCTTATCAACAAAGCTATGCATTATTACGTAACAGTTATACTTCTAATAAGACAAAAATATCAAACAATGTGCCAATCATCTAAAGTTATGATTCGTTAGTTTCCCAAATAATGGAAGAAGACTATTTTTATTACCTGACTAATAAGATGTATGACTTGGCATAGAACTTTAAATCCCAGCGTTCTGGACTATTCTTCGCCCATTCCAAATATTATGGGTGTTGATCTTTTAAATAAAAAGATAGAAAGATCTATAAATAAACAATAGATAATAATCTTTGTATTTTATCATGCACGCGTCATTCGCAACCTGTTAAATAGGTGATCTGAACTACGTGATAAGTGAAACCTTGGTAATCTGGAACCGAACTATAGGAAACCTATAGATACATATACATAATTTAGGGATTTGGAACCAAACCATATGAAACTTATTATTACGTTATAAATGCTTGTTGATTAAACGAAACAAACCGGTAAAAGACTGCACTGTTTCATGCAGAGGTGAAGAGTTTCGGTGCCATAATTACTTTTTCTTTTGGACTGGTTTTTCATTTGGGACGAATTGCTTCAAAAGTGATAGTAAATCATGTTAAAAACGTATTTTAAATCCAAAGCCTAACATTAATTCATAACGTTAACAATTCTTAAATATCGTATATATTCCTCGTCGGATCACTAAATAGTTTTGGCAGCGTAATGTAATCTGATTTGTTTTAATTTCCGTGGACCCTGTGCCTTTCGTATATTGTGTTTCTTCAATTTTGTTTGTATTGTGTCTTTGTACTTGTGCTTTTGTTCATGTGTGGAATGTTTATCTCAAGTCCTTGTGTGTTTGTTGGTGTTTTCTGTGTTCCTCTTGTGTATGTGCGTTTGGGTGTGTATACAGTACTAACAGAAACTACATTATATATATTGTTATTTATATATTATACTTTAGTAATAATTAATAAAACCAACTTATAATTCAGACACTTCTAAGTTACGATGCAACTACGATTTGCACTCGCACGAGAAACTAGATATAGACAGCCTAGCTGTAGATGAGTCTGTTTTAGACACGGGACTTAAGCAATCTCCTTATTTTTTAATTTCCTGTTCTTTGCGCACCTGAGTATACTCAGTTGAAATATTGTGATCGACCACCATCCGATATTCGTCCGTTCGTCTTTCAGTTTGTTCGTCCTTTAAACGGACTATTCCTGTCAAATACCCTTTCAATTGGACTGTTAATTTTAGAGACTGTTTTGAACATTTTCAATTTAGCCACATATGGAAATTTAGTCTTTTAGTGGCTTTTTCACATGGTTTCCTACCAAGTGCTTATCAGATTCGACCACTGGTTTTGAAGAAGGAGATATTTTCCTCTATAGTCATACAGATAGAAAAGAATATGTCATGATAGACTCAGTAAACGACGCTCTTTTTTATATAGCTGACCTTTTATGATGCAGAGTGGCGTTTTTTTTAATATATTTCTTTTTTTCTGATTTTAAACTCATAAATTTTTAAATTGATATAGTATAAAAAAGTTACCCACTTTTATTTTTTATAGTCTCTCATAACTCAACATTGAGTGGTTCTGTGCATGTTATTTATTGCAATTTTTCGGAGTATATACGTGTAAAAATTGTATAGAAGTGAGACATAAATAAACTATTGTCTGTCTGTCTATAAGTCAATTTAGCCCCATCCCTGGTCACCCGCTTTTTCAGGTATCGAACATGGTTTAAGCAATATCGATAAAAGGTTGCAAAGCGACTATTCCTAACAAATTCCATTCAAACTCGAACACCAGTTTTGGAGAAAATGGTTGTCAAAGGTTTTCTCTATAGTTAAATAAGAAAATCAATCCAATCCAGTCCCATCTCGACCAATTGTTTTGAGATATCAACATGCATTTAGCAATTTAGGTAGATGGTCACTAGAAGACTATTTCTTATTCCTTTCAAATACCATTAGTTCTTGCCACTGGTTTTAGAAAGAAAAATGTTTAAAAATTTATTTTGGTTTCCATTGAAACCAAGGTTCAACAAAGTATTTTAGCAGCTTTGTCAGACCATGATACTAAGATCATTTATGTAGTTTGGTTACATTCTGCCTTGTGCATTTGGAGGAGATGTCGTTTAAAGCACGGACGGCCTGAATGATGAATGGACGAATACCGGGTCACAAAAACTCATCTGAGCATAATTAGGTGTGCATAAATCAAGAAACTACGAAAGAAGTAAATAGGTTAAACCCCGACTTTAATGGTGCAAATCGCATGTGCATCGTGACGTAGAAGTGACTGAACTATAAGTCGATTAAAGTTCATTATTACTTATATAAAGTATAATGTATAAATAATAATACATGTACATATTTATAATGCAGTTTCTTTTAGTATTATATTCAATCTATATGCTGCTACATGTACTTCGTTATTTTATATTAACTCTTTATGCCCCCGTTGACGATAGTTAGGGGACATTATATTTTGCACCTGTCCGTCCGTTAGTCTGTGTGTCACATTTTGTCTGTCTGTGTTTCACGCATGTACGTGCAGTTTGTTGCCACATTTTGTTCGTTGTCAATCACCACCCCGGGGGCCTCGCTTTATCTTACAGACACAGCTTTCTAGTTTGAATTTGTATTAAATGAACACAATATACGATAGGCACAGGGTCCACGGAATTGAAAAAAATCAAATTACGTTACATTACCGAACATTTTTAACGTGATTTGAAAACAAATCATTTCGCGTTACGATGTCCCCTTTCTTAACGGGATTGTTTTTTCATTTCTCTTATTTTCAATTTACGTGTCTACAGAACCGTCTGATCTGGGCCTACTCTGTCTGCAAATGAGCGCACATGTATTTATATGAAGTAAAGGTTTAATAGTATTCAAATTCTGAACGGTTGTGATCCCTCGAAAGCATAAATTGCAACACAAAAAGAGAAAATTGCAGACTCGGTTTTATTGAGTCTGTTCATGAGCAGTAATTGAAAGTACAACACTGCTCACGCCCCCTAGCACCAGCTTAAGCGGTATTCAATTTTCAGAACAAGAAGTACTGAAATTCATGATCTCGAAGAATCAGAAGGTATAACAACACTGAGAATGAAGTACGGGGCGACGTTTTACGGCCGCCACACAAGCACTTAACACCTGCTGTTGTGAAGATTATAAATTCTGAACGGTTGTGATCCCTCGAAAGCATAAATTGCAACACAAAAAGAGAAAATTGCAGACTCGGTTTTATTGAGTCTGTTCATGAGCAGTAATTGAAAGTACAACACTGCTCACGCCCCCTAGCACCAGCTTAAGCGGTATTCAATTTTCAGAACAAGAAGTACTGAAATTCATGATCTCGAAGAATCAGAAGGTATAACAACACTGAGAATGAAGTACGGGGCGACGTTTTACGGCCGCCACACAAGCACTTAACACCTGCTGTTGTGAAGATTATAAATTCTGAACGGTTGTGATCCCTCGAAAGCATAAATTGCAACACAAAAAGAGAAAATTGCAGACTCGGTTTTATTGAGTCTGTTCATGAGCAGTAATTGAAAGTACAACACTGCTCACGCCCCCTAGCACCAGCTTAAGCGGTATTCAATTTTCAGAACAAGAAGTACTGAAATTCATGATCTCGAAGAATCAGAAGGTATAACAACACTGAGAATGAAGTACGGGGCGACGTTTTACGGCCGCCACACAAGCACTTAACACCTGCTGTTGTGAAGATTATAAATTCTGAACGGTTGTGATCCCTCGAAAGCATAAATTGCAACACAAAAAGAGAAAATTGCAGACTCGGTTTTATTGAGTCTGTTCATGAGCAGTAATTGAAAGTACAACACTGCTCACGCCCCCTAGCACCAGCTCAAGTCAGTTTACTAGATGAGGCGTGGTCAGTGTTACTATGGAGGCAAGCAATAGTAGAATATGTCTATCGCGACCACATACTACATGTATATAAGAACATGTAGTTGCTTAAATAGGACAAATGTTGTGCAGAAAACTCAGAAGAACATTCTGCATAGCGTTTGTCCTGTATTAAGCTATCACATGACTTAAAACCCCACACTTAGACTCCTTTTGGGTGGTCACTGTACATGTTTTACATCCCTTGTCACTGATCAACTTTTCAATGCTTAACCCTTTAAACCATAAATATTCACATAAGACATAATGACATCATGGAGAAGTAATTAATTTATTTATTATATTGACACATGGCATATGAATTTGGGTCATGGCAGAAACTGTATAATCATATCTATTTATTTCATAAGCAAACAGAGCAGACTCTGATCAGACGGCTCCTATAAGAGGGTTCTAAAACTGCCATGACTAATATCTATGTTTATGTATATACCACATTTAATGAAAATGAAAACTGATAAACATCTTTCTTGCTCTTTACTTGGTTTTTCCATAAACTTTAACGATTTACAGTAAAATCCCTCTAAACCGGACCTTTAAATTTACTATAAATATAGGTCTTGGAGACAGGTGTCAGCTTAATGCAGGGCGAATGTCATGTAGAAAGCTCCTGTCACCCTGCATTAACAGCCACCTGCTTAAAAGTATCATAATTTTTCTACTAAAATATCTTGTTTAGAGAGGTTTTACTGTTTTCAAAAGAAAAAGAAACACAGTTTACCAAGGGAAAATCCTAAGTACATGCTCTGTACGAGTGCTGCCTCAGATCTCGGAGCGTCAAAATACGCAATCAGTTCTACGTATATAACCCCCAGTGCCACAAACATCCCCAACGAGCCCATGTGAAGATAGAGACAGGCAATCGTAGTGATCACTTGTCTGGCCATCGAGGGTTCGGGTGCCTCTTTCAACGATGCATTTTCATCAGATTTCATAGACATATCAGCCAAATTGCTAGAACCATCGCTTTGGGAGGGCGCGCCGGATCCTTGAATTCTTCCTTTCTCCGTCCTTTTCATAACATGCATAAGAGTATGATCAGAATTTCCAATAGAATATGTCTCACAAATCCGTCTATTATCAGGTACAGACATTAATACCTGTTATAATATAGTTGTTTCGCGATGCAAGATATTTCAGTTGTCCATACGCGTTTTCTGAATGTGAATCATGAAATCGATACGTGTTTCTGCATTCATTGTCTCTTTCACAATCGCAGTTCCCGGAGAGCGACTCATATAACCTGATGCAATGGGTGAATCGATGATCAACATTGTACACAGTTTTGATCCTGATAAAACGTCGAGTACTCGGCGTCACATCTGGGTCCGTATTGTTTGATACACCATTTACATTTCTGAATCGAAATTGAACGAAAGTCGATTCTGAAATTTAAAGTAGACAACAATATTTGCAGACGATATTTATTTGGCGCCAGACGTTATAGCGGTATCTTTTATGACCTTGTAATTGTTAAAGACTATTGCAATATTGTTTACATAGACATATTACGTGTGCGGTAAAACCTCTCTAAAGCGACCACCAGAAACAGGTATAATAATGGACCATAAAGTCACATGGTTGCTTAACCCAATACCTCATAGGCAATTTTAGATCCAACCTCTGAATAAATCTACCGAAAATGAGCAGTTACTGAAAAAAGGAAGACTTTAGAATTGTGTAATTCTATAACCATAGTGATATATATTTATCGCAATGGTTTCAAAAAGTGACCTTTACAGGGGCATAAAAAGCGTCAATATGAGGGAATGGTCATTATGAAGGAATGGGTTTGGATGTACGAATGTTATATAGAAAGCTCCTGCAGAAGCTTTCTGCACAAATTTCGTCCTGCATTAAACGACCATATGGTTTTACGGAAACGTGTTTTTTATTAAGTGGTCACTTCAGAGAGGTTCTACTTTACACGTATAATGGATGGAATTAACGGATACTTTGTGAATACTAAATTAGATTTTGTTCGACTAAATATGAAAATGCTACGTTCTGCTGACGAACGAGTGTTAAAAACACCCACTCAAATCGTTCAGAACAGTCAAGAAGAAAACACTGGGCTTAAACAGTATGATGTTTATAATATACCACTGTCCCTGTAACTCGCACTAACCCTTTCCCTCATATAAACATGTAACGCAGTAGACCCAGATCAGACGGACCATGTAGGGGCCCTCTTATCAAGGTTCTCTGTTTGCTTATGCAATTACATAAATTTGATTCTACAGTTTCTGCCAAGGTCAAATTTCCTGTATTCATGCGCCATTATAAAACAATAAACTAATTGATGCTCGTGACGTCAATATTTCTACCATGAATATTCACCGAGTAAAGGGTCAGTTTAATATGCAACACCAAATTCCGATCGATGTAAACATAAACAAGCAGATTAACCCTTTCATCGCTGAATTTGTAAATGGACTATTCCAAAGTTCAAATAGGTCAAGATTACCTTAAATATTAAGGGATGTTAAATAAAAACTGTAACATGGCAACCGGACAGACCTGATGAGAGGATTCCTCTAGGATTTGATAGGTTTAACTTTAAAAACATGGCATAGGATACTTTTTATCCTTAAAATGAGCATCGAGTCATTTATTAACATTGTTTTAAATCTTACCTACAGTAATATCTAAATGTTGAAAAGTTTAACACATAAACTAGGGTAACAGTTCATCGTTGAAAGCATTACACAGAGGCCATTTTTTACGCTTCTTATGTTGTAAACTAGGCATATGATTAAATTTCCACTTTGCAAACGTGGGCTTGGATACCTTTTAACATTGACAACCATGGTCTTTGATAACTTATCACCATTAAAACATGACATCGATTCAAGGGCATACATGCTGAAAAACGGGCCTAGGGTAACATTCAAAATTTAAAACATGCTTTAGGGTAACGCTGAGAAGCTCACCAACTTATCAACATTGAACTCTTTCAGCTCTGAATAATTAGAACGGAATAGTCCATCAGTAGGAAAGGCTTAAACATGCTAGACTAGTTTGAATGACAACCAGTACAGATTCTGCCCCTGCCTTCAACTTTCCGGGTTTTGCCTCCTACTGAACATTTTAAAGATTTATTCCGTTCATATTTTTCACACATTTTGTATAACTAAATTACTTCAGAATCTGAATCTATGTGTCTTAACCCTTTCTGTTATACAAACGTTTTTCACCGTAGACCAAGATCAGATGGCTTCGGTAGGGACCATTTGATCAGGGCCTGCACGGTTTGCTTATGGAATCATGATAGATCTGGCTCAACAGTTTCTATGTTTATATCGGTAAACTATTACACAGTAGACATTGTCTTTTGTACTTTTGTTATCACATTTAACTGACCTGTGTCTGCAAATGTTGTGATATTCTGTTTTTTATAGTGTTGTTTTGAAATCAATTTGGAGTCAATAGGAGGTTGGCTGAACATGTCTGTTATTTTTCTTTAAAAGTTGTGAAGTTTTCTGCCTCTTACAGAATGGTTTATTTTAGGATTAAGTAGAGCAGTAGTCAGATATTGTTAATATATATATACTCTGGATAAATGTGGTGTTAGTGAAGAATGGGCAGAGAATAAGTTTAATGAGAACTGTGTAGTACATGTACATAGCGAAGTCTTCCTATCTCACTGCGTAGTATGTAGTGAAATCTTCCTATCTCATTGTGTAGTACAGAGTGAAATCTTCCTATCTCACTGTGTAGTACGTAGTGAAATATTCCTATCTCACCGTGTAGTACATAGTGAAATCTTCATATCTCACTGTGCAGTACATAGTGAAATCTTCCTATCTCATGGTGTAGTACATAGTGACATCTTTCTATCTCACTGTGTATTACATAGTGGAATCATCCTTTCTCATGGTGTAGTACAAAGTGAAATCTTCCTATCTCATGGTGTAGTACATAGTGAAATCTTCCTATCTCATGGTGTAGTACATAGTGAAATCTTCCTTTCTCATGGTGTAGTATATAGTGAAATCTCCCTATCTCACTGTGTAGTACGTAGTGAAATCTTCCTATCTCACTGTGTAGTATATCGTGAAATCTTCCTTTCTCATGGTGTAGTACATAGTGAAATCTTCCTATCTCATGGTGTAGTACATAGTGAAATCTTCCTTTCTCACTATGTAGTACATCGTGAAATCTTCCTATCTATTGGCGAAGTACATAGTGAAATAATCTTCCTATCTCATGGTGTAGTACATAGTAAAATCTTCCTATCTCATGGTGTAGTACATAGTGAAATCTTCCTTTCTCATGGTGTAGTACATAGTGAAATCTCCCTATCTCACTGTGTAGTACGTAGTGAAATCTTCCTATCTCACTGTGTAGTACATCGTGAAATCTTCCTTTCTCATGTTGTAGTACATAGTGAAATCTTCCTATCTCATGGTGTAGTACATAGTGAAATATTCCTATCTCATGGTGTAGTACATAGTGAAATCTTCCTTTTTCACTGTGTAGTACATCGTGAAATCTTCCTATCTATTGGCGAAGTACATAGTGAAATCTTCCTATCGCACTGTGTAGTACATTTACCCTAAATATTCGGATATCAAATTTTGTGCTGGTTTGTTAAGTTTAAGGAAACTATTTGGCACTACATGTACATTGTATTTAAATTTTTTCAATGAAATTGAAAAGCAGATAGTGCGGACACTAATCAAGGAGCAGTTTGATCTGAGTCTATTCTTTTAGCTTTAATATGTGTCCGGCCAAATATTATGGGTAAGTTCAATATGTTTGTGGCCTAAAGTTCTGTATTAAAAAGTAAATATTACACATAAATTTACGCAATAAATTACAGGCTACATTTTTAAGGCAAGGGAGACATAATGTTATGGCTGTTCAAAGAAAAAAAGAACCACTTAAACATCAAGTCTTGATAAAGTCCCGTTGTTGTTTTAACCGGCTTTTTAATTCGGTTATTGAAATGGTGATGTACGGCGGGTGGACGGGCGGTTGGGCGGGCGGCTTCCAATCTCGTAAGCGCAACTCCTCTGAAACTGTTCACTGGATTTTCATAAAACTTTTCATGAAGCAAGGACACATTATGTAGATGTGCATATTATCGGGGATTTTTCCTTCTGCAATTTTGTCTGGGAGTAATGCCCCTTTGAACTTAGAAATCACCAGGTAATAGTGCAGGAAAACCCGGTTTGATGTCGTGTCGACATTTTTTGTTTTGTCCTTGTTCGATGTTCATAATGTGATTTAACCCATTCTCTAATGAACATTTATGTATGAAATGATCACTTCATGAATATTCATTCACTTAATTTTTATATATATATTCAGATTGCCTTTTTTATACGGTGTATTAAATGGAAGAGCAGTATCAATGAATTTTCCAAATCAATAAAAAGTGGTAGCTTCATGTATAATGAAAGTTATATAGAAAGCTCCCTTTGGAGCTTTCTGCACTACTTTCACTCTGCATTTACTTGAGCAACTACCTGCCTTAAGCCCTTTCCCTGTTCTATTTTTATTCCAAATTTCAATACTTACCTTCATGCACAGAATACATGTAGTTATATAAATGAAATATGGAAGTTTAACATTGTAGCAATTTTAGAAACTAAAGAAACAGATTCGTCAAATTCTATAGGCAGACAGAATAGACCTTGATCTGACTTCGGTCTACTCTGTTTGCAAATGCATGAAAAGGGGGCTTATATTAAGGAAATGGTTAAATACTTCTATGTTTCTTCTTAAAGTGGACTCTGTAGGCAATTATATTTGTTTGCTACATTTATTCTGGTTTCCATGGTGGCTATTTTAAAGTAGTCCTTTTATATCATTTGTCTTGAATTATAAAGACAGGTTTAGAATGTGTTTAAAATTTGGGGAACTGTGTCTATAGTATGCAATGTGCATTATTCTTTATCTGATATAGGCTATACACAGTTTTAGCAGTGTGCAAACAGAGTAGATCCACATCACGCAGCTACTGTCGGTGGTGCTGTCTGATGTGGTTCTACTTTGTTTACATACAGAATAATATATACATGTATATGATTCTACAGTTTCTGTCATGGTTTATAAGGTCTTGTGTTTATATGGCTATATCATTATATGCCACTTTCAACAATCATCTAATAATTTGTTTTTGATCAATTTAGACGCCTGCAACGGGTTATGCCCGTCTGGTTTATTTTAATATAATTATGGAAATGTCAGCCAATATAAAAAGTACAAAGTTTAATGTCATTTAGTTTTATTTTGGTAACGACCTTTGATAGAAGCATATATACAACACATTTTTTTTATCTTATTGACTGCGAGAGACGAATGTTCTGGCATTTGCAAACAGTGTAGACTCAGGTCAGAGGACTTATATCGTAGACTCACCTTCTATCGAACCTCACCTGTTTATCGAACCTTTCATTTTTTCGTGTTTTTACGCAAGTACAAGTGCATACTACGTCATAAAATCATGAGTATCGTTGCTTTGTCTGTAAAAAACGCCTCGTAGCTTTAAAAACGAAATATACGTCAAAAACAGGTCAATACAGTGTATTTTTCCTTCAACTATGCTAAACATGAGAAAACTCTTAATACGTTATAGAATATCAACATAAATTGAAAAGTGTACCACATTGAAAATGTTTGACAGCTCTGACCCCTTCAGCTTATGCAAAGATCGCGTGCCCATGATGTAATCACGTGATTATGAGTATTATGTTACAGTAAACAGTTTCTAAAATAAAGGTTCGATAAGAAGGTGATATTTTTCTGGCAGCCATTTTTGTTTTTGTTATGTGGGTGGTGGGGAACACTGGATTGTTTGGGGATTAATAGATGAGAATAAAATTACTTAATTGTTTCAAGGTATGAATAAAAGATTATTTTTAACTGCTGATTTATTTTTTTCTTCAATATTCACGGTAAACGTTTTCTGTTCCTGGTCAAAGGTTAAGAGGTTCGATAGACGGTGAGACCATGCTAGAGACACCATTTGCATTATTTGTCATTCAAGATCCTCTAGCAGTTTAAGCCTGTCATACAAAATGGAATCTATAGTCTAAGCCTTTGAATGCGGGAAACTTGCAAATATTGTAGAACCCGATCAGAAGGCTCCTAGAGTGGCTAATTGATCAGGGTATGTACTGAAGCCGGGTTTGCTTCGAGCACGGGTAATAGTTTTATGTCTGTATAGCTCGGAAAATTTGACCTGGAACCTAACCTACTTCATTCGCGTTAATCAAAATTCGTAAATTTTCTATTTTTATCATCGGCATTGCCCGGGTATATTCCCGGCACGTGTCTCGGTAATTTTTATATTTTTTATTGACATTTAAAGTCAATCAGCATATATACGAAAATCACAAATCATAAGATATCACAGTGATAAAGAATATAAATACGACTAAGAATTTAAGAGTACCTTTTTTCTATAATATATTATTGATGGCCATCTTATGCATGCATTCCTTCAACAATTTAACATTGTGCATGTGCTAAGTAATAAATGTTTATGGCCTGTTTATGGCCTATGGATAACCCACTGGCACTTGATCGAAACAGACTATAGTTGTGTTATACAATAGTTATATCATGTATAGTGTATTAATGTACTAGTTGCTATAAATAAACTATAGTCTTTTTCGATCAAGTGCCAGTGGGATAACCCAATAAGCTAGAAGCTTATTTCCAATGGGGTCCATTTGTTAGAGGTTAGTAAAATTTATAAACTTAAAAATAAAGTAGCAAGATTTTGGTTTAGAACGGGATTATTAAAACTATGCATTTCAAATCCAATACAGTCCAGGTTTAAGCCATATATATTGCAATTAAATATATTATCACAATCATTCTATGTGTTCCAACTATCTCGGCACCAACATCGTTTAGCCCTATATTTCCTGAATATGCATATAAGAAATGATGTCATCTTGAATGTAAAAGGATCAATTTTCAAATGGCACAGTTAACACATGAACTTTTAGCCGAAGTAGAAAAACTACAGAATCAGATATATCATCCAACAAGCAAACACAACATACCCTGATCAGTTGGTTACTTGAGGAGCGGTTTAATCTGGGTCTAATCTGTTTGTCAAGGCGTAACACCACGCATTCACAGAATAAAACGGTCAAAGGCGATTAAAGGCCATTTCTCAAACAGTTTGGGTATTGATCAGATGTTGCATACTGCGGCGTCTGACTGTTTGACACACATACTTGATAGTCCTCGTCACAGTATCTTAAACTCAATAATTGCATTCTGTGCCAACACCACTTTACCCCTTACATCATGAGTATTCATGTAAATAATGATGACATTGAATATAAATAAGACCATGAATATAAATAAGATCAATTTTAAAATAATGCGCCATTGACACATAAAATATAGGCAAAGTAGTAATTACAGAAAGAATCACATATTTCTTATTCATCAAGCAAATAGAGCAGACCTAGATCAGATGGTGCCCATTGGAGTGGTCTGAATTTGGCTCTACTCTGTTTGCACGGGTGTAGAAAGGCGTTTATGATGGAAAGGGTTGAAAACGATTTACGGCAATAGTATTACAATCAATAATATAAAAACATATCCTGACAATCTGCTACTTATTTGTCCAGAAGATGTCTTTTTACAATCCCTTTAAAGTTCTTAATGTTAAAGACATTACCCAGGTCCATTCAATGATTCCCCCCCCACCATTGTTCTCAATAGGCGTGAAGCATGATACAAGTGTGCAAAATATGGCAAGCCGTCTCATTCTGTCTAGAGAGGCCCTGACATACAATTAGTCAAGGGGAACACACTCAAAAGGCCATTGTTGGTCAGAACCCAATAGAAGTTCAACCCTTAAGAAGCCTACCACTAACAAACAAAGGGCCATATGCAAACAGGTTGGATCCAGATGAGATCAAGTAACCCGGCAATTCTGTCATTCTGATATTTTTCACAAGAAGATTTGTATTTGTGTTCAATCAGTTGCCATAGCAACAACACTTTCGATTGGATGGCTTATATTTGAAGAAAAGCTGACAGATGAACCAACAAGTAATAATCCTTTGAGGTTTTGATGAAATTGGCCCTGCCGTTTCCAAGAAGTTCTTTAAAATAAATGACGACAGACGGCGACAGACCGGGACACAGAGCAAACACAATAGCTCACTTTAACTCAAGAAACACTGCAAATAGAGTAATCACCCGTTCTCACAGCATCTCTCGGTAAAGAATTGCTGAAATATGATTTTTCGTTAGTGTGGGTCAAGTACTTTCAGTGAAAAAAAGACAGATTACATAGGGCAATACTTCCAAAAGAGATGTCCCACAGAGTTATTATCCTTGGACACAGCTGCCTTTTCTCCCAACAAGGTCTATCAGAATATGTAAATACTGCTCAGAAAGTTATAATTTAACCCCTGCACCCTGCACTTGATCTCAATGAGATATATTTGTATGTGGAGTGTCATTAATGTAGGTTGAGCACTTTAGAAGACATTCACAAGCCGAACGGACAAAGCGGGGCCTATATGCTCCTTCTTATAGTTTCAGGGAGCATAATAAAAAATAAAAACATATACTGCATTAGTGACAATCTAATCATTTCCAAATCATCAAATGTAAGAGACGGGCCTCACATGGAACGCTCCAGTGGTTCTTGACAGGCAGACTGCTATAGCTCTTACCATGTGCCGCATGCTTTTTCACAGGTTAGCTGTAAAGACCCAAGCCGGTCAAGGGAATGTCTTTAACGGCTTTTTTTATATGATCTGGAAGAGAGTTCCAGTCCCTTGAGCATGCATAGCAAAATGTGTGTTTCCCAGTGTTGTTTAGAACACAGGGCAGCACGAAGTTGCTATGACCTGGTCTAGTACTTACAACAAAATTATCTAGTAGATAGGATGGACAGGCTTTTATAAACACTCTACGTATATGACTAAGCCTTAACTGTTTAACTCTATTTTCAACATTTAACATATTTAACTGAACATAATAATCAAGTAATTGAATCTCTAGGTTGGTAACCTTTTATAAATCTAATGACTTTATTCTGCATTACTTGTAATTTGTGTTTAAGACCTTTGTTTAGACGTTCATATCAGGATGAGCAGGAGTAGTCAACATGACATTGTATAAGTGCAGAGTATAAAAGTTTCCTAGTGTGAAAATCTAAGCACTTTCTCTGTCTATACAAAAATTAAGCTTCCCATTAGATATTATATTATATGATATTAACCGTAGATATTAAATTCTGTACCACGGAGTCCCCAGATATGTGTTTCTCGCTTCTCAGTCGTGCTAGATAAGCTGAGTTACTAAAATTAGCCGTACTAGAAATCCTTATCTGGAACACCCCGTGACTAGTGTATTCATACGCGCGATTGGGTAAAATCAATACAAGGGAAGGACTTCTTACAGAATTATACCAACATTTCTATAGGCAACAACCTTATGAATTGAAATTAATATAAGTAATTAGCACGAATATTGAAATTCTTTTTATCATATAAACACTTTAAAAGCCTATTTAATTAACCGAAGACGTTGTTTTGTAGTCACTCAGTCATTTATATTTACGCCAAAACGTAACGTTTGTGGTTGTCATAACAAATGACGTCATTAGAGGGTTAATACACGTTTTTTCGGGCAATAACCTCTGCAGTGTCCCGAGGGACTGTTGTTGGCCCGAGCCCGAATGGCGAGGGCAACAACATTCCCGAGGGACACTGCAGATGTTATTGCCTGAAAACAAACGTGTATTAACGCTATT
Organism: Azorinus chamasolen; assembly: GCA_963576725.1. Lineage (NCBI taxonomy): Eukaryota > Metazoa > Mollusca > Bivalvia > Cardiida > Solecurtidae > Azorinus > Azorinus chamasolen. The sequence goes on from OY755236.1 coordinate 105,431,719, forward strand.
CTTGCATAAAAACCAATTTTCTGCTCTCCTGCATCAATTTAATTCCTCAAAATACAAGCAAAACAACGGCAGCAAAACTATACACTTCTTTGACACTTCGTCGATTTATGCTGTTTCCGGGCCACTGTTTTCTTTTCGACATCAATTCATGATTGTATTAAATACCGTTTACACGGAATTTCATTCAATATGTCTATCACTAAAAACAGTTCATTGTCTGTGCTCCTGGAAATACTCACACCCCGGCGTTCACCTAGCTTAGGCCAAAACGCTGTAGCATTCGCGTCCATTGTTTACATTAGGCCCGTAATAAGTATAATTAAAACCGGTCAACAACAGCGCGTGAGCACGACAATCGCCTTGTTAATACATGGTCTAGCGGGACTACAACAGCACGTTTTATGCAAGATTTTGGTGTCACGCCTAAAGTTATGCTGCGGTCTGTTGCTATTAGATATGGAAGTCGTATTACGCAATGTAAAGTAGTACTTCACAAAATTCGTTAATTTTCTTGGTTTTAGGGCGTATTTCAGCGAGAAAAATAATCAAGCATGGGATTTGTTAAAGCCGGGGGGTTCTATACCCTCGGTTGGTCTGTTCCTATCGGAAACTCGCTAAAGCTCGTTTCCGACTGGAACAGACCAACCTCGGGTATAGAAACCCCCGTCTTTAACAAAACCCATGCTTGATTCTATTAATATCAATCAACAATCCTAAGTATTTAACCCTTTACCTCATAGGTTAGTTTTAGATACAACCTCTTTGAATAAATCTACCGAAAAGGAGCATTAACTAGAGAAAAGGAAACTTTAGAATTTTGTATTTTGAAACCATTGTGATAAATAGAGCATTTGCTCCTATAGGAGCAAATGCTCTATTTATCAAAATTGTTTCACAAAGTGACTTTTACAGAGTCGTCAAAAGTCGTCAATATGAGGGAATGGGTTAACTCGAGTAGAAGTGCTAATACTATGATCGTTACAGATTACGGGTGATGTGGTACAATTATTTATTTTGCGTTTGGGCTCAAATAGAATGTATTCAGTTTTACCTAGATGTAATGACAGCTTATCGTCTACTAGCCATTCAGAACAATTCTCTAGTACTTGGCAAACTTTTGTTGAAATCTGCTAGGGTCTTTATGACTAAATACAATTGTGCTGTCATCAGCATATAAAAGAAGTTTACATTCTGGGTCTATGCTAGTCACCATGTCATTAACATAGCAGAGAAAAAGAAGAGGCCCCCAAACACTACCCTGGGGAACACCGCACTTTATGAGGTTGGGGTTCGATCTTATTTTTCCCATGCTAACTATTTGACTCCTGTCTGATAAGTATGATCTGAACCAAGGGATTGATTTGATGCCCATAAGCTGAAGTTTACCACATAAGATGTCATGGTTAACAGTGTCAAAAGCCTTTTTGAGATCCAGCATCCCCGGTATACAGGCCCTTTGAAGTAGACAATTTAATGGTGTCTAAAAGATGAATTAAACAACTGTCAGTGGAGTCAGACTGTAGCTCATATATGAGATTATTTTCTGTGTAACTAGAGCAACTATGCATGGACACGCTTCTGATTTTATGGTTTACATACGCACGTGTTATCACTCTCTCGTAATTTCAGCAAAAATAGACTTCACGAATTACCAGCGGAGTTTTATTTATACAGTATTATCTCTCTCATTATGTATTCTACATCTGGATCAGGGTCCAAGTCAAATGTGGAACTATACTCAGCAGACATATAACAAAAAACCAACGAAACAATCTGAATGAAAATACTCGGATGAAATTAATTTTTATTTTTCTAATAATTTCATTTGGTTCATAATGACCAGAATGTTTATCGCTACAGTTTCGACACCCACGTTTAAATCATACACGATAGCTTCCCAAATTGCACACAAATATTTCAGCAACTGTACGCTCTTAAATACATCGTTATAAAGCATTTACTCTATGAAGACGCCTTTTGAAACTTTTACAAACAGAGTAAGCCCAGATCAGACGGCTCCTATGGGATCAGTCTGATCTTGTTCTTTCGATGATAAGATCTGATTTTATACTATAGTAATTTATTCGCTTGTTTTATATAATACAATCATTTAATTAATTAATGTTCATAAAGAATGGAGTCTGTCATAAATGATCATGGAATTAAGGGTTCAAAACTAACCAGGCCAAAGAAAATGCTATACGTGTATTGTATTACAGCAAACCCCCCCCCCCTATATCGGAATTATAGTAGAGAAGAATTTAGATACTTTTAGACAAGTGGTTGCTTAATGCATGGTGAAAGTCATGCAGAAAACTCCTGGAGGAGTTTTCTGCATGACTTTCACCTTGCAATAAGGCTTATAAGCAGTCACCTGTCCCAAAGACCGATATTTATACTTAATTAAGGAAAAAATAACGTCCGGTCTACAGAGGTTTTACTATACTTGAGTTCATAGTGGACTTCAGTTACGTATAACGTAAAGCTGTCTACAGTTTTTCATATGTTTTCCTTCGCCTTTGTCTGAAAATTAGAAATATAATCAACATGCTAATTGCATTGTATGTGTTTACACCAGATGCATTGAAAAATATTAAATCATAGCTCTTGGTCATGCCAAAACTCAGGCCTCCGAGGAATCCACCAAATATCAAACCCATACCGTTCAGAAAATATAAGATTGAAATGGTTTTTGGATATTTCTCCAGTCCCCTGATATCTATTTGAAGTCCTGGTGAAAAGGCAGCAACAAGTCCTGCAGATAATCCACGCACTGCCAATCCCAGTGCCATACCCCAATACACAGGGGACTGGGATATGATTATCTGACCGACTGCCTTTGTGAAAAATGCATACGCCTTGTGGAATTATTGTCGTATGTTTGGCAGGGGTCTCAGGATCAATGTGCATATACAGCGACCAGTTAACCCGAACACACCATTTAAGGAGAGCAGAGTGGCCCCAGCATCGGCAGAGAATCCCTTTAATACACTCATGTCCACAACAAACCACTGCTCTACTGGCCCCGATGCATTGAATGTTAAACATGTGCTGAGAAATATCATGAACGCGACGTCGGAAAAACAACTCGGATCTAATAGTTTGTGTTGTTTCACATTGGTTGTGTCCCCCTTTTGGAAATAAGGTTTTGAATAGTGAATCACAATGCCACAAGGAATACAGTTCAGGTAGAGGAAAGCGCCGAGGACTATCACGGCACCAGTCCATGAGTATACGTCTATAAGGGCTGTTGCCACATACGGTAGAATGATTGTAAGAATAGCCAGAGCGAATTTTCGGTTCTTCTGGAACACCCAGCTGACGACTACAAATGCTCCGAGGAAGTTGATACTAAATAGCAATCCGGTGATAACCCCAATAAGTACGATGACGACTTGTATGTTCGGGGCAAAGGCGCTTGTACAGAAGCTAAATGTTGCAACAAATGAAGCTCCAGCAATAACAAACCCAGTGTCGTACTTTGTCACAAGTTTGTAGAAGAGCAATCCGCCACCTGGAAGCATAAATAAATTCCATAGCACAATGCCTTGGTGTTGTTGGTTGTACACTAATCCCCTCTAAACCGGAATTCTAGTAGAGATTTTAGATATGTTTAGGCAGGTGGCTGCTTGATGCAGGATGAAAGTCACACAGAAAGGTCCTAGAGGAGTTTTCTATATGACTTTCACCCTGCATTAAGCTGCCCTCTGTCCTCAAGACCGATATTTATACAGAATTTAACGTCCGACATAGAGGGGTTCTACTGTACCAGTATCAGATATTCATACTCTCATATATTTTTAACAATGTTAGATCGGTAAAGTTCTACTAATTTAGGTAAAAAAAATAGTTGCACAGTGTGCTGTTTACCTTGTGTGCGGCGATGTGGCTAATTTTGTCAATGGAGATGTTATTTCGTCAATGTTCCGCCCTCCATATTTTCATTATAATTATTTTGTCCGTGAATATTCTGTAAGTATTGGAATATGGACTTAATATAGAACTGGGAAAGGGTTAAGATTATAAATATAAACATATTTAATGTAGCATAAAAGAACAAACCTTATGAAAATGATATTAGGTTTGAGAAATAGTCGACATGCTGCCTTTAACTCTTTACTTCATAAACTCACCTTTCTACGGATTAGCATACAGCGTAAACACAGACCAGACAGCTCCTGTGGGAGTCGTTGAAATCAAAGTCAGCTCTGTTCGCTTACGATATGATAAAGATATGATTCTACGTTATAGCAACTTAACTATTTCCCTGTTCAATATTCATGTAAGAAATATTGACGTCACTAATATATATCAGGTGATTTTTGTGTCGCCTGCCGAGAGGTAGTGTGTCACATATGGACCACTTTTCCGTCATCTATCTGCCTGTCTGTCTGTTTGCCCGCCCGTCCGTCCGTCCATCTGCCTGCCTTTCTTTCTGTCTGTCTGTCCGTCTGCATGTACGTCTGCCTGTCTGTCTGACTGTCTATGTGTTTTCATTTCTCCCAACAGGTGACACATGTGTTACTGTGAACACTCTTGTTTATAATGTATAATGGCATTAGTATACCGATTTTGTGTCACCTGCCGAGAGGCAGTGTATCACATAGGGGTCACTTTTCCGTTGTCTGTTTGACCGTCCGTCCGTCCGTCTGTCTGTCTGTCACACTGTCCGTCAAACATATCCTAGCAAGTGACACATGTTTTCATTTGGACGCTTATTTTGGTAATGCTAGAAAACAGGTATTTATTCTAAGTTCATTAGCAAACAGAACATACCCTGATTAGATGGACATGAAAAAACAACGAAATAGAATTACACCAAATGTAACATCCTTTAAGAATAAAAAAAACCACACACCCTTTTCCCCTTAATCTTCTCTTTTAAATTAAATGTGATACAATCAGTTTAAAATTATATTATTAATTTTCTTATTTATTTTTTAAAAATACTTCACCCATTTTCCCCATAATCTTCTGTTTTAAATCAGTTTAAAAATTCCATCTATAATTAATACAGGTACACGTGACCCATCACATATCGTCGATCTTGGCACTACTTAGCTGACCCATTACTCATTGAATATTCATGTGAAAAAGAATGACATCCTGAATATTAATTATATTGTTAAAATAGCACATGGACACATGAATTTGTTATAATGGCATACTTTGTAGAATCATATCTATCATGACAGATCATTAGCAAACAGGACGGACCCTGATCAGACGAACATAAAAACAACGAAATAAAATTGCACCAAATGCAACATACCCCCACCCCCACACACCACCACCACCACCACAACCACCACCATAGTCTTGTGTGATTCTATGAGTTTAAATCTAATTAGTTTTAATGAAATATAATTGTTTATCAAGTATAACATTTTAATGTATACTCAAACTTCTTTAAACAAATAACAATAACTACATAAGTGACAATTTTCCATAATCGTCTGTTTTACCGTACAGATGTTGACATAAGTAAATACCTCCCCCCCCCCCCCCCCCCCCTCACGCAACTCTTATGTAATGGTTCAGTAACCCTTCTATTTCCCTGTCTTCGGCGTTTTTGAAATCCTTCTATTTCTATGGCTTCAGCGTTTTCCTTCTTTACCTATGTATTCGGCAAATCACTTCAACGTTTTAGTCCGAGCTGACTAGAGTACGAGAAAGGCCTGGGTCGAAGGGAGCGAAGTGTGAACAACGCACCACGCATCAAGCATCAAGCACCAAGCATCAAGCGCTAAGCAAATAGCACATAGAATATGCTTCAAAGAAGTTTAAACAATGAAACACATCATTTGACGTTATTATAATCAATAAATAAGTTTAGATAAGGTTGAATGTCCGATCGAGGAAGAAACTTCAAATAAAGAAGAAAGCACATCGTGGCATGCAATAATCATTTAGCATAATGCATTTAACATGAAGCAAATTGAAATGCCACAAAGCATGATGCAATTTTGGCGTTGATCGTCCTCCATACCTGATGGCTTTTTACATGTATTCCTACCAAGTGCTAATCTGATTCGACCACTGGTTTTGGAGAAGGAGATAATTTCCTCTATAGTCATATAGATATGCTGCCAAAAGCTGTCATGATAGACCCAGTAAACGACGCGCTATTTTATATAGATTACCCTTTATGATGCAGATTGGCGTGTTTTTATATAATATTTCTTTTTGTTCTGCTTTTAAACTGATATATTCTAAATTGATATTGTATCAAAAGTAAACCACTTTTATTTTCTTTGTTGTCTCTCATAACTCAACATTGAGTGGTTCTGTGCATGTTATTTATTACAATTTTACTGTGTATATATTTGTAAAACATGTATATGAGTGAGACATAAGTAAACTATTGTCTGTGTGTCTTTCTCTAAGGCAAGTTAGCCCCAGCCCCGTTCACCTGTTTTTTCAGGTATCGGCATGGTTTAAGCAATATTGATAAATGGTTGCCAAGCGACTATACCTACCAAACTCCATTCAAACTGGAACATATGTTTTGAGATATCAACATGAGTTTAGCAGTTTAGGTAGAAGGTCACAAGAAGACTATTCCGTATACCTTTAAAATACCGTTAGTTGTTGCTATTAGAAATAAAAATGTTTTAATATTTATTATGGTTTCCATGATAACCAAGGTTCAACAAAGTATTTTAGCAATTTTGTCAGACCTTAATACTGAGATCATTTATGTACAGTTTGGTTACATTCTGCCTTGTGAATTTGGAGTAGATGCCGTTTAAAGCACGGACGGACTGAAAGATGACTGGATGGATACCGGATCACAAAAAAACTCATCTGAGCATACACAGGTGTACGGAAATCCGGAAGCTACAAAGGAAGTAAATAGGTTAAATCCCGGCTTTAATAGTGCAAATCGCATGTGCATCGTGACTTAGGGGTGTCTGAACTATAAGTCGATTTAATTTCATTATTACTAATATAAAGTATAATGTATAAATAATAATACATTTACATATTTAATGTAGTTTCTTTTAGTATTATATTCAATCTATATGCTGCTACATGTACTTCGTTATTCTATATTAACTTTTATGCCCTCGTTGACAGTAGTCAATGGACATTCTATTTTGCACCTGTCCGCCCGTCTGTCTGTGTGTCACATTTTATCTCTCTGTGACGCTTACAAGTACGTGCAGTTGGTTGCCACAGTTTTTCATTGTCAATCACCACCATGGGGGCATCGCTTTGTCTCACAGACATAATTTTCTAGTTTCAATTTGTATTAAATTAACACAATATACGACAGGCACAGGGTCCACGGAATTGAAAAAAAAAATCAAATAACGTTACATTGCCGAACATGTTTGACGTGGTTTGAAACAAAAAATCATTTAGCGTTACGATGTTCCCTTTCTTAACGGGATTTGATTTTTTTATTTCTCTTTTTACCATTTTACGTGTCTACAGAACTGTCTGACCTGGGCCTACTCTGTCGGCAAATGAGCGCAATGCATTCGTATGAAGGAAAATGTTCAATAGTCAGTTTGCTAGATGAGGTACTGTCAGTATATTATGGAGGCAAGCAATAGTAGAACATGTCTATCTCGACCACATACTAGAAGTATATAAGAAAATGTAGTTGCTTAAATAGGACAAATGTTGTGCAGAAAACTTAGAGGAACATTCTGCATAGCATTTGTCCTGCGTTAAGCTATCACATGTCTTAAAACCCAGACTTCGACTTATTGTATATGTTTTACATTCCTTGTCAGTGATCAGATTGAGTAACTTTTCAATGCTTAACTCTTTAATTCATGAATATTCAGATAAGACATAATGACACCATGGATAGTGTAATTAGTTTATGTCTTATATTGACATAATTATGCCATATGAATTTTGGGTCATGGCAGAAATTGTGTAATCATATCTATATTATTTCATAAGCAAACGGAGCAACTCCGATCAGACGGCTCCTATAGGATGGTTCTAAGACCGCCATGACTTATGTCTATGTTTATGTACATACAACTACCTTTGTATGTATTTGCTACATATTCAAACAGTTTGGGTCCATATGTAACGTCGAGTAACCAAGCATTTCATCAAGTTCCAAACTGTTTGATATTATGACTGTATTTTTTTTTTAAAAATCGAAAAGATTAATTTTCAGAATTTCAGTTGATAACATTCTTGCGGACGACATTGGAGCTATGTCGTATGCAGATTTAAATTTAACACTTTCTAATCGAAAAAAGAGACAAAAATGCCGTCAATAAAAATGAAAGCAGATAATTATCTTTCTTGCCATATACTTTGTTCTTCCATGACATTTTACGATTTACTATAAAACACCTCTAAACCGGACGTTAAAATACTATAAGTATCAGTCTTGGAGACAAGTGACAGCTTAATGTAGGATGGAAGTAATGTAGAAAGCTCCTCTCACCCTGCATTAAGCAGTCACCAATCAAAATTCCTTGTTTAGAGAGGTTTTATTGTATTTAAAAGAAAAAAGTGTACCAAGGGCAAATCCTCAGTACATGCTCTGTACGAGTGCCGCCTCAGATCTCGGAGCGTCAAAATACGCAATAAGCTCTACGTATATAACCCACAAGCGCCACAAACATCCCAAACGAGCCAAAGTGAAGATACAGACAGGCAATCATAGTGACCACTTGTCTGGCCCTTGAGGGTTCGGGTGCCTCTTTCAACGATGTATTTTCATCAGATTTCATAGACATATCAGCTAAATCGCTAGAACCATCGCTTTGGGAGGGCGCGTCTGATCCATGCATTCTTTCTTTCTTTCCTCACCCCTTTCATAACTTGCATAATAGTATGAACTAGTCATTGGTGCCATCGTCAGAATTTCCAATAGAATATGTCTCACAAATCCTTTTATCAGGTACAGACATTAATACCTGTTATAATATAGTTGTTTTGCAATGCAAGATATTTCAGTTGTCCATACGTGTGTTCTGAATGTAAATCATGACACCGCTACGTGTTTCTGCATTCATTGTCTCTTTCACAATCGCAGTTTCCGGAGAGCGACTCATATAACCTGATGCAATGTGTGAATTGGTGATCAACATTGCACACAGTTTTGATCCTGATAAAGCGTCGAGTAATCGGCGTCATATCTGGATCCGTATTGTTTAATACACCATTTACATTTCAGTATCGAAATTGAAGGAAAGTCCACTCTGAAATTTAAAGTAGACAACACTATTTGCAGACGATATTTATTTGGCGCCAGACGTTATAGCGGTTTGATTGATTGATCTTTTATGACCTTGTAATTGTTATAGACTATTGGAATATTGTTTACATAGACATAATTATTACGTGTGCGGTAAAACCTCTCTAAAGCGACCACCAGAAACAGGTAAAATAATGGACCATAAAATCACATGGTTGCTTAACCCATTACCTCATAAGCTATTTTTAGATCCAACCTCTGAATAAATCCACCGAAAAGGAGCAGCTGCTAAAAAGGAAAACTTTAGAATTGTGTAATTCTATAACCATTGTGATAATTAGAGCATTTGCTCCAATGGAGCAAATGCTCTAATTATCACAATGATTTCAAAAAGTGACCTTTACAGAGGCATCAAAAGGCGTCAATATGAGGGAATGTGTAAATACAGGACGGACGTTATGTAGAAAGTTCCTGAAGAAGGTTTCTGCACAACTTTCGCCCTGCATTAAGCGATCACGTGTTTTTAAAGAAACGTATGTTTATGTATTAAGTGGTCGCTTCAGAGAGGTTCTACTCTACACGTATAATGGATGGAATTAACGGATACTTTGTGAATACTATATTAGATTTTGTTAGACTAAATATAAATATGCTACGCTGTGCTTAAAATAGTATGATGTTTATATATCTTTTATATCAATCCCTTATCCCACTATCTCTGTAACTCATATTAACCCTTTCCCTCATATAAACATGTTTTCACGCATTTGCAAACAGAGTAGACCCAGATCAGACGGTTCCCACAGGAGCCGTCTTGTCTGGGTCTGCTCTGTTTGTTAATGGAATTTGATAGATGCTCTTAACTTTCTAAAATGGCTATGTACAATGTTTCACCTTTCATATTTCATTGTGACTATTTGGCCATGAATATTCAGTAGGTATTGGACTTTTCAATAAATACCGAACAGGGATAGGGTTTACAAATAGCTTTGAACGAGATGAGACACAAGGGGGGGGGGGGGGGGTACTCAACGTCTCACCACGGTCCGAGCTGTTTGACACAAGTTACTCGACATCTCATCATGGTCTGAGCTGTTTGACACAAGTTACTCAACGTCTCATCATGGTTCCCAGGCTGTTTGACACAAGTTACTCGACGTCTCATCATGTTCCGAGCTGTTTGACAATCGACGTATCATCATGGTCCGAAGGCTTTGTACCAGGTCCAGTTTGCACCAGGTCAAGTTTTTTATTCTCTAGGGACTGACTGATCCGGCTCTGCTGCAATTGCTTAATATGGCACTTGATTCAATACTTTATACTTTAACCAAACACTTCTGTTTTCCTACATGTATGCATTATTAAAATGCATCTAATAAATATTCAAAGTTATTATTTTGAACATGAATATCCATCAGCTAATGGACTCACTCTATTACTACGCATGTTAAAGCAAACAAAGATGATCCAGATTGGACGGATCTTGCCCCAGGATCTGCTCTGCTATGGAATAATACATACCTGGTTCTACGGTTTCGGATATGGCAATACTTTACTATGTTGACGTGCCATTTTATAGTGTATATTGTTATAAAAATACATGTTATGATATAATTTCCTTGGGTACTAGCAATGTTTCAGAGTGATTAAATGTTTTATGAATTCCATTTATTAAGCTTTTATTCCCTAAATACGCATTTTACCACTTTGCAAGCAGAATAGATCCAGATCAGGCGGATCATGTAGGGGCCCTCTAATCACGGCCTTCTCTGTTTGCTTATGAAATTATATACATTTGATTTTATAGTTTCTGCCAAGGCCAAATTACCTGTATTCATGCGCCAGTATAAAACAATACACTAATATATAGATGCTCGTGAAGTCATTATATTCACCAGTAAAGGGTTAGTTCAATTAGCAACACCAAACTCCGATCAATGTAAATATAAACAAGCAGTTTAACCATTTCAACGCTGAATTTGTAAATGGACCATTCCAAAGTTCAAACAGGTCAATATTACCTTAAATATTCAGGGATATTAAATGAAAAATGTAACACGGCAACAGGACAGACCCTGATGAGAGGATTCCTCTGGAATTGGATAGTTTTTACCTAGAAAACATGGCAGGACATTTTTTATCCTTAAAAATGAGCATCGAGTCACATACTAACATTGTTTTAAATCTTACCTTCGGTAATGTCCAAATGTTTTAAAGACAATTTATAAATAAATCAATCAGAAGCTAAACTAAACAAAGTCTGGTCTAACCAAAATTACGTGGTACTAAGCAAAGGGAAATCACCGCTGACACAGTCTATATTATCAGGATAGGTTATCGTTCCTTTCCTACCACGTAATTTGAGTTCTCCCGTATTTTAAGACATAACAATACATTTTTTCACTGCAAAAGCGTTTTCATTATTAAATCTGAAGACAATTTATAAATAAATCAGAAGCTAAACTAAACAAAGTCTGGTCTAACCAAAATTACGTGGTACTAAGCAAAGTGAAATCACTGTTGACAAAGTCTAACTTATTAGGCTAGGTTATCGTTCCTTTCCTACCACGTAATTTTAGTTCTCCCGTATTTTAAAACATACTATTACATTTTTTTACTGCAAAAGCTTTTTCATAAATCAAGTGTTCAAATACAATTTTTTTATTAATTCTTAAGACAATTTATATATAAATCTGAAGCTAAACTAAACAAATTCTGGTGTAACCGAAATTACGTGGTACTAAGCAAAGGGAAATCACCGATGAGAAAGTCTATCTTATTAGGCTAGGTTATCGTTCCTTTCCTACCACGTAATTTGAGTTCAGTCTAACTTATATTACGTGGTACTAAGCGTGACCCGGTTTCTAATGTATTTTGTTAAAGGCATAACAATACTTTCCCCATTGTAACATATATTTTATATATTAAGCTTATTGTTACACATCTATTTGAAAAATATCTGAAGCAAAACTGTAAAAAAAACAGTACTAAAAGGTCATACGGGGCATTACAGTAAGCAAGTTATAATTATATTTCCGTGCTAAAATTATGGTCAAATTAAGCTATTTTTCTCGTTTGATACAATTACATACTACAATTTAATTATTTACTACATTAAAATGAAAAAAACCCCCCAAATATATTAATTGTTTTTCCTAATCAGACTTTTGGTAAATATAGGCCGGAAACTTTCTTGACGTGGGGGTGATTTTCACGAAAAGGTGATTATTATGTGCATACGTGGAAATAGCGGATCGCTATTTCCACGTAAAATACGTGGAAATAGACTAGGCCAAAGTTTAACCCTTTCCCTAATGTAAACTAGGGTAACATTCCATCGTTGAAAGCACACTCAGAGGCCATACACTTCTCATGTTGTAAACTAGCTATATAATTAAATCTCCATGTTGTGGGATTGGATACCTTTTTAACATTGACAAACTTGGTCTTTGATAACGTATCACCGTTGAAACACGACATCGATTCAAGTACATACTTGCTGAAAACCGGACCAAGGATGACATTCAAATTTGGAAACCTGCTTTAGGGTAACGTTGAGAAACTCATCAACCTTTCAACGTTGAACTCTTTCAGCTCTGAATAATTATAATTGAATAGTCCATCAATAGAGTTCAATCAGTAGGAAAGGCTTAAATATTATAGACGAGTTTGAATGGCAACCAATACAGATCCTGATACAAGAGGCACATTCTCATCTGGGTCTACACTGTTTGCAAATGGCATTTCATGCGTCGCCATGATTGAAAGGGTTAATCACGGCATTGGGTCAAGTACATTCAAATTACAAACATGGCAGAGCATTTGCTAGGGTAACAGAAATTTTTGAAGTTTGAAAACAACGTGTCTTGAATTTTAATGTTAAAACTTGGTCTAGGATAACGGGTTAGCTTTAACAACGACCCTTTATGTAACACTGTTCCACTATAAATTAAAACATAATACAGATGCCAATACTACTTAACCCTTTCCCTCATATTGACGACTTTTGACGACTCTGTAAAAGTCACCTATTGAAACCATTGTGATAAATAGAGCATTTGCTCCTATAGGAGCAAATGCTCTATTTATCAACAATGGTTTTAAACTACAAAATTCTAAAATGTTCCTTTTCTCTAATTAATGCTCATTTTCGGTAGATTAATTCGAAGAGGCTGTGTCTAAAATAGCCTATGAGGTAATGGGTTAAAGTGTGGCTCGACGTGTTCAATGTTAAAAAGAGAGCCAGTACTGGTCACCAGATATAACGTACTTTTACAAAAAAACAAAGTATTAATTCTCTTCATAGTTATTTTCCCCATATACATTACAGTAAAACCCCTCTAATGCGACCACCAAAATAATGTCTAATTCAGGGTTTTAAAGGTATGCGATGGATTCATACAAGACAATTATTCGGAAAGCTTCTGCAAGAGCTCTTTGCATTACTTCAATCCTGCATTAAACAACAGCCACGTTTAAAGACATCTATGTCAATATATAGGGAGGTTTTACTGTACATAACGAGTTTTAACCCTTTCCTCCATAGGCTATTTTTAGACTCAACCTCTTTGAAACAATCTACCGAAAAGGAGCATTTACCAGAGAAACGGAAAATGGTAGAATTATGTAGTATTGAAATTATTGTGATTAATAGAGCATTACAATGGTTTCAAGAAGTGACTATTACAGAGGCGTAGAAAGGCGTGTGTATGGAGGAAAGGGTTAAAATGTAAAGACACTCACAATGTTTCATAATCATTTTTCATTCGCCTGTGTCTAAAAATTAGAAATATTACAAACACACTAATTGCATTGTACGTGTTCACACCAAATGCAATGTAAAAGATCAAATCGTAGCTCTTGGTTAGGTCAAAACTCAGTCCTCCGAGATATCCACCAATGATAGAACCAATGCCTTTAAGACAATTTGAGATTGAGACGGTTTGTGCATATTTTTCAAGTCCCCTGATATCTATTTGCAGTCCTGGAAAAAAGGCAATGACAATGCCTGCAGATAATCCTCTGACAATGATCCCCAGGACCATTCCCCAATACACCAGTGACTGAGATGTAATAATATGACTGATGGCCCACATGAAAAAGGCACATGCTACGTGGAGCTCTTGTCGAGTACTGGGTAGAAGTCTCAGGACCACTGTGCCTATACAGCGACCACAAAATCCAAATACTCCATTTAAGGAAAGTAATGTTGCTCCGGCGTCGTTTGAGAATCCTTTCATCAAACTCATATCCACTACAAACCACTGCTCTACAGGCCCCGCGGCTTGGGATGTCAAACACATGCTGAGAAATAGCATGAATGCGACGTCTGAAAAACAACTTGGATCTAATAGTTTACTTTTCTTTATTTTCGATGGGTCCCCTTTCCGGAAATAGGATTTTGAGTAGTGTATCACAATACCACAAGGAATACAGTTCAGGTAGAGAAAAGCGCCGAGGACTATCACAGTGCCAGTCCATGAGTATATATCTATGAGGGCTGTTGCCACATACGGAAGTACAATTTGTCCAATGGTAGATCCTACTGTAAGAGCAGCGAGAGCAAACTTCCGATTCTTTTGGAACATCCAGCTGACGACGACAAAGGCTCCGAGCAAGTTTATACTTAAGAGCAACCCAGTGATAACCCCGATAAGTACGATCACAACTTGTATATTCGGGGCAAAGGCGCTCACACAGAAACATAACGTCGCCACAAATGAAGCACCAGCAATAACAAACCCAGTGTCGTACTTTGTCACAAGTTTGGTGAAAAGCAAACCGCCACCTGAAACAGTAGAAATGAATCTATGCTACCTGTGTATCTAAGTGGACTTGTTCAAATGCGTATTTTGAAAGAATGTAATGCTCATGAGTAGGATATAATTTTTTCTGTAGATAATGTGAAGCAAATATTTCAGAAACTTATCTCCTAAATACTCCTACAGAACGCGTCTTTGCACAATTTGAATATACATGTACAGTGCTCCCTCTCTACAACGACACCGCTTGAATACAAAGATTGTGTGCGTTGTTCGGAGGGAGTCGTTACAGGGAGGTAAAATCAATCATTAGTATCTTGCTTGTGTATTTCAAAAACTAAAACTGTTATGCATCCATTAAACCCTATGTTGTGATCACTCATTAGAATCGTCGCAAAGCGACGATTCTAATGAGTGGACACAACATTGGGTTTGATGGAGGCATTTAAAACACGTTGCAAAATAATTTGTTTACGCACTCTTATCTGGATACCTGTTGTTCGGAAGAAAGTGACAAGCGTCGTTGTAAGGAGGTAGTCGTTGTTGAGAGGGAGCACTGTATACATTCATAATGGTTTTAGCGTTTGCTTAACCTAGAAAAAGTGTTTCACGAAGGAGCTGAAGTTTAAGCTCAGTGAAGCGCTCAACTAGTTCTGCATGTATAACCTCGTACGTTTTCAACAATTCGTAATATTGATATACTCATATTTACCTGTTTTATGCTGAAATACGATAATTGACACCCTTTGCAGAAAATGGTGTTTAAAATAAAATGTGTTTAAGCAAATACTCAATATCTTTAAGCGGGCTATAATTAATTATTGATTATTGCGAATTTAAAATGAGTATTTTTAAACAAAATCCCTATCAAAATATAGCAATATTAGACTGATACTTGAAGTGAAAAACATTAAGTGTAGTCATGTCTAGCAATTGCATTATTTTGAAATAACAGACTCAGTTGAGTCGTTACTTGAGCCTGTTCGTGAAGCTGGGCCCAGGTATCAGATTTGCAAGTACAGTGCTCCCTCTCTACAACGACCCTCTCAATAACGATTCCCTCCTTACAACAACGCATGTCACTGTTTCCGAAACAACAAGGCTCCAGACACAACTTTTTTCCATCGTATTTTCTTTATGCCTCCATCAAACCCTATGTTGTGACCACTCTTTAGAATCGTCACTTTGTGACGATTCTAAAGAGTGGTCACAACATAGGGTTTGATTGAGGCATAACGGTTTAAGTTCTCGAAATACACCTTATCTGGGGATCTGCAAACAAGCTAATTATGTTTGATTTTCCCTCCCTATAACAACTCCCTCTGAACAACACACACAATCTTCGTATCACAAAGGGTGTCGTTGTAGAGAGGGAGCACTGTATCCTTACACATTTTGACTAATGCATATAATTCAGGTAACTGCAACAATATTATCGACTTGAATATGGTTAATATGTTGATGCTAACAATTTAAAGGCAAAATTGACATCAATGTTTAACATTAGAGTGCACACAGTATGAGATGACAAACAGTGCAGCTCCTGAACATAAGGTTTCACTATGAGTTCTCTGATGTGGATATACACTGTTTGCAAATGCCAGTACTCACAAGTCCCGCATTCAAAATGAAACAGTAAAACCTCTCTATAACGGACACTAAATTACACCAAATATTTCGTGTTAAAGGCAGGTGACTGCTTAAAGCAAGGTGAAAGTAAAACAGAACGCCCCTATAGGAGCGTTCTGTTTTACTTTCACCTTGCTTTAAGCAACCACCTGTCCTAATTACCAGCTAATTAACATACTTTAGTGGCCGTTACAGAGAGGTTTTACTGTACCTTGTATAGGAAAGTGGTAATCTAGCATGTTGGTTTGCAAATTATTCTTTCTGTGCATGTGTATTATTTATGCAAATGATATGCAGAACTACCAGTAACAAAGTCAATGTATTCACATGCACCATTTATTTCAGCCGAGACTGATGCAACCGAAATCCATTATTGTGAGAATGTAATTACACGTTAAAAGGGTCTAATGGGAACATTTGAAATAATACACGATAAGCCAGATTGTACGACGAGGCGCACCAGCCAGTTTTGAAGCATATCGGTCGGAAAGTTGGAATAGATGTTTAATGTCTTGATATGTGGTTCAATTTGTATGTAATGAAACATAAACGCTCAAGAGTGCCATTTCAAACTGATAAAACGATATAAAAGTTCGAAACGTTTAGCTACAAAACGTAGCCAGGTAGGTAGAAATCCACAATTATTGGTAAGAAAAGCCATGTTCGATATTCCTAGATTATCCGCTGCATTTATGCATTGTTTCGCTAAAGTGGGTATTCACAAATAGTATAGAACCAGACAAATTTTGGAGACCTGATTAAGAAATTACAATGGAAAATGTAGAGCATAATCAGAAGCAGCACACATAAATTTTGCACTCACGCTTACATACGCGACCTTCACAAAACTGCTCATTGCATAGTTCCACACCTACAGCATATAACATGAGTCGTTAAACAAAATCTCAATCAAACACATCGAAAACAAAGACAAGATGTGACGCCATATCTTACACAAGAGTACGATAAGATGTCACGCAATGCCTTACATAAACGTATATGCATGTTAAGGCACTGCGACACCACATAGGGCAGTTATGAACTCTATAAACATTGATTCACAGCAAATGAAGAGCGCGCACACATACATTATACTACACATACACATAAAACTTAACACCGACCTTTACCTGATACATATACATGGAAACAATAATGGCATCACATTCATCAATTAGCCGATCTTTTTAATAATGGTATATGAAGTATATGATCACAGGAAAGTTTGATCATGTCAACACCTGTAGAATCAGATCTAAATAATACCATAAGCAAGCAGAGCGGGCAGTGACCAGACAACTCCTACGGGAGCCATTTGATCCGTGTCTGCTCTGTATGCAAAACCTTTGAAAAGTGTCTATATCAGGTCAAAAGGTTAATATTGTGTAATGGTTAATATGATTACAAACTTAACCTAATGGAAGCAACAAAAACATATTGTATTCATTTTTAGATACCGGGCTTTAAGTGAATATGTTTTCCTTACACGTTTAGGTAGTTAGTTAAAGAATATATCTGCAAATCTTACGGCTTATTGGTCCAATCTCCAAATTGCTCCTACCAGGGCCGCCATGACCTTATTTGGACTTATCTTCAGAGTATTTAACTATTGGCACACTAGCTGTGAATATTTTATGCCCGTGGAAACTGTCTAGAGATCAGATTTCTCATCTGACACATGTCTGTATTATTGAGCAAGCAAATACTTTTTTCTTTTACTTGAACATATCATAGTTGAATCAAAAATGCAAAAGAGGCTTACCCAAGGAAAATCCTGAGTACATGCTCTGTACCAGTGCTGCTTCAGATCTCGGGGCGTCGAAAAATGCAATCAGCTCTACGTATATAACCCCCAGCGCAACAAACATCCCCAACGAGCCCATGTGAAGATAGAGACAGGCAATCATAGTGATCACTTGTCTGGCACGAGACGGTTCAGGAACCACTACCAACAAGGTTTCGCCAGATTTCATGGCAACACCAGCCAAACCGCTGGAACCATCGCTCGGCGAGTGCACTCTTGTATCAGACAATAACTTTCTTTTCGCGTCTCTTTCATAATTTGCACAGAGATACGAGCTAGCCAGTGACGCCATTTTCTAGGAGACATAACGCAATGCGAGATACAAAAGTTGCATTTTCCCGCGTGTCCTAATTTAAATAAAGAGTCCCGGAGCATGTTTCTGCATTAATATAATGACATCCTTTATAACCTTGAGTACTGTTCGACTGTTAATAAATTTACAGCCATTTGGTGATAAGTGACTGTTAAAAAATCGTAGTTGAAAACGGCGTTTTACTAGTAATGATACAAACATGGCTAGGGGAAAAGCAGCTTTTTAAAACAGGTGAAACTCTGAATAGCTTATGCATATTTTACAAACGACCATGGCTTATCAAACCCGTGCTAGAACTCATACATAAGCCTTCGTATGCTTGCTTTGTATCTTATATAGTCCATGTTTCATGGTTACAACATATTTGCACATAATACTTTCAGCACTTCACAATAAGTAAACAGAGCAGACCATGATTGGGCGGTTCCTACAATTTCAATGATTTGAGTTTATGAATCAAATATGAAATGAAGATTGTAGTTTGGTAAATCTGCATGTTAAGCGTCCAGAATTCGCGATTTCCTCTTCCTGGATTCACAAAAGTACAAGTCATGTAGGAAACACAACACACAAAACACACAGCCACCCGAACAGTACCACAACAAGAAAACTCAGCAAATTTACATATGTATCAAAACACAAAGAGACGCACAAAGACAAAACAAACAAACAAATGGGGAATATGGAAGTACCGCCTTGTAACGGTCAGTGACACTAGTCACTGGGGTTTAAACCGGTTATGGGGCGCCAACCTCACGCTTATTCCATCTCCACTACAAAAAGACAAACAGTGTAAATAAACATATCCCCTCTCCGACTATCTACAACAACCGTGATGGCAAACATAGTGGTAAATTGCACGCAGAATAGAAACATATTTAAGTGAAATAAACTGGATCCAATTATCGCTAGTGTGTTCAGTGATTGAGCTGCAACCAGAGTAACAGTAGAAAAGTAATAAAGGGTACGACAAAAATGAGACCGACGTCCTCCTTCCGTTTCCAGACTTCAGAGGGCGTCTTCATAGAGCACTAAGCCTTTCCTGTCTGCGTACATGAAAAGAGGGCAGTGTGATTGCCCCTGTAATCGGTTTTTTGCCGTAGCAAAATTATAGACTCTTTGTTAGACTTCAGTGTAAAATGGTGTCGCCGAGAACATGCAGACAATAGTGCCCTTACAAAATGGATAAAACAAATTTCAAATATAATGGATACACGTATCGCGTTTTACAAATCTAACATTCACCTTCTTCCGCCTAAACCTAAGACTTCAGTTCGCTTCTTAAAAAATAGTATACAAGAATTTCACTCTAAATACGTGTTTGTCCCAGCTGATAAAGCGTCAAACAATGTAATTATCGTTTGACGACTTTATTATGTGGATGTTTTAGAACAAGAACTAACTAAGACAAAGTCATATATTGTGGTCTCTAAGTCTGAAAACGACATAATATCTGAACATGTTAATAAATGTAAACAGTTCAATGCTGATATATTAATCACACATCATAAACTTCCGACGATGTACTGGATACCTAAACTCCATAAAACGCCATATAAATCACGCTTCATAGCAAATTCTGTCTCATGCACAACAACTGCACTATCCAAACTAATTACATCGTGTCTAACAGCGGTCAAAGAACATGTCAAGCGTTACTGCGATAAAGCTTATGAGAATTCAGGAATTAACCTTTTATGGTCTATTAAAAACTCCAATGAGGTTTTAACTAAATTAAAAATCAAGCAACACCAAGCTAACACTATAAGCACTTATGATTTTTCTACACTTTTTACCACATTACCACACGATCTAATTAAGATCAAACTTACTAATCTTATAAATAAAACATTTGCCAGAGAAAAAGTATCATTTATTGTCTGTAATTCTAGACATGCGTTCTTTACCAATGACGTTACAAATAAATATACCTCGTGGACATGTTTAGATCTTTGTGACGCTATTACGTTTCTGTTAGACAATATATTTGTTCGTTTTGGTAATTCTGTTTATCGCCAGGTCATTGGTATTCCCATGGGAACCAATTGTGCTCCTTTAATTGCAGACTTGTTTTTGTTTTGTTATGAACGGGATTTTATGCTTAACCTTAACAGCGATTCACAGGCGGATGTCATCAATGCCTTTAACAATACAGCACGTTATTTAGACGACATTTTTAATATTGATAACCCATACTTTGATTCTATGATAACCTCAATTTACCCTAGGGAGCTCAAGCTTAATAAAGCAAATAGTTCTGACATATCTGCAGCCTTTTTAGATTTAAATTTATCTATAAACAATGGAACAATTTCTTCTGGAATTTATGACAAAAGGGATGACTTTAATTTTAGAATAGTTAACTATCCTCATTTGGATGGGGATGTTCCCCGAGCTACATGTTACGGTGTATACATTTCTCAGCTTATTCGTTTTGCTAGAGCTTGTTCCTCTGTTGATGATTTTAACAATCGTAACCTTATTATCACTGAAAAACTACTAAAACAGGGCTACAGATATGACAAACTTCGTAAAACATTTTCAAAATTTTACCACCGTAATGTTCTACTCATCAGCAAATACAATTGTAATTTACGTACTTTTCTCAAGTTAGGTATTTCACATCCGGAGTTTTACGGTGATGTCATTTACAAACTTCGAAAAATTATTGGACACACATATTTTGATACTTTGTTTGTCAAACGTATAAAACAATTCATTAAAAAGGGATATGACCCCTCTATATTGCAACACACTACATGCTTGGTGGTCGACCCCTTTACAGTTGGTCATTATGCTTTCCTCTTTGCTTGTGCGACGACGGAAAAGGCTTAATACTCTATGAAGATTCCCTCTTAAACCCGTTTACGGAGGGAGGAAATTAGATATTTGTATTTTGCCAGTTCTGTCGTACCCCAAATGACTTCTCCACAGCTGCTCTGACCTGGATAGTCATCGAGTACATGTCTACGATGTCAAGTTTATTCTTTTTCGAACAAAGCAGTTGTGCATGCTTAATATCCACTAGTGGTTGTGTCTTCTTGCGATTTGTCTTTTTTTTAGTGTCGGTGTGGGGGTGTTTCAGATAGTTTTCCCGTACTTTTGAATTATGACTTCATTTACATGATGACGTCGCTTGTTTACCTCTAACGTTTATTTTCAAATCATTTTCATTTTGGCAGACATCGTTATGCATGTTGTGGAGTTGTCTGGAGGGGGAATTTTATTTACATTTTGACTTTGGTGAAAGTGGGATAAGGACGAGGTTGGGTACCCGTAAACCAGGTTTAAGTCCCCCAGTAGCCCTTTTTTTTGGCTGCTGGCCGTTCCAAGGCGGCACTCCTGCTTTCAGCCTATGGTCAATTTTGTTGTTTAATATGCTTAATGTTTAATGTGTTTCGTCTTGATATGCGTCCTGTTATGTTTTGTCTTGTGGCTTTACCGTTTCTTGTTAGATGGTGTTTGGTGCGGTGTCATTTCGTGTGTGGCTCTCCCTGTTTTACTATTTTTCCATATTTATTAACAACCATACATGCAGTATGTTCTAGTACTATATGATCACATTCCTTTAAATGAATTTTTTAACATATGGGATGAATAAATTGAGAAAATGGTATGTCCAATAAGTGTACGAAGTTTGTAAATCACATCACCATAAAATTCCGGATGTGAGATACCGTGGCGCAGGAGCGCACTTATGCTTTCCAATAAGAGAGTTCAACTTTAAACAGTTCTCATTTCAACGTCAATATTTTATGTTTTCTAGTTTTTAACTCATGTAGTTAAGTGTTCATCATGTGCACGAAGCTTGCGTTTTCCTCTTTGAAGTTATTCCGAGGAGAAATGGGCATAAATGATCAACTTGTAATTTGAAATATACGTGACATCGATGGATTTATGCAACTTGAACATACAGAGAAATAGAATATCTGATAGGAGCTTTCTGCATAATTTTTGTACTCATTAAGCTACCACCTGATTTTAACATTCAGTATTATACTTCTTTGGAGTGGTCGTATTTGTTTTAATTTCCTATGTTGCTTTAGCCACGAGATGATGTATTACAAGAAAAAAGGTTACAATGAATGTTCTGAAAATACGCCAATGAACACATACGTCAAATGACCATTGATTGACCGCCATCATTGCCCACGCTGTCCATTAGCCATTCGAACTGACAAATACCATATTGACATACATCCACAAACTGTCTGCTTAACCCTTAGTACTAGGGATACGGTTTTGCTTTTACAGACAACTACGGACCTTGATATTTTTAAAATGTTGAGCACATTGTCTGTCCAAATATGATGCCACTCGAGAGTCAAACAGTCTGAACAATAAATTAACGTGCAGTATATAATTTTTATCCAAATTAACATTACTGAATCGTCCGTAGTAGATTAAGTGTTTACAGTCAGCCACTTTAACCACTGTTATAAATATGCCAGCACTGAAAGCGTTTAATTGTAGTTGATGTAAGACCTATCTATCTTTTCAGAGATTTACGTCAGAATGCGATTACAAGACTGTACTTATGTCAGAATTCTTAAATACCTAAATGCTATTTTGGCATTTTATGAATATATGGGAGAGAAAACTGTATATTTATGATTTGAAAATAATGTCGTTGAGTAAATATCGACTGAACACAGGCTGCATAAGTGATGGATATATTGGCTCATAACCTATTCATAAAACAGCAATAACTGTTTTCAGTCTGTCAGAGCTTTAACCCTTTACTCTTTGAATACTAAGAAATAATGACTATATACTATTTATATGCTAAATTTATATAAGATATATTTATATCAAAAGCTTTCATTTCTCAACTAAACCCTATGTCGACACGGAGATATCGTTCCAATAAGTGACGATAAAAAGAGCTACTAAACCCTATGTCGACGCGGAGATATCGTTCCAATAAGTGATGATAAAAAGAGCTACTAAACCCTATGTGGACGCGGAGATATCGTTCCAATAAGGGACGATAAAAAGAGCTATCGGAGAAATAAAAAAATATTTTAGACTCCAATTTCTCTGAGTTCTTTCTCAAGTATCTGATTGTAACAGTTTAATTGTTGGTTACCATGAGCTTCTTTGCAAGAACCCGTGTTCCAGTCACAAATGATGTAACCGCATAGGTGTATGTGGTGACTGTGATCTTCATCAGAACCAATGTTCTCGTAGCGCGCAGTCACTAGTGCGAGGTTTCAGAAGACCATGAAATTTGCTCTAGCTATTAAGAGCATCGACTCTACTGCAGGGTAAATTGCTTTTCTATATGTGGTCGAAACCTTCATAGACAAGTACCATTTGGTATTGTAACGTAATTGATCCGGGAGTTATACTTTAACCCTTCCCTTTACCTTATATAAATCCCCTTGGATACAGTTTTATTTTCATGAATACATAATTCACTAGCTACACATTCAGTCTAGGAATATGTAAATAATGTATAGATATATTGAATTTGACTTGCACTACGCGTTTCATAACATATACATTGACGTTGACGTCATGATGACGTCGTTACTATGCAGCGACGTTATTTTAAATTGCATGTATTTCCTCCTGAAGAAGATGATATTGAAACCGGTAGAGGAAAATAAAGATAAATAGAGGATCGGCTTGTTATTATAATGTTTTGACTGTATCTATTATTCCCGTAGTGTGGAATTCAATTCCTCACATTTATTCATATATATATTGTTGACGTTTTGATGATGCTTGCAAAGAATTAATGTTTAAGCATGGCGTCAGGATAGTATGAATGTGTATAAATGTTATAGCATCATGTCTCTATCAACAGTATTATATACTGATATCAACGTATTTTCACTGTAACTATTGTTTCAAGAATTCACATCTAACAATAAGCGGTTCTCAATGTATTATGGGTGTATAACCCCAATGTTTGAAATACAATTTGAGGAAAACGCATTCTAAAACATAATGTGATTTATTTAATTATCTTCAATTACAAGTAGTAACACTAAAATGTTTCCTACTAATTAGTGTATCTTAAACTTGTACTGTCTGAGAGTTGAAAGTAAAAACAGTTACTGTGATTTAATCAAATTCTTCTATCCTGTATACAAGGAATGGCTAATCAATGTGTGCGCTTCTTACTCCCTACATAATGCAATTATACTGTTAGGCTCCTAAAACACTACGGGAGAGAAACATGTTTCATTTGAATACAACAGCACTGAACTGGATAGCATTAACCTCTTTACTATAAAACGTATTTATCGTAACAACAACGGACTGTTGATACAATGTTTGGCGTTGTATCAAACTGTATTCTCTTCCCTGATTCGCAAGCGAAACCATCATTAATCATACTGTCATTCAGTTTTGTGAACCACCAGCCTTACAAAGGTTACTGAGGACAACAGTGTATTTCTTTGTATCTTTTTTGAACAGTAATCTATGGACCCGATGTGTTTCGATATAATTTGTGGTTGCTATTGAACTACGCATATCACCATTTAGCCAATAGACACAACTTACATTATTATTTTTCTATTACTTGGTTTGCAGCCCAATCATTGAGTACACTAGCGTTATGTGGATCCAGTTTGTTTCACTTCAATATCTTTTCGTTTTGCATGCAATTTAACACTATATTTTCAATCGCGGTTGTTGTCGATAAGTCGGAGAGGGGGTACGTTTATTTACTCTTTTTTACTATTATTTACCATCGTTTTGGGTGGGGATAGAATAAGTCTGAGGTTGGACGCCCACTGTCCGTTCCAAAATGGCACTTCCATCTTCCCCTATTGTTATTTGTTATGTCTTTGTGCGTCGCTTTATGTCTTTTCATATGCATGTATATTTACTTTTTTGTTGTGGTGCTCTTCGGGCCGCTGTGTTTTGTATGTGATTTTACCTGCATGACTCATACATGTACTTTTACTATAACATATCTGGATGCGTAATTGTGTATCAATGTACAACCATATCAAAATAAATGAAACAATTGTTTCAGAAAGTGACTAAGCATGCCAAATTATTAAAATCTGTATCGGATATTTTACAACAGGAATACATGAGGTCCTATACTCGTACGATACGACTTATTTCATAATGACAATTCATTTGAACCAGGTAACATGTGATTAGATGTTTTGCACCGAAAATCACTTGCTTTGACTATTCATATAATCTTCTATAGATAAATCTTAATTTACGAATGGTTCCTGTGCATAACACAGACATGTAACTCTGTTCCGAAATTAATAAAGCATGTTGTATACAATACAATACTCGCATACCGTAATCCATTATTCTTTAGAGCATATTTGTTTCGAATGTCAGTTTGAACCTTCAGTATAGTGCATGTGAACATTAACTAAGTTATTATAGTCATTGATAATACTTTATGACGATATATTTCAAAATATTCTGTTCTGGCATATATAACACATAAAGGTATAGCGCAGTACCGATCGAATCCCGAAACATCCAACAACAGTAACATAACACGGTTACGTTAAACAATCTATAACAATAAAACTACATAAACAACGGGCTTATTAGAACTTATACATTATAAATTATAGTACTCATACACTAGCGATAGACGGATTCAGTTTGTTTCACTTAAATATGTTTTTGTTTAACCACTGTATTTGCCATCGCTGTTGTTATAAATTAGTTAGAGAATGATTATTTTTATTTACGTTGATTGTCTTTTAAGGTGGGGATGGAATAAGTGTGATATTGGGCGCCCCATAACAGGTTTAAACTCCTAGTGGCGTTTGCCATTTACCGTTCCACGGCGGTACTTCCATTCCCCCTATTCTTTGTATATTATGCCTTTGTGCCTCACGTTTTGTACATTTGCTGTTCTTTTTATCGTGGTGCTGATCGGACGAATATGTGTTAAGTATGTGATGTTCCCTGCATTATTCATATTTGTACTTCAGGTATTTTGAATTTATCAAGCGTTACTGCGATAAAGCTTATGAGAATTCAGGAATCAACCTTTTTTGGTCTATAAAAAACTCCAATGAGGTTTTAACTAAATTAAAAATCAAGCAACACCAAGCTAACACTATAAGTACTTATGATTTTTCTACACTTTATACCACATTACTACACGATCTAATAAAGATCAAACTTACTAATCTTATAAATAAAACATTTGCCAGAGAAAAAGTATCATTTATTGCCTGTAATTCTAGACATGCGTTCTTTACCAATGACATTACAAATAAATATACCTCGTTGACATGTTTAGATCTTTGTGACGCAATTACATTTCTGTTAGACAATATATATCTCCGTTTTGGTAATTCTGTTTATCGCCAGGTCATTGGTATTACCATGTGAACCAACTGTGCTCCTTTAATTGCAGACTTGTTTTTGTTTTGTTATGAACGGGATTTTATGCTTAACCTTAATACCGATTCACAGGCGGATGTCATCAATGCCTTTAACAATACAGCACGTTATTTAGACGACATCTTTAATATTGATAACCCATACTTTGATTCTATGATAACCTCAATTTACCCTAGAGAGCTCAAGCTTAATAAGGCAAATAGTTCTGACATATCTGCAGCCTTTTTAGATTTAAATTTATCTATAAACAATGGAACACTTTCTTCTGGAATTTATGACAAAAGGGATGACTTTAATTTTAAAATAGATAACTATCCTCATTTGGATGGGGATGTTCCCCGTGCTACATGTTACGGTGTATACATTTCTCAGCTTATTCGTTTTGCTAGAGCTTGTTCCTCTGTTGACGATTTTAACAATCGTAACCTTATTATAACTGAAAAACTACTAAAACAGGGCTACAGATATGACAAACTTCGTAAAACATTTTCAAAATTTTACCACCGTAATGTTCTACCCATCAGCAAATACAATTGTAATTTACGTACTTTTCTAAAGTATTTCACATCCGGAGTTTTACGGTGATGTCATTTACAAACTTCGAAAAATTATTGGATACACATATTTTGATACTTTGTTTGTCAAACGTATAAAACAATTCATTAACAAGAGCACCGCGAGACGGGGCAATATACGCCCGAAGGCTGTTCTATTTACACAATGTGTGAACCTTCAGAAGTTGCGCATATGAGGACTCTATTAGGGCTAAGGCAATAGCAAGGAGAGTAAAACTGCTTATTGTAATAGTAATCTTTTATTTGTCGGACACAAAATTTGCTAACGCTCTATTTGTGACCTTGACCTTGAAAGTTCACAATTGGGTTTTGTATGCAACACACCTTCAAGTGATACTGAAGCCCTATTTGTGACCTTGACCTTGAAAGTTCACAATTGGGTTTTGTACGCGACACACCTTCAAGTGATACTGAACATATGTGTGAAAGAATTTTGAAAATCGGAGAAAAAATGAGTAAGTTATAGCCAGGACACGAATTTGCTAACGGACGGACAGAATTGCTAACGCCCTATTTGTGACCTTGACCTTGAAAGTTCACCATTGGGTTTTGTACGCGACACACCTTCAAGTGATACTGAACATATGTGTGAAAGAATTTTGAAAATTGGTGAAAAGATGAGTAAGTTTTACCAAGGACACGAAAATTGCTAACGCCCTATTTGTGACCTTGACCTTGAAAGTTCACAATTGGGTTTTGTACGCGACACACCTTCAAGTGATACTGAACATTTGTGTGAAAGAATTTTGAAAATCGGAGAAAAAATGAGTAAGTTATAGCCAGGACACGAATTTGCTAACGGACGGACGGACAGAATTGCTAACGCCCTATTTGTGACCTTGACCTTGAAAGTTCACCATTGGGTTTTGTACGCGACACACCTTCAAGTGATACTGAACATACGTGTGAAAGAATTTTGAAAATTGGTGAAAAGATGAGTAAGTTTTAGCAAGGACACGAAAATTGCTAACGCCCTATTTGTGACCTTGACCTTGAAAGTTCACAATTGGGTTTTGTACGCGACACACCTTCAAGTGATACTGAACATTTGTGTGAAAGAATTTTGAAAATCGGAGAAAAAATGAGTAAGTTATAGCCAGGACACGAATTTGCTAACGGACGGACGGACGGACGGACAGACAGACGGACGGACGGACACCCAGCCAGACGGCCAGACGATGGAGACCATAACATAATACGACCCTTCGGGCGTATAAAAAGGGATATGACCCCTCTATATTGCAGCACACTACATGCTTGGTGGTCGACCCCTTTACAGTTGGTCATTATGCTTTCCTCTTTGCTTGTGCGACGACGGAAAAGGCTTAATACTCTATGAAGATTCCCTCTTAAACCCGTTTACGGAGGGAGGAAATTAGATATTTGTATTTTGCCAGTTCTGTCGTACCCCAAATGACTTCTCCACAGCTGCTCTGACCTCTGAATAGTCATCGAGTACATGTCTACGATGTCAAGTTTATTCTTTTTCAAACAAAACAGTTGTGCATGCTTAATATCCTCTAGTATTTGTATCTTCTTGCGATTTATTTTTTTTATAAAATATCGGTGTAGAAGTGTTTCATATAGTTTTCCCGTACTTTTAAATTATGACGTCATTTAAATGATGACGTCGCTTGTTTACCTCTAACGTTTATTTTCAAATCATTTCATTTTGGCAGACATCGTTATGCATGTTGTGGAGTTGTCTGGAGGGGGGATTTTATTTACATTTTGACTTTGGTGAAAGTGGGACAAGGACGAGGCTGGGTACCCGTAAACCAGGTAGCTTATTTTGGTTACTGGCCGTTCCAAGGCGGTACTCCTGCTTTCAGCCTATGGTCAATTTTGTTGTTTAATATGCTTAATGTTTAATGTTTTTTCGTCTTGATATGCGTCCTGTTATGTTTTGTCTTGTGGCTTTACCGTTTCTTGTTTGATGGTGTTTGGTGCGGTGTCAATTCGTGTGTGGCTCTCCCTGTTTGACTATTTTTCCATAATTATTCATCAAATACAATTTATCCAAATGCTGTTTTCCCTTATCAATCAAATTCATTTTTCAGTCATTATCATTTTGGTAAAAAACATAACACCGTGGTCGTATGCTAAATATCATTATAACATAACTCGTGGCTTCAGCGTGACGTAACACTATCATTTATTTTTTGATATTCACGGGCATATATTCACTAGTGAATAACATTCGAACGACCGAACTGTATTCATACGCGCTGTCAAAACAAACAAATTGGCGGACGGTGACCTACCTATCAAAGATTGAGTCACGATAGATGGCAAAGGACTGTTGGCACTTGCGCCTTTATTTCGCTAAAATAATGCAAATTGTAATCGCTGTCAGTAAATATCTACAAAATGTATGCCAAACAAGACCTACCAGCTACTCTGACCCAAACCATCCATTCTGCATTAAAAAAAATGCCTCCACAACTTTACATTTTCTTCACCGCATGTCATTTTGTTTATGCAGATTTCTACGCATAAAAATATCTCGTCAATCAACAACTATAGTCAATACTGTAATTCGTATAAATAATGGGTTATTTAAGGCAGTGTGGACTTTGTAATATTCGACTACTCCTCTCATGGGCTTAAGCAACGGTCGATTAAACAGCTGAAACCATATCTGCTTAACAGAGATGAAACAATACATACATATGGATAATATTGGTGTCTGTTGCTGAAGTAGATCTGAATTAAAATGTGTTATAAGAGTAACGTAACCTGTCCTGTAACAAACCTCAATATAAATATCTATAACTCACAATGGGCAGATAAAATCATAAACCATTGCTTCGCGAGCGAGATAGCTGTTAGCACCTGCTGATCTTCGGGTTTGAAATTCGGTTTGTAATAACAATACGTAAACCGCATATCCCATATATCGTGGATTTTCCTCTAGAGAAATCACTGGCAAACAAACCAGCTTCAAGGTACGTGCCTAAAGAAGTTCGCGAGATTCAGTTACGTTTTACCTGTACACCTTTTACTTGTACACCCACATTAACCATTTCGCTGCCAAACTCTGTCGTCTGCTAACTCTGTCGTCTGCTCCAAATTTTCATTTTATTGATTTTCTTCATTTTTGTTTCAAAAATATAGTAACAGTAACAAACAGTTTGGATCCTGATTAGACGCCGAGTTATTCGGCGTCTCATCTGGATACAAATCCGGCATTGGCTGCGAAAGGGTTAAATGAATTATCCAAGTCAATTAATGTTCTTTGAGGCTCTGCAAACTATTTAGATAAAGACAATGCGCAATGCCAGAGAGGTGTTAACGGAATCAACACTGATTGTCTGGCGTGAGTATATAAGTTTGCGGTTTTTCGATAGCGTATACCTTCATCAAATCCTCGTATCTCTACCATGTGATAATCCGATAAATTTGTTCCATACACATTAGGAAAATATAACGTTTATTAGATAATGTTCAGTTGAGTGGCCTAGAAACTGAACTACTTCCTGAGAAATTACTTGCTTAAAAGTGTAGATGTAGTGTGAATACTTTCACGATCAGCGTGCGCCGTTAAATCAAACATAGCGCAAAGGTAGCACGCTTAAAGCACATTATTTACTCATTTTGCTTGCAATATAACTAAATTCCAATCTCCAAAGACGTCTGTGTTCTGTAAAGTCATGTTTGATCTTTTGTCAATATATCAGACAGAATACGAGCATAATGACCGGTGGCGATACATTGTAGGTTGTTTCAGACTAGATATTCTCTTTTTCATTGTTCAGTTCCGTTAAGGAAAAATGGAGTATGTCCAAGTATTGTTTCATTGTCAGCCTACCAGAAACAAGGCAGCTAATTTAGCAAACGATGCATGCTAGTTTAGCAGTCCTTGTCCAATAGGTAATATTACGTTACAAAACAGAACCTTGTATAAAGTAGACGCTGCATGAATAAACATGATTGTCTTTTGACGAAGCTGGTTGCTTAATGCAGTGCAATAGTAGTACAGAAGACTTAATTGGAACCTTCTGCATAATTTTCACCAGAGATTACTGTTAAGAAAGTATATTTCTTTGAGTGATCGTTTTGAGAGATGTTATAGGGTATATTAGTAATAAAATAAAGCAAGACCTTCAACCATTGCAATGGGTTCAAGACAAATGTAGAAAGCAGTATCTGTAAAACTCCCAAATCACAAATCATAGCAGTTATTATGACGTGAAGTGCATATCGCAACATAACTAGGGTTTTTCAAAGTACAACATATGTTTGGTACGTCAGAATAAATAGGATATATGCAACATGCTCGACATTTGAAATACATAATGTATGTGACTCTTATTAGCAATTAAGGCAATTGTTCTTTGGAAATATATAATTCGGAATATACTGTTGCCAAAATTTATTTGAGTATAACATCGAATATTTTATTATACACGACATTTATGAATATTTATGGATACAATGTCATCAATGGTGAGAGATATACCAGATGCAAAGACACCGCTCTGTTGTCACCTAGGTGTCATCTAGGCCTAATTACGATTTGAATGCTGAACACACGTGCGAGCATGTGTATGTTATATCTTTTAGCATGAAAACGAAATAAATATGTTTGACACACATTTTCTGAGAGGATCGATCAACTCGGTGTCGATACGTGTATATTACACCAAACTAAATCAAATTGAATTAAGTTTTACCTATATGTATTTATTTTCACCAAACAGTCAGATTAAGCGTTACCTGTGTTCCAATATAAAATAAAAATATGAATGTCATAAATGTCACGAGATATCCCTGCATAAAATTGCTTAAATTGTCCTTGACTAACATTGTGGTTTAGAAATTTTTACTGTATCATGAGTAAAATATCGTGTACTGATCAGGATATTTTTGTCACGGAATATGAATGCTATAGCAACTGCTGACAAGGTTAGTGGTCCTCATGGCAGTAGTATAGTGAAATTTGTAGCGGTGGCACTCTCATATAATACATTGTCTGAAACAATTGGGACAAACTGTTTTATTATGTTATATATAATATGTTGTCATTTATTATGTATATTTCGTCGCTTTCAATCAAATTCCCAAAGGTACACATGAAGACGATACCGTATAGTCTGATTTCCAATGCTGTTTCTGAAACATTTCTGTCTTTTTATCAACTGCAAAATTCTGTACGATAAAACTGCATGCGTAGTTTTATTAGTCTCGTGTATAGCAATGTACATCCCTATCCAAATGACAGCTAAACAATATTCTACTTTGTGTATGTTGTAGTTTCACTTCAATATTAACGGCCCTAACCACTACGTTCCTTTCTACATTGAAAGACGAAACGGTTTATCTTCGCCCTTATCCCGCTGAGAAAAAATAATGTCTGCTCATAGTTGGATCTGTTCAAGTTTGACTACTTCCGATTAGATCAAGCTCTTGAGAAATATTGACCAAGTGTCATGACACAAACGTTTGAGAGTATCAAATAGTTTGGATCCTGGGGAGACGCTCAGATCGGCAAACAAACAAATGCAAACTGTTTGCAAATGCAATTTAGGTTGTGGTAAGCGGAATAAGGATAAATGTACTGGTTACGTCATCGTCTTCTATACTGATAATGTAAACGTTGTGGCAATGTATGCCAACAGATAACCATGTCTTTCTGTATGGCAAAACATGTGCCAATCATGTCATATGTAATACATGGCAAATTATTAGATCGAGCATTGCTGTCGTTATGTTGGTCTATTTACATAAATGAATGACATAAATATTAATTGGACACGTCGTTTCCAGAATGTTACCAGTCCCTAAGAGAAAAGTTTATTACACTATGGGAGATTATGGGATATTGGAGATATAGATTAGAATATAATCCATACTATTACTTGCTGTATTAGACAATAAAAGAAACCTTGAAGGCAAACGAGTACATTTTCCTACAGTTCAAAATGCATTTGCGTTCTATATAACGGCGTCACTATTTAGTTATGTGTTCACCTCCCTTCAGAATTTTTAACGTTAAATTCAGTAAAACGAATTTCGTGTTAAACTGTGCATTACACTTTAACTGTTTAAAACCAGTTTGAACCATCGCTCCTTACTCTCCTTACCTTAAAGTTATAAAAGTATCATAAAAGTGCACTATCTACAGTAATTTTGAAGAAACTTTGAAACGGGATATATTATTACACACTGTCGCAGCGCGTTGATAGAATTCTAAATAAATTTGCATGGCTTTGAAAGATTCTAAAAATCAAACAGAATTCTTTTGGAGAACATGCATAGAACAACGTGTTATGTCCTAGAATTGTCTAGAAATATCTTTAATACCTAATCTGTGGAACAATGAAAAACTGACACCTCGTTTTCTAAATATTAATCAAAGAAAAACTTGTATTAAACTTTATCTCTGAATAAAATGATTTATATGACCATCAGTGCAGATAATAAGCAAAGGGCTTATGAGAAGCCCTTTAATCTGGATCTACACTTTTAGCAAATTCCTTAAAACCTCAGTTTGCACACACTAAAGGTTATTCTCGAACCTTCAAAGAATATTTAAAGAAACACTCATTCTATAAATGTACTTAATTAGTACAGTTGACGAAAAGGGCATATTCAGAACAAGTTTTCTGAAATTCAACTAAAGCACAATTCCAGAAGCGCGCATTTCAGGAAACGTTCTGTCATATTCTGAGACAGTGCTAGAACTGTTTCGATTGCAGGATAAAGCGTCAATGGGAAATATCTTTCTGGAATTAAAATCAAACGAAGAATACTATTTGTTGAATTCGGCATAATTGACACTTTAACGTGAGCGGATGCGTTTGAGTTGCTTATTTAGTGCCATGCATTGGCGGTTATATATTTGTAAACCAAAAGGGATAGCGATATGTCCAGATTAAGAAATGTATGCAAATAGATACTTATTACGCCTATTTCCAAATGCGATCTATATGATAGTGAAACTGATGTAATTTCAGATTTTGCTAACCATTTCAGTGCGGGATACAAATCACTAATGTCATTTGTAAACAGTGGAGACCCAAAGGAGAGGACTCATAGAGGATCACTGTCATCAGGTCTGCACTTTTGTCAAGTTACAATATTCTTTTAAAAAGTCCCTGAATATTCATACTAAATTCTGAAGGGAGGTGATTGATTTGTTTGAATTTCAGAACAGTTAACTTGGTGCTTGGCACGAATCTTATTAAAATCAAAATCGGTAGAATGTTTGGCTACGATGTCTCGGTAAACAGTGAGGCAAATGCGAACATTAGACAGAAGGAGGTGATTCATAGGAACGCACAGCACAGTCTGTTCGCTGAATAGCTAGTATCATTAGGTGGAGAGGTGTAACGCATATTCAACAATAACACTGATCAATCGATAGTTTTGTATTTTTCAAATTTGATATCATGCATTACATTCAAGTAGAGAAATATACACTAATTATTATACCACACATTCATGTTCGAAGTTCTAAAAGACCGAACAGGTAACATATGGTAATTCAATTACATTTCCGCTAAAATACCCGTTTTACCCCTGAATCTGTTGAATAAGTAAAGTTGGTACATCCCCTGAATGTTAATAAGGCAAACATTTAACAAGCTTTATTACTGAAGAAAATAATTTCTATTACAGTCATACCTTGATCAAAAGGTTCCCCCATGACTCCTTTGATTTGGATTTAACTTTTTGGCAAAGGTCTTATAATACAGTAAAAAAACCCGCTAATGCGACCACCAAGAAAGGTATAATTCTGGGTGTTAAAGACAGGTGGTAGCTTAATGAAGGACGATAGGAGCTATAGGAGCTTTCTGCATAACTTTTGTCCTGCATTAGGCAACCACCTGCTTATGAAGACAGCCTTGTTTATTCATTAAGTGGTCGCACTAGAGGGGTTTTACTGTACTCAGCTTTCGCATATCAAGGGTTAGATTATATCAGTTAAGTATTTGAAAACAAACTTGTGCAACTGTCCTATTTATGCATTCAAATGTTTACTTACCCGTTTCCCTCATATAAACACTTATTTAAACCATTGCAAATAAAGTAAACACATTCAGACGGCTCTTGTAGTACCAGTCTGATCAGGGTCTGCTCTGTTGGCTTATGAAATTATAACAGATCTGACTCTACAATTTGAAACAAAAAGTTACCAAACATTCCGGTGTCCATATGCCATTATTTAAAATCAGTTAATAAAATTTCGAAATGTATTTTTTCTAACATGAATATTCAAAAGGGACTTAGGTAAAGCAGTCTTACAGACAGCCGAAAAGAAAGTTAAAGCTAAACATCGGTGCAACCATGGGATCGAAACGGTTGATTTGATTTATTCATGTTCGCTAACGACATCTATTCTTATTTCAGGAACCCGTATATTTATAGAACTGTGGACGTTAAAATTATTATTGAGAACTTCTTAAAGAATGTAAAATATAATGTGCTCGTGCTTTGAACATATACACAAAACTACAATATCAACATATTTCTTGATATCGTGGTTATTTCTCTTTTACATATTATCAAACGAAACAGTTTCATATTGTTTGATATTCATTTTTCTTTCGCCTGTGTCTAAAAATTAAAAACATTATCAACACGCTAATTGCATTGAATGTGTTCACCCCCGCTGCAATGAAAAATATCAAATCGTAGCTCTTGGTCAGGTCAAAACTCAGTCCTCCCAGAAACCCACCGAAGATAGAACCGATACCGTTGAGAAAGTTTGAGATTGAGACGGTTTGTGGATATTTCTCAAGTCCCCTTATGTCTATTTGCAGCCCTGGTAAAAAGGCTGCAACAGTTCCTACAGACAATCCGCGGACTACGATTCCAAGAATCATTCCCCAATATACAGGTGACTGAGATACGATTATATGACTGATGGCCCACGTGAAAAGCGTACACGCAATATAGAGTTCTTGTTGTGTGTTAGGTAGTAGTCTCAAGATCAGACTGCCTATACAGCGACCACTAAACCCGAATATTCCATTTATCGAGAGTAGCGTGGCTCCGGAATCGGCAGAGAAACCCTTCAGTACACTCATGTCTACAATAAACCACTGTTCTACCCACCCCGTAGCTTGGAATGTTAAACACATGCTGAGAAATAACATGAATGCCACGTCTTGAAAGCAAGTCGGGTCTAAAAGTTTACTTTGTTTAATTTTGGCCGTGTCCCCTTTTTGGAAAAAAGGTTTAGAGTAGTGAATCAGAATACCACAAGGGATACAGTTCAGATACAGCAACGGCCCCAAGACGATCACAGTACCTGTCCACATGTAACTGTCTATAAGGGATCTGGCTACATACGGAAACACAATTTGCCCAACGGCAGATCCGAGAGTAAGAACAGCTAGTGCGACCTTCCGATTCTTCTGAAACATCCAGCTCACGACGACAAATGCGGCGAGGAAGTTGATACTAAATAACAACCCAGGTATGACACCAATAAGTACAATCACGACCTGTATGTTCGGGGCAAAGGCGCTTGCACAGAAGCTTATGGCAGCCACGAATGAAGCTCCTGCAATAAGCAGCCCAGTATCATACTTTGTGACAAGTTTGGTGAATAGTAATCCGCCACCTGAAAAACAAAAATTACCTTTATCAGACATATATCTAAGTGAGTGGTTTCGAGTAAGTAATTTAGGCGGTTCCCAGCAAGCATTGTGTGCTGATCTAAATTTCATTACATTGATGGACTCTTCCATTCGTATATGGGTAATAGTTTAGCTCTGAAACAATGAAGCAAACGGTGTACGCCCTATTCAGATTGCGCATATAGAAGTCTATGTCTATGTCTGTATTGATGAACAGTGTTTTGGTAATATACTAGTAGTGGTATCAAATACTCAATACTTATTCAATTTGTATTGGTTTAAGTTGAAAAAACGCACAATCGTATAAAAAGTGGAAACATGATAAGACAAGAGCAACACACAGAAAGGCACGGCCCCAAACATCATCAAGATTCATGGGCCACTGTCGCAGACATCCGGATACATTGTTTGTATTTTTGATAAGTAGTAAGATGAAACTTTTATAGATAAATTACTAATTACGTAACGAGATAAATGCATCAAGTGTTGGCAGTTTAAAGCAATATCATAACAAACTTGGTGTTAAAATATATCTGAGTTTCGAAATACCACCTTTCAGACAATTATCAGAAATATAACGCAAAAGGTTTCGTGCTAAACTAACTAGTTATGAGCTATTATCAGGAAACTATCCTGATAAATAAGTGGTTAAGTGGTGTCCGAAATATGCCACCATAAGTTTGATTTTTATTGTTCTAACGTTTGCTGCTCGTTCTTACGTTTGGATAAAATCTGTTTATAACAAAACATTATAACAATGCCATTACAGAATCTAAAGTTCCTTTTTAACAACAGAGAAAATGGCATCATTCTTCTTGTCGGATTATCGCTGATGTAATTGGTGCCTTAGATAATTTCAAACTGCCCTTGTCTAAATATAGCTCTCAATATCGAAAATGCGCTCATACTGGAAACATCTACTCGGAAATGTAAAAGAAGCTTACATAGAGAACATCCTGCATACATGCTCTGCATTAAAGCTGCCTCAGATCTCTGGGCGTCAAAATACGCAATCAATTCTACGTATAAAATCCCCAGGGTCACAAACATTCCAAACCAGCCGATGTGAAGAAAGAGACAGGCAATCATAACCAACACTTGTCTTGTCCGCGAGGGTTTTAGTACTTCTTCCAGAATAAGGTTTCCATCAGATTTCATAGACTCATCAGTCAAATCGCTGTAAACTTCTCTCGGTGAGCGCACTTCTGTTTTAGGTACTCTTGTTTCGGACAACAACTTTCGTTCTTCGTCCCTTTCATGACTTGTATGCGAAGTAGTCAATGTCGCCATTTCAGAATTTCCAGTAGAGTATATCTAACCAGTCCATCAATCATAAGGTACAATGTTTTGTACCAAAATCTAATGCGAGCTTATCATGTGTTTGAATTTTGACACATGTTTCTGCATACAGCTGTCACTTATAGCCTTATAATTATGTCATACGATTTCAATACAAAACTCCTGACATGTAGTTAAGTACAGTATGAATATTCGAATGAGTTTGAATTTGATTACGATGAAATGGTCAAAAGCCAGGTCAAATTTAACATCGGTAGGATAGAAGGTTTTACGCCAGATTACATATGGGAATAAACTGCGCTTGAAATTCACTAAATAACTAGTACACTTTTAGTGGTGACATTTAACACCGTTATCCTTTAGTAAATGGTTTATTCTATACATAACTGTAGTTTAAACTATAGTCAGCCACTTATACTATCACTACAATACATGTATTGAAACTAGAATAGATAATCTAACACTTGTGTTTGAACCATCTTGAAAATGTTTGTGAACAATGTTTGGTGCAAGGCCTGATTCGAAAATGAATATGACACCGCACGCCAAATCCGTGTTTAGATTTAGTTACGCACAATTCCGGGAAATAGGCCATTTAAGACAGTACCTCTCACCTGATGCTAACAGTACTTTGCCCCCACTCGATGTTGCCACTATTTTGAGACTGTCGGGGAAACTTTCGAATCCCCTTTGGAACATTAGACATATCCTCGAAAGATACATACTGTTCTAATATGAAGAATCGGGAAAAATCATCCACAATAGTCTATGGATTTATAGGGAATCCCCTTGCTGTTGGACGTGCGGGTGTTTTGTCATCAAGGTTCCCTGTCCAGTTGCCAATGGCACGAGAACACTGTTGTCAAACAGTACACCCCTGTAACATATCGGTACCTCGGGTATCTTGCTTGCATTGCTACTCTGCTTCAACTAGCACCTAGGATTCCTGGCAAGCTGACCTAGGTATTTTAATTTGGCTTACCGGAGAACTGGGTCATTTCATGTACGGACAGTGGGCTGGACAAACCTGTATGGTTCGAGGCAGCATTGCGTGTCGTAATCAGTCTGATATTATTTCTTTGTCATTTTGCCTATGGAACATGTTGTAGGAACATTATTTAGGATACCCGTGTTGGCTCTACTTTGGCTAAGCTCTTCGGGTTCCCATATGTCATTTATATCCATCAATAATTTTGGTACGATATGCTCTATTATGACTACGTTAAAAAGGAGTGGAATGTAGCAAAACGCGCGGGTTACCCTTTTTGTATAGCCTCGTTATCATTGGGGGCCGAATAGTGTTCGTCGGATTGCATATTGAGTGTATATAATGGTTGTTTATTTGTAATTTATGTATTGCACTGTGTAATTTATATGCATTAATTACAAAACTAACTATTATGTTACCCCATTATCGGCAATGTTTTATGTGTATCATTGTATGCCATACATACAACCAAGCCAGGTGGTTCTGGTCGTAACTGTGTGACGTACTGATACTGTACATAGAATGTTATATTTTCAATGAAAAAGACGAATACTCCAAGAGCCGATAATACTGGAAACACTGCTTTTCGGAATCAAGCAGAGATTAAGAGCATAAAAAGTGTCATGTCATTTGAACAGTGTTAACGTTTCTATACAGTAATAAACTCATTTAAGCAATCGACTTTGCTTGTATCAAACGATACTCCTCCAGTGTAATTTGACTTTGGAAACATAATACGGAGACGATTGTTATATATTGTTTAATGTAACGTAATACCTATTCAATTTTATTATATAATATGTAATATATTTAATGTATAATATAATATTTCATATAATATGAATATTAAATATAATGCCTTATTTCGCAAACAGGTGTAATAAAATAAGGATGTAGTATTTTTTATATTTGATTAAGTAACTATTATTTTGGAATGAGTGGTCCTTTATAGTCCTACATATAGACTAATTTGTCTTGGGCCAATATGACCTTTGTCGGCTCAGTCCGTTATTCACGGTTCTTGTCTTCCATTTCACAAGCACACCTACATTCATAGTAAAGTCGTGCCTTTATTCGTATTGTCTGAGACATAGCAATTGTTAACCGAAGACCATGACTACAATTAATACAATACAACAATGTTTGACAATATCTTTACAGATCCAGCCTTCTCTTCACACCTCCTTTTGTCCCGATTCTTCTTTCTGATCAGAATCAATAATATTAATAAAGTATATGCAATGGGTTTTTTTACTTTAATATAGATGCAAAGCAG
The DNA here is from genome assembly GCA_963576725.1 of Azorinus chamasolen. NCBI lineage: Eukaryota > Metazoa > Mollusca > Bivalvia > Cardiida > Solecurtidae > Azorinus > Azorinus chamasolen. The sequence continues at coordinate 105,472,485 of OY755236.1, forward strand.
TAATAAAAATTCAATAGAAAACTGTACCAAGATAATATATCAACCGCTCTTGATCATCAATACTCATCGGTACGAATTCTCACGCATCTGAAAAGTTACTCAAGTCGGCACATCGAATGCATCAAATTGGTCCCATTTCTGATATTGCATTACATATGTGTCGTGGTTGGGTGTTTGGTCAAGCTCAGACCGAAAACCCAGAGCTCAACTCTTCTCATTTCCCAGGTAAAATGTACGGTTTAAATATAGATTTCATTGTAATAATTCCACCATTGTCACTGTTTCTGCCATGTAGGAATATGCATTCATATTTTTTCATAATTATGTCTGGTTCGCCTTATGACAAATATTAGTAACATGCTGAGCGCATTGTATGTGCTTACACAAGATGCAAAGACAAATAGCAAATCGTAGCCTTTTGTCACGTCAAAACTCAACCATCCGAGAAAGCCACCGAGTATAGAACCGATGCCGTTGAGAAAATTTGTGATCGAAGCCGTTGTTGGATAATTCTCAATTTCTCTGATACCTATTTGCAATCCTGGTAAAAACGCAACAATAATCCCTGAAGATAATCCCCGCAGTATGATGCCCAAAACCATGCCCGAATACACTGGGGATTTGGAAACGGTTACGTGGGCAATAGCCAAAGTCAAAAACGCATACGCAATGTGGAACTCTTGTCGCAAGTTTGGCAGGAATCTCAGGGCCAGTGTGGCGATGCAGCGAGCAAATATACCACATAGCCCGTTTACAAAAAGCAGCATGGCCCCGGCATCAGAGGAGAATCCCTTCAGCACACTCATGTCTTCAACGAACCAACGTTCAACCGGATTGATAGCATTGAATGTCAAACACGTAATGAGAAATATCATGAACGGAAGATCAGACAAACAAGTCACGTCAACGCATTTACTTTGTTTTATCTTGTTTATATCTCCTTTATTGAAATAAGGTTCTGAGAAATGAATCAAAATGCCACAAGGAATGCAGTTTAGGTACAGAAATGTGCCGAGAATAAGCACAGCCCCTGTCCATAAGTACTCATCTATGAGCATTGTTGCTACATATGGTAGTATAACTTCCCCTAAGGTTGACCCGATGGTAAGAATTGCCAGAGCGAATTTGCGGTTCTTTTGGAACGTCCAACTGATGACGACAAACGCTGCTAGATAGTTTATGCTAAAAGCTAACCCAGTGACACCACCAATCAGTACCATAACGATGTGTAGGTTTGGTGAAAAGGCACCCGCACAGAAGCTTATTGTAGCCACGAATGAAGCTGCTGCAATAACCACCCCGGCATCGTACTTTGTCACAAGTTTGGTGAAAAGTAATCCTCCACCTGAAAAAGAAGCATGTCTTATCAAAAACATTTGTTTTGAAACTGTTAGAAAACCTTCCTTAACTACAGTGTATGTATTTACATGTATCGCGATAAAACTGATTACCTATATATATATATATATATATATATACAGTGAGGATCCAGAATGCGGCGTCTCATCGGAATCACAACTGTTTAACACTTTGAACATATTTTGTCAAAGAAATGTTAAAAATTCAAACAGACGACAAATGTAACAGATGACGAAATGTGTAAAGGGTTAATTTATTGATATTGTGAATATCAATTAGAATGATTTTTATAATGGCATACGAACACATACGATATCAGACCTACATGCATATTATTTCATAATTAAACAGAGCAGATCCAGGGTCTATGCTTATATAACTTTTAGTTGAGTCTGAGTTCGTTCTCAAGTTTTTGATTGGTCAGATTTGAGCCTTTGGCTCAAATCGGACCAATCAAAAGCTTGTGACCAATCAAAAGCTTGAGAACGATCTCAGACTCAACTAAAAAGCTTTATAAGCATGGACCCTGATCAGACGGCTCCATGATGCAGCTTCTCACCAGTATCACAACTGTTCGACACGTTGATCATATGTTTGTAAAGAAACGAGAGAAAAATATTTTAAGAATTGAAGCAGACAGTTGTCGCACAGAAAATACTTAGCTTGCAATGAATTGATATACGTTTTATCGCAACTCGGATTAAATATTTATCTTATATACGTTTTCCTTTTCTAAAATGCAACTAACGCTACCCACGTCCTTATTGTTACACTTATGTGATTTAATGTAAGTAATGTTGCACTTTTAATTACTACTCATGAACAGACTCTATGATTAGTTTTCATGTTATTAGTTTTGAAAATTGAATACTGCTTAAGCCGGTGCTAGGGGGCGTGTGTGGTGTTGCACTTTTAATTACTACTCATGAACAGACTCAATAAAACCGAGTCTGCAATTTTCTCTTTTTGCATTTCTACTTTTGCTTTCGAAGGATCACCCATTTTCAGAATATATGTACTTCACAACAGCAGGTGTTAAGTGCTTGTGTGGCGGCCGTAAAAAGTCACCCGTACTTCATTCTCAGTGTTGTTATATTTTCTGGTCCTTCGGGATCATTAGTTTTGATGTTATTGGTTTTGAAATTGAATACTGCTTAAGCCGGTGCTAGGGGGGCGTGAGTGGTGTTGCACTTTTAATTACTACTCATGAACAGACTCAATAAAACCGAGTCTGCAATTTTCTCTTTTTGCATTTCTACTTTTGCTTTCGAAGGATCACCCATTTTCAGAATATATTTAGTTCTTTCGCCACCAATGTCGGATCTGTGATTACCTATGCAAACTGTTTTGATTCATATGAGACGCCGAGTGACTCAGCGTCTCATCAGAAATCAATCTGTTACTGGGATAATATATTTGATTGAAAAGTGGAGTAAAATAAACAAACGGAAATTGTAGAAGACGACAAATATTGCAGACGACAATATTTGACAGCGAAAGAGTTAAGTCAGCACAGACATATAGGCCGCTCTCAACCACTATCCATATTTTATTATAAATATCCTTTTTATACTCAGTCAAATATTATTCCCACACGGTAATATACTAAATATGCAACCGTATATGTTTATACTACTACAGTATACTATTTTTCCTCATTGGATACCCTTATTTACTATTATTGATGTAATAAGATATTCTTCATTTTTTGACAGGTCAGTTTTTCTACCTTGACATACCCCCCCCCCAAAAAAAAAAAACCAAACAAACAACAAACAATAATAATTTTGTTTTAAAAAATACTCACCATACTCAAATAACTGCCTGTCATACTCAGAAAGCTATCTGATATATTCCAATAGCTACCTGTTATATTGGAATAGCTGGTTGTCATTATCAAATAGCTCTCTGTCATACTGAAATAACTACCTGTTATATTCAGTTAGCTACCTCTAATTCCCAGATAACTACCTGTTATACTCAAAATGCTACATGGCATACTCAATTAACTACCTGTCATACTCAAATAGCTACCTGTTATACTCACAAAGCTACTTAGTATACTCAAATAGCTGCTACCTGTTGTACGCAAATAGCTACCTGTCTTACTGAAACAGTTGTACTCAAATAGCTACCTGTTATACTCAATTAGGTACCCACCATACTCAAATAGCTACCCACCATACTCAAATAGCTACATGGTGTACTCAAATAGCTACCTATCATACTCAAAAAGCTACTCTAATGTACTTTTATTTATTCTCTATTATTCTATTAGTTCTTCTCTAATATGCTTTTATTTATCTATTGACTTCAGGGTAAGTTGTATTGTAGTCCTCAGGTCAACTCCTAAATACATTAAAATGTATTTGGTTTTGGTATGTCAGTGTCTCGATAATGCGACCATATAATTTATGAACATGGGAATCAATAAAAGCATATAGGACATAAACAACACAGAAAGTTATGCTTTAATGCTTTAATGCTTTAACCTGCTATGGGCGCATCAGTGAATACATATGCAAACAGTTTGAATCCAGATGTGACGCAAATTAACTCGGCGTCTCATCAGTATCCAAACTGTTTAACACCCTGATTGCATTTTGGTAGACAAATTGAATATAGCTTGAAATTCGGAAATGTAGTAGGTCAAACATTCGGTAAAATAATTTGTTCAGCAGGCTAAAGGTTAAAACATTAGGTGAGTTGCTTAACGTGATCTCAGGCTTATCGGTTCATCATCGAAAACGACACATGGATGTTCTGAATATAAACACAACCACCACAAATACACTTTTTAAACATTTAACCCTTTCACCGCCAATGTCGCATAAATGCACCACGACAAATAGTGCAGTCCCAGACCAGACGCCGCCTTTTCAAGGCGGCGTCTGATCAGGGACTTCACTTTTTTGTCTCATTCTCTATTTCTATATATGTGCTTTATTCCTTTAGATTTGCATTTATTTAACTCATATCCTTATTCTACCGAATGATTTAACAAAAAATCTATTACAGACGACAATTAGAAATTTGGCGCCGAAACATTTAAATTTACCATGCTGGAACCATGAAACTGTATTATATCCAGTTTGACAGAGAAAACTTACAGAAAATAATCGTTTCCTCAGTAGTCAATAGAGGCTCAAATTCTGATCTCTTGAAAAAACATGGTTGCTGGATACAGATCAAACGTGGTAGCGTTATACTTGTTGACTTTATGAACAGGATATGAATACTAAATTCAGGCACTGCTGTATTAACCCATTACCTCATAGGCTATTTTTTAGATGCAACCACTTTGACTAAACCTACCGAAAAGGAGCATTAACTAGATAAAAGGACAAATTTAGAATTCTGTAGTTTGAAATCATTGTAATAAATAGAGCCTTTGCTCATATAGGTGCAAAATCTCTATTTATCACAATGGTTTGAACAGGTGATGTTTGCAGAGGCGTCAAAAGAGGTCAATATAAGGGTATGTGTAATTCAGTTGGTTAATACTGAAAAAGAATCTTACCTAGGGAAAATCCAACATTCAGGCTCTGTACTAAAGCTACCTCAGCTCTCGGGGCGTCCAAATATGCCACTAGCTCTAGGTGTATGTCCCCAAGTGCAACATACATGCCAAAAAACCCCATGTGAAGAAAAAGACAAGCAACCATAGTAACCACCTTTCTAGTCCGAGAGGCCTCCGGTACCATATGATGATCTGAAGTCCTCATTTTATAGGATTTTAGACGACGACAAGGACGACGGCGAAAACGACGCGTTAACGGCTGGTAACGCAACAGACGTACAGGGTCCTATTCCACGAGATATTTCTTTGGGCAGTTGGAATTTTGTTCTTTGCTTGCCCCATGGTTTACAAAAGAACTGGTCATCATTCAGAATTTTGCAGAGTGTGAATATGTGTCGACACTACATTCGTAGCATGGTGCAGTGCTTCCTAATGCCGTGTTTGTCGTAATACGTAATGTCCAATGATTTGTTGTATCTTAATATGTCTCTATTTTTACGTTCGTGGCGTGCTACTGTGGGTTGTTTGGTGCTGCCTAAGTGGATATCATATGACTACGTGTGTCTTTGCATTAAACATTTGAATAATAATTCTTATCGACACAGATTGGCGTCTGCTTCAATTACCCATCCCCTTCTAAGCGATAGCGTCAGAACGTCCACATGTTTTATTCATGATGAGATGCCGGTTTACATTACTCTCATCTGGATCTAGACTGTATGTCACGTTGTCATACATAAATCAGTAGAGTGAACATAGTTAATTCAGGAATAACAATTGATATTAACATACACTCATTTGTTAAAAAAGGAAATGTCACTGATTAGGAGTACTGTGATTAGCTATAACACTAGTCCTAGCTTTACTGGTTTAATACTAACCTCATGAATATTTAAACATGAATGAATAAATTCATGAATATTCATTAACCTAATTTTATAATGGCCCATGAACAAGGAAACCTGTTCATATCACAAGCTGCAAAATCGGATCTATATAATTACATAACACATAAGATGGTCCCCTGCTTTTGGAATTGGTAGAAACTATCATGATTTCATAAGCAAACGGAGCACACTCGAGGAAGGCAGCCCCATCATAAATCCTGAAAGTGGGAGATCCTTCGAAAGCAAAAGTAGCAATGCGAAAAGAGAAAAGCTTTCTGAGCTAGGTCTACTGCGTTGGCAAAAGAGTAAAAAAGCGTTTACATGAGGGAAAGCGTTAACTTGTCTGAGTCATTTGTCCAAAATGGACAATAAACTGATGCATGAATCCCCTACAAATGCCGCGGACAATAACTGAATTAAATCTCAATTTTCTTTTGAAGTGGTGTTTCTGCGAGTATCGTTATTATGATGTGACAATTTCTATGGAAATAACTCCCGAATCACGTTCCTTTATGTCCACCGATATGGATCTGCCCTATTTGCCAATGTTCCTATTAACCAATTACCTCAAAGGCTATTTTTAGATCCAATATCTTTGAATATAATCTACCAAAAAGGAGCATTAAAGAGGAGGTCCCTACAATGATCGCATATTTTCAATAATATCATAAAACTTGGTATTTGTTATGCTCTATCATTATTATGAAGGTTCCCAATTTGTACTTATATCGAAAAATGCCCATGTGATACAAATAAACCGATTTCATCAATAACTGATAATTTTTGCTCTACAACACAATATTATCGACCTTTTCCGTAAATTCTTCCGCGTTTTGCCGATGATCACCCGGTCTCTCCATTGTTTACGTAATAGCTTTCTCGGAAGTGGTCGGAGAATCGCGAATAGGGCGAACAGTTACGACACTAAAACTCAACCCGAATAAAACTGAAACATCGGGGAGTAAAACCGGGATCAGCGATATCAAACACATGGATGTTTTGTCATTATAAACGGTAATTGGATGGGGCTTTTTGTGATATACTACTTTTCAGCATATAAACAAATGAGTTTTGTATATTGTAAGTGTTTATAAAACGCGTCAAATGTAGGGTCATCCCCTTTAACTAGAGAAAAGGAAAGTTTTAGAATTTTGTAGTTTGAAACCATTGTGATAAATAAAGCATTTGCTCCTATAGGAGCAAATGCTCAATTTATCACAATGGTTTCACAAAGTGACTTTTACAGAGTCGTCAAAAGTCGTTAATATAAGGGAATGGGTTAAGCGGCACTATGCATGAACTGGTATTTTTGAATCATGTAATCTGGTACTAAGCCGGTTTCGTCATACAAACGTTTTACACATCTTTACAAACCGAGTAGACTCAGATCAAATAGTTTCTGTAGGAGCCACCTGTACAGGGTCTGTTCTCTTTCCTCATGAACATGAAATATTTGATTATACAGTTTTTTACCAATACCAAAATGTCATGTGAAGTATTCAACTTAGAACTTCTGGTCATACATAGGGGTATATAAATTGTGATTTACGATGTATTACATTGGTTAACACCCTTACTGATTATAAATTATTATTAACACAATTTCCCTATGCTGGCGCATTTTGATGCATTTTGTAAAAGTCACGTTTCGAAACCATTTTGATAAATAAAGCATTTGCTCCATAGGAGCAGATGCTCTATTTATCACACTGGTTTTTAAAACTACGCAATTGTAAAATGTTCCCTTTTTTATTTAACTAGAAGAAGAGCCCGCGCTGGCGCGGGCAGACTGTTTGGTACATTCTGGTGAATTGCAAAGTACAATCACTACAATGCTTTTCCAATGTCGTTATTAATTATAGTGTAGCCTAAAGTTTTATGTTAAGAATGTTTGGTTTACAGGACAAAGTATCGGCGGAAAAGCACATTTTATGTAAGAGTAAACACTTTGTCTTATAGACTTCTTTACACCATAGTAGATAATGTTATAATAGCACAGAAAAAGAATCGCTCAAGTGCTGCTTATACCAAGATGTACCGGTATTTGAATTTAAATATATTGGATATAACACATATATAACATTTAACTCAAAGGGGCCTCGGTGGTCAAGTAGATGGAGTCCCTAAATGACAATTACTTTGCTTCTCATAGCACTGGGTTTGATCCATGTCTTAGTCTGATCTGTCAAGTAAGGATGTTTTGCAGCTTGTAAGTAAACTGAAACACTACTAACGTCATGTAAAACCAAATAAATGTTTACTACAAAAATATTAAGAGCACTAATTTAAGTGCCAACGGTTTATTAATTTAGCTGTAATTATTTCTCAAAATACTACTCGGTAAAGAGTAACAGCTAAATCCGATGTGTTTGGTTTGTGATGAAATACATAAATAAAAGATTCATTTTAAATCTGGAACAGGTGGACCTAACGGTAAAGATAGTAAAGATGTTTATTTAATTTTAAAACATGTCCTTACTGGTTTTTGTTAAAGCTGCACATAGAATGTCGTCGTTTCAGCTAACTTTTGCTGTTTCCTTGTGTTGCTGTTCGGGCGAGTGTTTGTTCTGTATGTGGTGTTTCCTGCATGACTCATTTTTGTACTTTTGTTCATTATAAATGTAATTGAAATTATGATATTATGATACTGTGAAAATGAATGAATTTTAAAAAAAAATGTAGGCAAATAACGATCTTATTTCAACAAAAAACCTTTAATCACCAAGCATTTCTCTATCAGAACGGTACACCCTTATACCACATTTTCCAGATTGTAATAAATGCTTCAAAAAGCATTCGACAGTCATGCACTTTTATCAGTGACTCTGTAAAGTATATTATATGCAAACTCGTCAAAGTCCGTCTAAAGAGTAAAATCCGTATAAATGAAGCAACGGACAGTATTGTATGCATGTTCAAAAATGGTACTGTGCCAGTCTCAGTTTCACTGTCTGTGAAAACAGACAAAATTATGACCAGTTAGGTGCTGGTGTGATTTGGCCGAGGAGCGGTTCAGCAAATTCTGCTCACCGTCTGTCATTCTCGTTAGTAAACTTTTGTTAGGAAAACAATAGAATCGATTGCATTAAAAACAGTTAATACAATTAAGGCAACATATGCATATGGGGTATGCTAACAAATGGTACAATGTCAGTCCGCGAGAACTGCACACGTGTTTAGGCCTTGGGCCGATTTTGGCCAAGGACGCATCCGCTCTTTTGCTCTTCGTATGTCAATTTTTTTCTTACTCATTTGTAAACAAAATAATATAATTATAACGCGATAACTGTTGAAAAAGCAACCTTTTTGCATTGTATATATTACCTATGTTATTGGTTGTTAGTATTTCTGTGCAAGCAGCCTGTTTCTCCATATGCGTTTCTAATCGTCTTTTTATTTTTTGTTCTTTTTTTTAATTATATGTTAATATTTTGTTATTAATTATTACATATTAATTGGTTACATGTTAGATTCGAACTCAGGACCCCGCACATGCAAGCCTAGATACATATCCACTGCACCAAGACAGCTACGTTGAAAACATTGCAGCTTGCTAAGGCTTTTAAAAATAAAGAATCACTGTAGGCTCTTCGTTTGGTTTACATTAGAGTCGGTCATGTTTTGTTGAAAACATTGCAGCTTGTTAAGGCTTTTAAAAATAAAGAATCGCTGTAGGCGCTTCGTTTGGTTTACATTAGAGTCGGTCATGTTTTGTTCCAAATAAGTTGGTCTTTCAGTATAAACAATCACAAATCGTCTAGTGTTTTGACAACAAATAATAAAGGAGAAACAAAACAAACAAACAAGTAAATAATACGTTTGTGTCCGTATCGGAATATTCGCCAATCGTCACTGACATTGGAAGGTCATTTCCCGTCTATTTTTAGATGGACTATTTCTGTAAGTAAGGGAATTTGTCTGTATCCAAACTACTGATATTAATGCTTTTTCGATGTCAAATAACACAACTTCAATGTGTAAGCTGTCCGCATATAACAGTACTCAATATGTACGTTGTACCGTATTTACGGGCGAGTGTCATGTATAAAGGAGGCGTGTCGTGACAAAACCAGCCTTAATGATTAAAAGCTGTAGTTCCAGATCTGGGTTTCTACTTTTTCAATTGTTTGATTCATATCACTTTCACATGATGCCTAATAGTTTTAGAGCTCCATTGTGTTTGCTTCCAGTTCATACAACAAAATAGAAGATGGCGATATTCATGTGATGCATATATGTAAGTTATTGTAAACCGGATCAAGTTAGACGACCTAAACATGTTTTGATGTTAAAACACAGGGACTGCTGTAAACATTTTTTTATTATTAGTAACACCTATGTCGGTACGCTTATAGAAGAACCTGTCTTAAGCAGGTCTAATGATGGGTCTGTGTGCCAAATGGTAGCTTAATCATGTCAGAAGTAACGCAGAAAGCTCCTAAAGAAGTTTCTTATTATACATTTGTCATGCATTGAGCAATCACATGATTTTTAAATTTCTATGTTCAATAAACAAATGGCCGCTTAGGAAAGTTCTACTGTATACACAAGTGGGTAGCCATAAACTCTACATGGCCCACACCATTTTGAGCAAGGAGTACACATGGTGAAATAAATTATTGTCTCGATGCAGGCAAACAATATAGGCACCTTCACAACAATGATCCAGTCAAACACATGCTTAAACGTTTTGTATAAAACAGTTATTTGGCGGCTCATCAGGATCCAAACTGATTGCACAGATGATAACTCATTCGCCCGCAACATGCTAAACTTGTAATTGTTACATACACCAATGTAAGAAATATGAGTCAACTGCAGCCAGAAATTCTGTAAATTCTTGAAGTAGGGGATCCATCGAAAGCAAAGCAGCAATGTGAAAAGAAACAAATTGCAGATTCGGTTTTATTGAGCATTTATTTAAAGTGCATCTATACTCACGCCCGTACCACCGAGACCAGAATATATAATAACCCCAGGAATGCGGTACGGGTGGCGTTTTAGGCCACCACACAAGCTCTTAACAGCTGCTGTTGTGAAGTACAAATACATTTTGAAAATAGGAGACCCTTCAAAAGAAAACGTAGCAATGCGAAAAGAGAACCTTGAATTTGAAATAATATTCTGTTTTACAAAGATAAATACTAGTGCATTAACACGGGTAGCAGACATGAAAAAGGATTCTCCCATTATGCTCTTAGACGTGAAACAATTCATACACACGTACGTTTCCTATACATGACCATAAAACGGTAGACATTGAAATTTTCGTTAACCGAATATGAATATGCTTTATAAGGTAAATCACATGTAAATTGCATTTATAATGCATATTCACAGTGTCTCTTGTACTAAGTACTTTCAGATATCAGGTATTGATAACGATACACATCTGATTAAGATTTATTAAGCGCTATATGAGCATATCTGCAAGGTCATTAAATGAATTGCGATCTGCTACAAGTACATACGGATAAAGTTATTTGTGATTTGCATGTGCGAGAAATACAGCACGCTAACAAAGAGACACCTGCGGAGTGAATATATTGCGTCGCATAAACTATGGTAGTTTCTCAATAATAGTATATGGACTAGAAGAAACATTCTTGTACATTCTAAAAATGGCGTCACAGACAAAGTTTGATTCTTGTGCTAGTAAAGACAGAGACATTGGAGAAACAAAAGTGGAAGTGTCCAAAATTACTGAGGAGAACAATAGTGTGGCACTCGAGGAAGTACCAGAGCCATCGAGGATCAGAGTGGGGGTCACTATGATTGCATGCCTATATCTTATCATGTGTTCGTTCGGAATGGCCACTGTATTGGGTGTCATATACGTGGACTTGATTGCTTATTTTGACGCCCCGAGATCTGAGGCAGCTTTAGTACAGAGCGTGTATTTTTCATTTTGTATGGGTAAGCGATTTTGAAGATCTAACGACTGCCATAAAGTAAGACGATGAAAACGAAAGTAAACATTATAAAGGTCTCCGTTTGCAAGCCTAAAAAGTGAGAATGAAGGCATGTTATGAAATACAGATAACAATTCAGTTTAGCGCTGAAGTTTACATGTTACAAAACAAACCATACCATATGCAAGTAAAACTAATCTGAACGTCGGACGGAAATTTGGAAATCATTCTATTAGTGACTATATACATGTATATATATATCCACTAATTAAAAATAGACCTAAATTGTTCATATACGATTCAACGAAAGTGTCCAATGGAGGACAAATAAAGGCATTCATAATACGCTGTAAGTTTGAATTGTTAAATAGGTCCGTTTCATCCCATGTATTAGCATATTTGAGATTATTGTTGGAAATAGCCTAAACTAACATTCAGAAAATCTACTTACCGTTCGATTCCAAACCAAGTTAATGTATGAACATGATTTACCACTAGAATATATTAAAATAAGATATTGTCAGTCACAAAGACATTTGTCAGCGACACAAAATGCTCAGCAAACGATTTGCCCCTTTCAATTAGTTTGTTTAACCGCCTCTAGTTGTATTATTATATACGCATATGTTACATCAATGAAAAAAGAAGTAGTATAGGCAGTGGAGTTAGACCACTATCTTTGTAAGCCTTGTTTCCCCGCCTGTGCCTGATCCACAAGCAAGTACAAGAATGAGTTATGCAGGAAACACCACATACAGAACAAACAGCTGCGCGAACAGCAACACAAGGAAACAGCAAATGTACATAACTATAAAAACATCAAGAGACGCACAAAGACAAAACAAATATAGATCTCGTCATTAGGCAGTACCGGGTACAGTGACGGAGAAGTCGCGTCTTTCATGGTTCATTAGGTTTACATCTCAAGTTTATTTTGGTGTGCAACGAAACTATTTCCGATTCGGGCAGTGTCACGCTTTTGAAAGTTGATCACATCACCACGTGTTACGTATAGCGAGGAATGAAACATCTTATCAGTCGTATACTTGGTGATTGCCCCCTCGGAGTCCGATCTGAATGTCGTCGTCAACGAAGGGTCCTGCTCCTTAGCCAATATGTTTAAATAAGACTCATTTTTGTACTTTTACTTCTAGCCTGTAAAACACGTGTTAACGTAAAACCGATTTGCCGGTAGATCCAAGTGTTGGATTCTGCGGCCAACTAGATCGAGATGCCCCCTTCCCCAGGTTTGTGATCGTATTACCATCTAGATCGATATTAGCTTCCATGGCAAATTTTCCCGTTTGTAAGTACAGCATTTTTCTATCGTAATATTATCGAATGCCTCCTTGGGTACCGCTGCAGAAATGGCATCTGCGGTGTGTTTCCAAACATAATAGTGTTTCGCGTACTTGGAGAGGTCTGTATCGGATTTCCACCCTCTCATACCACCGCGTCCACCGAATATGGTTATTGAAACCCGAGTACAACACTCACGGATAATCCGTGGTTGTCAATGGTATTCCCACCCTCATTTCTAATTGAGAGATGGAGGTTGGACAAAGTTCCTGATTGTAGCATTGTGAATTCGGAGCTCGATACACGAGCTGATGTTATGTCTCCAAACTTACGGTGGTGAAAAGGGTGCTCGGTGTTCCATGGCTGAGGTGCCTATCTGTTCGAGATACACGTACATCGACTGATTGGGACTGAAATACACGGGCCTGTGGCTAAGGTTGTTTCTGATTGAGTTGGTGCCCCGAATATCCGTTTTCTTATCGGAAAACAATGTGTACTATGATCAATTGCATGTCCATTTGTCTTGTTGAGTGATACACTATAACCTATCTTTTGATATTGTACCATCCAACTACATATTACAGGCCCCTTCGTTATATGCATAATCGTGTGAAACATTTTCGATTGAGACGATTTCGTTCAACATCAATGGACCGTTCCATACGGAATACGGGCGTATCCAGGGCTCCTAGAGGACAGCAACCTAACCACAATCATCATCAGGGTTGGCCCAATCGATTTATTCTTCACCACAGTTGCTGACATTTTGAAAAATAACAAACTACCTGCTATCATGATATGGACGCCGTGGTTCGAACTGAGAACGACACCCAGGTACAGTTCTGGCAAAATCAACACACCCTCGCCGTCTGGTGTGCTACTGCTGGTTGTGTCGTCTCATTTAAGCAGCCGCTCATGCAGTCAGTTTACACATTTCACATGTACTACACGGTTAGGCGAATCTTACAGGGAATGAAGGTCGCCCTGGCCCAGGACGACTCCCGGGACCCCCTCTCAAACGTGTATAATAGGCGTGCCTACGAGAAGATTTGTGCTGAGTACGGCGTCAATCCGGAAATTGACTGGCGGCAGAAAAGAGAATGCCAATGGGCTCGGTGATGTAATGGCTGTCACATTTCCAGTGACGATATACTTGCAACCTATATGGAGCAGGTGCGTATTAATGGGAGAATTCACTGCCGTGAAACCCATAGTGTAACATGACTATGTACAATAGGATGTCGGCGTGGAACATGTTGTATAACTCGAAATGGTTCACACAGTTTGGGGTGGGGAGATTGAATGACTCGATCAGTACTAAAGGCTCAAAAACAAATCCCAGCCGTGTAGATGATGCGATTAAGTCTCCGTTGGATATCCAATTCGCGATTGCGCAATATTGAGATGTGTTGCAATATATGGGATCCGAAGTGAACTATGTGAAAGACAGTGTAAGTTTATTCGGGTTTACTAGGGCTTGTTCTTCTGTTGATGATTTTAACAATCGCAACCTTATTATCACTGGAAAACTTCTAAAACAGGGCTACAGATATGATTAACTTCGTAAGGCATTTTCTAAACTTTATCACCGCCATTTTTCTGCTCATCAGCAAATACAACTGTTATATACCTACTTTTTTAAAGTAAGGTATGTAACAGCCAGAGTTTTACGGTAATGTCGTTTACTAACTTCGAAATATTATTGGACACACATAATACTTTTTTCAAACGTATCAAATAATTCATTAAAAGGGTTATAACCCCTCTATCCTGCAGCGCACTGCATGATTGGTGGTTAATCCCTTTACAGTTGGACATTATGTTTTCCTCTTTGATTGTGCGACGACAGGAAATACTTATTACTCTATGAAGGCATCCTCTCAATCCCTTTAACGGGAGGAGGAAGCTGAATATTTATATTTTGTCAGTTCTGTCGTACCCTTAATGACTTCTCCACAATGTTATTCTTAAAGTTTGTGCAGAAATACCTCCCGTCGTTTAAATGATAAAATGTGTCATTTAAATTATGACGTCACTTGTTTACTGTTTCAGTGTATTTGAAAATAATTTAGTCTTGTTTTTTATTTATTTATTTATACTTCCTGCCTGTCAATCATCCATAATCACCTCCGCTGGCTCACCGCTGTGCGTCGTACTCGTTCCATGCACCTTCGTACTTAGTGTCGTACAGAGTGACTCGTGATTTGTCTCTACGGTTTTCTCTCCGATATTTCCCTCCTAGTCATAGCTCCCCGAATGCTTTCGCACCAATGTTCGGATAGACTGCCTCTTCATATGCTGGTGAAATCTACTCAGCACTTATCACACACACAGCGAGTCCAATCATGGCTAAGTTCTTTCTGACTCACTGTGGCAAGCCCTGTCACTTGTCAATGTAGTCTACTGACTACTTTTCGTGCACTTCAAGCTTCACAGACAGTTGTTCTCAGGCTCTGTGTAAGGTGGGAGAAAAGCGTCATTGAAATTTCCGGGAGGGACCGGGATTTGACAAGGATTTGATCTCCGGACCTCCGGATTGGTAGCCAAGCGCGTTACCACTAAACCTCCGCATCAACCCATTCTTTATTCCTGGCATCGTTACTCATATTAAAACCGGTTTCAGCCCCCAATAGCCATTTTTGGCTACTGACCATTCCAATACTTTGTTATTTTATATGGTTTATGTTTAATTTTTATGTCTTAGCTGCTGGACGCGCTGAATCTGCTGCCCGTAAGGCCGTAAAAGAAATTCTTGGAAGATCTCCAGGTAGCAAAAGAAACACCTCGTTCTACAGAGGGGACAACGACACGGACCGCCCAGCACACCGCAGAAAACGGAATAAACGGGCTTGCTCAGTTCATTGCGGTTGATTTCCGAGGCGCTTCCATGTCTGACGGCTAATCTGTTTTGCTACAGTCCTCGAGGCAGTTGGAAGGGTGTTGTTGCAGTTAAACAGCTGGCTGAGACCGCCAACGTCTCCGAAGATAAATCGTGTGAGCGCGGCTAAAGAAGCAAGCGATCTTGCAGATCTATCTACCCGCCTCAAGATGCACCCCAATACCAAACATCGACATTTCGACCCCGGAATATGTCCACTAAGCTGACTTCCTTTTCTTGCCCCAGGAAAACCAACAGATACGCTTTCAGTGTTGTGGATTTGGGAAGATGCCAAAGACGCCGAACCTCTATCAAGGAAAGAGGCCAAAGAGGTTGCGGGAACCCTCGGACGTATTTACAACGGCAATCCGGTTCGATGTCCCAAACTTCTCGAAGCGCAATGTTGATACTACCAGGGCATTGTGGAACGCTTCAACCTCACTCTCACCGAGCGACTCTTTAGGTACCAGTATGCTCAGGGGATAAAACTCTCCTTGGGTGATCGGTCATCTGAGTGGGTGGTTGGCCGTGGTTTCAGAATTGACCCGGCTCACATGGAAGCAGCATTCGGATGCTATTCAGTATTTTGTCTCTCCGACACAAGTCTCTGCTTCCACCGAACACCTCGATGGTTTGCAAGAGCACATGGTCCCTTCCGAGGTCAGCATTCGGTATATGTATCAGGCTAGTGAACTGCAGGGCGGCTGTCGCCACGCGTCTGACTCTATGTGGTCCTATAAGTGTACCAGATAAAGCGCTCCTTTACGGCGAGCCAGTGCTCTATTACCTCCCAGATGGGCCGGGTCGAGGTTTTGCGCCTGTCGTGTCCAAAACCACTCACTTTCCCCCGGAAGAGCGAGATTGTGATTTTGTTCAGGTATTGCTGACCCGATGCTGCACTGACCTTTGGACGTCTGTTCCGTGGAATGTCCGCTTGTCAAAGAGGGCATCTTTATACTGGTCTGGTTTCCTTCTTCAGAACCAGGTTTTAATGTTTTTTGCTTTCTACATGTTCACCAAGGCCGCCTCCATGATGCTATACATCTTTGGCATCAGACCAACGTAGTCTGCGATGTGCCGGCCGGCACACTCGTCTTTCATTTTGTGGAGCACCTTCTTGTTGACCGTGCTTTGGTGGGTAGTGGGTGGGTAGTCAAAAGTGTCGAACAGACCGGCACTCTCACTTATGTCCTTATTTTCGTCCTCTGCCAACTCCCTGAGGAGGCTATCCATGTCTGTGCAAGGGGTCTGACACCGACCACAGGTACTACCGCTTGCACTGGTTGTAGTAGAAGTGCATCAGGTGCTATGACAGCTTTAGTATGCTGATACGTGTCGGTTGAAGTCCATATGTCTATTTTGGCGCCGTAAGGTTGTCGACGAAGATGCTCTTTTAAGGTCGGACTGGCTTTGAGCCGCCAGGGATTGTCCTTGTCGCTCGAGCGTTGCATCCATAGGCTCTCCATCGTCTTACCGAAGATGCTATTGTTAATTAACTTATAAAGGTCCTTTACAAAGTAACTTGTAGCCTGTTTTCGTAGTTCCGTGTTCAAACGGAAGCACGGCTTCATCCAATGGCTTTGTGGTTATTTTTCAGCTTCATTCCTAGCGATTGGTAGAGCTGCAAGCTGCGGTAGTTGAGCACGTAGCATTCCTTGTCACAGAAGCTTGCCCACTGGGAGTGGTTGGTTTATATCCCAGCCGTACAGAGTGTTGGCATCCAGGTACATGATACGACCGGTTGATTTTTCTTGGTCATAACCCTCAAGCCCGGATTTGTAGTTTTGGTTTGCTATTTCCACTATCATGTTCGTAGTCCTTTTTATTCACACCTTTGCCGGCCAGATGACTGACGAAAGTCTTCAAGGTTGACAGCTGGAACTCGGCAAACCGCCCATAGTCGTCCATATACTTGTACGGGTAGACCCTTTCCGCATGAGCAGTGATCCGAAGTGATCTGTGATCTAGAAGGTTTTCGGGGGGAGGGTTGCGTCACTAGTCGAGGGAGGCTCGGAGAACTGGACGCTGTCAATGAAGCACAACTGGTTGAGGCTAAATTTCTCCGTATAGTTTGGGGTGCAGGTAATGTAATTGCCTAAAGTGTGCGGTTTGGTGTTAATCCAGTTCAACCGTCGTTGGGTCCTGGGCAGGGTGAGCCTCAATCAGAACCGGTTCCACAGGGATATGGTGGATGCGGTCTAGTGTACGTAGGACCGAGTGTATGCCGGTCATTCGCCCCTCGTCATATTGCCCCTAGTAACACCCGTGGCCGGTGGACCTTTGACTGGATCCAATTCTGCACGGGCGTAGTAGAGGCGGCCTAGTTCATTGCTCAAAGCTTGTTTGACTACCTGCGACCAAGTGTAAGCGGGCCGTTTGCCCATTTCTCTCAATAATTATTCTCTCAGAGCTCTCGTTCTTTCCGTGTGTCTATTGCTGTGGGATATCTGCAGTCAGAATTCTCAAATAGATTTTTTATCGCTGCTAGTCGCGCCGATTATTTCTGGAAGGCGGTGCATTCATTCTAGGCGGCCCTAGGTGCATCGCATCCTGATGGGACGCTCTACGGTACCTTGCAAAACAGGTGCTTTCACCAACTTAACGCCGCACTGCATGGTTGAGTCCTCGGTCATTTACGAAGTCTCGCAGGGTTTATTTTACAATACCCTACAACTACTCCTGCCACAAAACTCCGTCGAGCCAAATACAAACCCCTTGCACGTATCTTATCCTTTCATTACGTCTTTATTATAAATATATTCTGAAAGTGGGAGATCCTTCTGTAAATATTTTCTAATAGGTATAGCTGATGACGCCGCCCGGTGGGTCGCCGGATGGGCCACTGAGTGTGACACTAGGGACGCTGCCTGGTAGGTCGCTGCATGTGCTGCCAAGGGATGGAATGGGGTCCCCACCTAGGGATTTGAATGGGGCCCCGTATCTGCTCTTGGGGGTATCGAAGCCTCGTTTATCTAAGATGAGATCTAATTTTTGCTTGTGTTATAGGACACGCACGTCGAAATAAGGCATACAATGATAGTGGTCATAAACTCCCATTCGATATTGTATAGCTAAAGCTGGGTAGATGAATGTATGTCGACTGTGTCACTGAAATATCACAGGGGGTTAATGAATGTTTGTACATAGTGATTATATATATAACTTTCCTTTTTGCGTTACTGAAAAGTGAGCTTTATTTGTGAAATCATATGCTTTCAGGCGGAGGAGTACTGTTTAGCAGACCACTGACAAAGTACGATACTGGATTGATTATTGCAGCAGCTTCACTTTTGGCTACCATAAGCTTTTGTGCCATCGCTTTTGCTCCAAATATAGAAATTGTGATTTTACTCATTGGTGTCACTGGGTTACTGGTAAGCATCAATGTTCTCGGGGCTTTGATAGTCACTAGCTGGATGTTCCAGAAAAGAAGAAAGTTTGCTCTAGCTACTCTCATTAACGGATCTATGGTAGCGCAAATTTTTCTTCCATACATAGTCTTGGCAGCCGTAGACACATACTCGTGGAAAGATGCTGTCATCAATCTGGGAGCTGTGATGTACCTTAACTGCATTCCTTGTGGCATTCTGATTCATTTTGCTAGACCTTATTTCCACAAAGGGGACGTTCCTAAGACGAAACGGAATATTTGTGTTGATTCGAGTCTGTTTTCAGACCCGATATTTATTATATACCTCATGATGTGTCTGACATCCGCTGCTACGGGGCTGATAGAGAAGTGGTTTGTTGTCGACATGAGTGTATTAAAGGGATTCACTGCTGATGCTGGGGCCACGCTTCTGTCCTTATATACTGTATTTGGATTGACTGGTAGTTATATAGGCGTCATATTGCTGATATGTTTTCCCAACACGCAACAAGTGATTCACATGGCGTATGCATTTTTCACAAGTGCCATTAGTAATATTATCATTTCCCAGTCCCAAGTGTATTGGGGAATGGCATTGGGAATTATAACGCGAGGGTTGTCCGGAGGTTTAATTCTTTCATTTTTACCAGGTCTGCAAATAGATATCGGAGGGCTTGAACGGTATCCTGAAACTGCTGCAGTCTCACATGTTGTCGGCGGCGTTGGTGCGATTCTTGGAGGATTTTTCGGAGGACTGAGTGTTGATATGACAAAGAGCTACGATTTCCTATTTTTCATTGCATCTGGTGCAAACACATTCAATACAATTATAATGTTATCAATATTTGTCATCTCAAAGTTCAAGCGAAGTAGGCATTCATATGAAAGTGTGAAATAAACGGAAAAGTCAGTTATATTTCCTGTTGAAATTGTACAAGAACGTAACATTGTAATGTTTTATTAGCATAAACTATTTTATTTCCGTGTCTTGTCGTATATATGGTGTTACATAAATATTACATGTACATACATTTAACTGATCTTAAAAACAATACTTGAAACGTTTAGCCGTAAATGCTGCTAACTTTTGTTCAAACAAGATATGCAGGATGCATTGCTACTAATAGATGTGTATGTTATTTATTGTATTGGGAGTGTTTTATACACACACATTTCGTGCTCTATATACTTTGATGAGTCTTCATAATTTTATCATTCACGATCGACTTTTAATGTTTGTTTTAGTCATGTACATTCATGCATTATTTTGTTGTTGATTATAATATATAAAAGCTTAATCGTACAGGAATTATAATGTAATTCCGCAACCTGAGTGGCATTTACAAACAGCTTAAATCCAGATGAGACTTCGAATAACTTAGCGCCTCATTAGGATCCAAGGCACTTTGTCAATAGATTCACAAACGTGCCATGTTGCATAGTGGAGAGTAGTAAAAGGTGGAGCTCGTTGCCATACATTCGACCATTATAAGTTTATAGGGACAGTGAATGAAGAAGTAGTAAATCTATTTTGAAAATGGGTGATCCTTTGAAAGCAAAAGTAGAAATACAAAAAGAGACAATTGCAGAGTTATATTGAGTCTGTTCATGAGTAGTAATTAAAAGTGCAACGCTACTCACGCCCCTAGCACCGGCAGTATTCAATTTTCAAAACTAATAACGAAGGACCAGAAAATATAACAACACTGAAACTGAAGTACGAGGCGACATTTTACGGCCGCCACACAAGATATTAACACCTGCTGTTGTGAAGTACATATACATGTATTCTGAAAATGTGTGATCCTTCGAAAGCAAAAGTAGAAATGCAAAAAGAGAAAATTGCAGACTCTGATTTATTGAGCCTGTTCGTTCATGATTAGTAATTAAAAGTACAGCACTACTCACGTCCCCTAGCACCGGCTAAAGCTGTAACTAATGATCCCTAAAGACCAGATACTATAACAACACTGAGAATGTAGTACGGGGCTACTTGTATTAAAGTCAAGCAGGAAAAGACACATACAATATGGAAAAATAGTCAAACAGGGAGAGCCACACACGAAATGACACCGCACCAAACACCATCAAACAAGAAATGGTAAAGCCACAAGACAAAACATAACAGGACGCATATCAAGACGAAAAATATTAAACATTAAGCATATTAAACAACAAAATTGACCGTAGGCTGAAAGCAGGAGTACCTCCTTGGAACGGCCAGCAACCAATATAAAAAACGCAACATCTTCCAAAACACCGACAGAAAGCAATCAACATATACACAAAACCACACTCACGCACACACAAACGCATACACAAACACACGAGACGAAAACATCAAACACGAACAAACGCACAAGCCGAAAGACATAAAGACACACAACAAACATAACAGCAAGGGTGACAGAGACAGCACCGCCCTGGAACGGTCAGTGGCAAAACCACACCATTAGGGGGTTTAAACCTGTTCACGGACGTCGTAACCTCACACTTATCTCTAGTGTAAATAAAGGTATACTCGCCAGACGTCCCCACAACATAGAACATTGTAATCACAGGACAATATGTAAAACATAGCATAACAACAACTGTGAAAGTCCGTCAAATACGTACTGCTGGGAAACCGTTAAGGGCAAAAAAGAGAAAAGGCAATACATGAGTCTGGTAAGCTCATACTGTCAAGTATTGCAGTTAGTATGAGGTCTCACTGTACTAACAGATGTAGTTATTGGTTTTAAATTTTGAAGAGAGGTGATCCCCAAAAGCAAACATTGCAACACAAAAAGAGAAAATTGCAGACTCGGTTTTATTGAGTCTGTAATTGAAAAATGAGCAGTAATTGAAAGTACAACAGTCTTTACACCTGTAATAGGCTGTTCACTAGCGTTACGCATGAGCAATTGTGTGGTCACCTCAGGTAAGAGAGATATGCTCTATACACAGTGTGCAGTACATGTTAGATAGCCAATTTGACCAGACCTGTTTTCCACAAGGTAGTGATGTGGTAAAACTTTTAATGCAGAAAAGCCTAGGGATATATATATATATAAGTGTGTGCTATATAACACATTAACTAGTGCTAGTCTCATATATGCTATAAAAGTACAAAAATGAGTCATGCAGGAAACACCACATACAGAACAAACAGCCACCCGAACAGCAACACAAGGAAACAGCAAATGTACACAACTATAAAAACATCAATAGACGCACAAAGACAAAACAAACATACAATAGGGGGAAATGGAAGTACCGCCTTGGAACGGTCAGTGACAAAAGTCACTGGGGGTTAAACCGGTTTATGGGCGCCCAACCTCACACTTATTCCCTCCCAACCCTGAAAGACAAACAGTGTAAATAAAAGTCTAGTTCTATACAATACATTATGTATTATATGGACATTATGCAGTACTGATTTTTACATGTCATGCAGGTAAAATCGCATTCAAAACACACGACCGCCCAAACCGCACCACAACTACAAACACCAAATGTACATGTATACAAAAGAAACAAAGAGACGCACATACATAAACAAACAATAGGGGAAGATGGAAGTACAGCCTTGGAACGGTCAGTGACAAATGCAACTGGGGGGGGGGATAAACCGGTGGTGACTTCCGTGTTACGTAAACATTAAGTTGTAAAGCCAGTTAGCGCATGGATACTTAAATGGCTGTGTGGCATTAATAGTTTCTCGCCTGTGTGGTATAGGCATTATTACACCTGTGTGATAGTCACTTATAATTATCCTCTTTGTAGAGTTTAGCCTGTGTGGTATTTGAATAGTCTGTGTGGATTTAATGGAAAATTCTATGCTTAAATGGCAGATGATGGTTTTGAAATATGTTCCATGTGTTATGTCTTGAATGTGTTTTCCATAATTGCACGTGAAAAGTTATACCGTTACATGTATATTAAATTATGAAATAGCAAGGAGTTTTTATATTTTAAGCTTTAACGAACACTGGGCGCATGATTTGCAAATAACGGAAATAGTTGTGACACATGCCGTTTCTGGATTTATTAGTATACCATTACTACCCTCGGCCTGTCATCGTGCAAGCAAAGAGGGAAGCGTAGCTACCGACTGTAAAGGGCTCAACAACCAAACATGCAGTGTGTTTGTAGATAACATCACCGTAGACTTCTGTATGAGAAATACCTTATTGCAGTAACGTTAGTAGAATTGTATTATATTTACTAATGAGAGGTAAGTTTCGATAATAAAATTTAGAAAAAGCTTTCCGAAGTTTTTGATATCTGTAACCTTGCTTAAGAAGTTTATCAATTATAATTAAATTACGACTATTAAAGACTTCTAGCGAATAAGTTGAGAATTGTAAACCCCATTAGATACAGGCAGGACACAGTTCCATCTAGAAAAGGATAATTAACAATTTTTAAATTACAATCCTCTCCTTTATCGTATATTTTGGAATACACTTTATCTTCTATGACGGAAAAATTCAAATCTAAAAAGGAAGCAATAGAGTCGGATCGATTCGCTTTGTTAAAAGTCAGTTCTTTGGGGGTAAATAGAAGGATTATCTAAATTCCAAATATCGTCTAAATACCTAGAAGTTTTAATAAAATCATTAACAATCCCAGCTCGTGTATCAGGTTTTAAGCTAAACACAACTTCCCTCTCATAGCAATACAAAAACAATCTGCTACAAGAGGGGCACACTTTGTACCCATAGGTATACTAACAACTTGACGATATATGGTAGCCCCATATCGCACAAATATGTTGTCTAAAAGAAAAGTTAGAGACATACAAACATTAAGGCAAGTCCATAATGTTCAACTTCTTAATTCTAAAAGCATAAACGTTGAACATTTCAAGCAAGGAACACTTTATTTTCTCTGGCAAAAGTATATTTCTGTGTAGTATAGAGTGTAGAGTAGTCATAAGAGCTCAATGAAGAAATGTTTAGTTACAAAATCATTGGAATTTGTTATGGACCAAAAAGCATTGAGTCCATGATTTTCATATATTTTATCATAGAAACGTTTTACATGTTCTTTGATAGTTGTAAGACATGACGTTCAAAGTTTAGATAGTTTAGTAGTATTACAACTAGAGTTAGCAATATAACACGCCTTATAAGGTTTTTTATGTAGCTTCGGAATCCAAGCCAAATTTGAACACACTTGTTTACATGTATATGTCACAGTAGAAATAGCGATTCAGGACAATCGTCGATTCTCCTAGGACAGATTGCGATCGCAATCTCTCTTATGACATACTCTAATTCTAATACATCCTAAGAACAATCGACGACTCTACTAGTACAGATTCCGATCACAGTCTGTCCATGGACAAACTGCAATTTTATCATGAAAATTTACAATTCTACTGGAAGAATTTAAATTAATAGTTTTAGATATGACACTTCAATTCTTCTCGATAAGTGTACAATTCTACTAGAAGAATTTTTTATTAGTGTTATATACATGTATCACACTTTAACTCTATAAAGAAAATCTACAATTCTACTGGAGATATATATTATTTGAAGATCACAATTCTATATTCAAAAATGACAAACATTGCATAATTGTGAATGATTTGAAAGAGGATCTCAGTTTGCCCTAGGAGAGATTGCGATCGCAATTTCTACTGTAACCTATCTATATGGTTGTTGTAAAAAGGAAAATGTTTGAGTGAACAAATCAAAGAATCATTTCAATAAGTTTTTATCATAAACAAAATAGTTTACACTTTAACGAGACTTTATGAGCGTCAAAACAGAATAAAACATGCAAAATGGATCGTTGTTGTCAGCAAATGATTGTGCGGTCCTGAGATTATTTTGATTCACTCGCTATTTAAACGAGTGGATGTGACTCTACAAGGTCGTCATATCACCTCACAAACCACACATTATCCATGCAGAGCAATGATGGAACTGACAGTGACGCAACTTCTTCGCAACTTTCAGTGTAGGAGTAGGTACCAGACACTCCTGTTCATATGGATGAGGATGACGCCAAAACTGGTCTGAATTATGCATTATAGAAACGAAGCGAACAGTTGTGCGATAATAGAAATATGCATTTAATATCTTATACACACTATGATGTATTCAAATTACAGAAATACATGTTTAGTAAAGTCGGTGTTGCAATAAACTTTTATCGTAGAAGACAGATTTTTATTTAATTTCAGATAGCCTAAATCCCGACTTCATAATAGACATTGCAGAAATGTCAGTTTGTGTAGCCAAAGTTGCAGTTAACGGTGCTATTATACACGTACACAGTATTTGTTAAATGAATCAGCGGTTGGATGATTTAAAATGTGAAATGTTGAATAATAATGATGATACTAATGTCGGCAATATCTAAAGGGCACGCCCGCTTCTCGTATATAAACTAGTTTTTTAAACAAAAATTGATATCTTCCCCGTCCCCAAGGCGGACAAACTTTTCCATGTAAAAAAATCGAAGTCCCACTACTTTGCAATATATCATCGAACCGGAACAGCAATTTTCAAAACTAGGTATGGTTCTGGTCAATCCTATGAAGTTTTATGAACATCCGACCAAAGGTTTTGGAGAAACAGCGCGGACAAATTAAAATCGGACAGACGGACAGACAGACAGACAGACAGACGGGCCAATGGACGGATGCCGCCAAAAATACTCAATATATCTCTCCAGTATACTGAGGGAGACATAATTAATACGTTTATTAGCTATCAGACAAAGTTGTCGCAACCCTGCAGTTACAGGATCTTATAAAATGTCAAGGATTAGATTTCAAACCATCCATCTATAGATGGGTTGGTTGGTTGGTTGTGTCCGTGACTTCCACTATGGGCTAACTGGAAACCCCAGAGAGAAAGGGCGAATAGAAAGAACCCCGAGTTTTAGGGAGAAACATATATAAACCTCATAAAAAGAGTACATATCAGGACTGATGTTAATTTGGTTCTCCTCTACCTCATCCAATGCTCAATGATTTGCGTATTTATAAAAATAATCACTTTTTTAAGTAACTTTATCAAGAGAAATAATCGTGTATTAAGTAAAGATTGGTGTTTTAAAGCCAGCACACTAATGTACAGATTGCCTACATTGCTGGTGCTGGGTTGAAATTTCATTTGTATTGTATTTTATTGTATTGCATTACATTGTATTATATTGTGTCTGTATTGTTTTGTATTATATTGTGTTTGAATTGTATTGTGACTAAATTGCATCGCATATTTTGAATTGTAAATTCACAATTGATTTCTTAAAATACCTGCATAAGATGCGATGTAGTTGACTAGCACTTCTTCTGTTGGCAATACACGGTTTATTAACAATTTACTCCATGAATATTCATGCAAGAAATAATGACGTCATTGATATTAATTAAGAGTTTATAATGACACACGAACATAGGAAATGTTGGCCATATCAGGAACCGTCTGATCTGGGTATACTCTGTTTGTAAAGGCGTGTTAATGGTGTAAATGGTAAAAGAATTCCCGTGAATGCTAATGTAATGTTTTCAATAAAAGTCAATAAAATATTCTAATTCATTGGAAGTACTTTCAACCGATATTCATTGGAATGAAAACGAGTTACTCGGCGTCTCATCTGGATCCAAACTGTTTGCATAGGTAATCACAGATCCTGCATTGGCAGCGAAAGGGTTAATAGTTCTCATAATAAACGGATATTGCACAAAAGACAGACTCTGGGAGTCAGTGGGGTCTACCGTGCATCCCCTAGACTTTTTCCATTGGTACCAAAATGTTTTAAAAAAAGTCTACTTAATCAGAATCGCGAATTTACTCGAGTTTAAATTATTTTAGGCTATGTGTACTTTAACCGTTTCCATTGTAACCCCCCAATTGTCGTAATGACCTGCAAAATCGCCCATATCACAGCTAGTATTTGCCCTAAACCTATAAAACTGGTACCAAATTGAAGATAAGACATTGTGCTTTTATTTCCAGTTAGAATTTTTAATATTACCATATTTGCATACTGATAATATAAATGAGAACATTAAAGAAAATAAAAAAGTATAGAAATAACGTAAACCTTTCATTTTTTATCCTACAAATACCAGACAACAACTTCTAATTGATAATGGAATGATTTCTTCTAAAATATATGACAAAAGAGATGATGTTCCCCGTGCTCAATCTTACGGGATTTATATATCTCAACTTATTCGTTTTGCTTGAGCTTGTTCATCTATTGACGATTTTAACAGTCGAAATCTCATTTTAACTGACAAACTGCTTAAGCAAGGATATAGATACCATAAACTAAGAAAAACTTTCTCTAAATTTTACTATCGAAATCTCTCGCTTATTGGCAAGTACCAATGTAACCTCAAGGCGCTTCTGCGACACGGTATTTCACATCCTGAATTTTATGGTGATGTGATTTACAAACTTTGTAAAATTATTGGACATACCCATTTTCTCACTTTGTTCATCAAATATGTTAAAAAAATCATTAAAAAGGGATATGATCCTGTAGTACTACAACATACTGCATGTTTGGTTGTCAACCCTTTTACAGTTGGCAATCACGCTGGCCTCTTTGCATGTACGCCGACAAGAAAGGTTAAGTACTCTATGAAGGCGACCTCTTAAATCCAGAAACGGAAGGCGAACGTCGGATATCTGTACTATTTCGTTTTTGTCGTACCCTTTTTTACTTTTCTACAGTTACTCTGTTTGCAGCTCATTCATTGAGTACACTAGCGATAAGTGGATACAGTTTGTTCACTTAAATGGTTTCGTTATACATGCACTTTACCACTGTATTTGCCATCGCGGTTGTTGTAGCTAGTCTGAGAGGGGATACGTTTATTTACAATGTTTGTCTTTTAGGGTGGGGGTGGAATAAGTGTGAGGTTGGGCGCCCATAAACCGGTTTAACCCCCCAGTGACTTTTGTCACTGACCGTTCCAAGGCGGTACTTCCATCTTCCCCCTATTGTATGTTTGTTTTGTCTTTGTGCGTCTCTTGATGTTTTTTGTTTTTCCGTTTCTTGTTTGATGGTGTTTGGTGCGGTGTCATTTCGTGTGTGGCTCTCCCTCTTTGACTATTTTTCCATATTTATAGTCAATGTACATTTGCTGTTTCCTTGTGTTGCTGTTCGATGTTCAGGCGACTGTTTGTTCTGTATGTGGTGTTTCCTGCATGACTCATTTTTGTACTTTCAAATGCAGTTTAACATGGTGAAAGAATCCTCAGAAAACAAAATATCTAATTTGAGGATCAAAACATTAACTTTAACTATCGTTTTAACCGTTTCATGGCACCCCCAGTTTTCGTAATGATGACCCATACCTGTAAAATCGTCAATATAACAGCCAGTGTTTGTCCTAAACCTATAACACTGATACCAAATTGAAGATGAGGCATTTTGCTTTTCTTTCTAGCTATTCCTTAACATTGCCTTATTTACATACTCGTGAATATTAATGAGAACATTAACAATAGTAAAAACTCTATCGAAATAACGTTAATAATGTAAACTATTCACTTTTATCCTACAAATATCAGAAAACAACTTCATATGCAGTTCAACATGATGACAAAATCCTCAAAAATCAAAATATCTAATTTGAGGACCAAAACATTACCTCTAAGTAACGTTTTAACTGTTTCCATAGTAACGATTAATTTCACTCTGTTCACACATATTTTATTAGTCGACATCTACCTGCAAAAATCTTCCATATTACATAAAGTGTTTGTGCTAAATGTATAAAACTGGTAAAAACATGCTGGAAACGGTTTAAAAACACATATCCTAAGATAATGTAAACTTGAGTACATCCGCGATTCTGATTCAGTAGACTTTTCGGAACATTTTGGTACCCATGAAAGAAGGTCAAAGGGGGTGCACGGTAGGTCTTCTTGCTCCCTGAGTACTACTTTTGATAAGTGTAATACTAAGAGATGCATATGATGCAGGGTGCCATTTGTCTTGCAACATACATACAATTAATGGGATACATTTAAGCACCAAAATTACACCAGATATCGACTGTAAATGGAAAAGTAGTAAAGTCAAGCAGGCAAAGCCACATGCAAGACGCAACCACCACCAAAACACCGATAGACAGCATGACACACACACACACACAACCACACACCCAAACGCACACGCACACACACATACGAAATGAACACAGAAAACACCAAAAGACACACAAGAAACAGGGACAAACGTTCCACAACATGAACAAACCACAAGCACAAAGACCCAAGGCAAACAAAAAGAAGGGTGACAAAGAGAGTACCGCCTTGGCACGGTCAGCAGCAAACCTCTCATGTGATTTACGTTCTAACCTGAAGCGCACCCCGTTGTGGTATCCAGTACCTTGGCCATACTGGACGCCCGTTAAAAACAAGATTTCGTAAACATGTATACCAATGCCGTAATAATAAAGACATTTTTTCTATACCAACATCGTCGCAAATCGGACAAGATGTCAGTGTTCAGCCAGATGAACATTTTGTTTATTATAATACGTCTACCAACAGCTATCAATTCTGAAGCTAGATACAAACATTGACATATTTTCCATTTTCTCAATCAGAAAACGTCTGGGTCTTTAAGACAGTAGGTAGCTTAATGCAGGTCAAAGGTAATGCAGAACATTCTTATTGCCGCTTATTTATGCCCTGTAGTAAGACACCATTTGTTATTTAAGACTCCTACATTAAATAAATGAATGGTTTAAAGACAGGTTGTTCTACTGTACCTACCATTCTGAACCATTTTGCCTTATAACAAGATCATTAGCTGATCCAGAAAGAGTAGGTTTAGTTGTTTAATCAACCGTTCGCCTGCTGAGTACTGTTATGTCAGAAGAAAACATTGTTTCCATCAATTTAAAGTGATTTATCTTACATTTATTGTGAACAGTTTGGATCCTAATGAGAAGCCAAACGACAGACGCCAAACGGTTTGAATAGGTAAAAAAGTACATTTACGAGTCATGCAGGCAACACCGCATACAAAACACATAACCGCCCAAACAGCATCACGACTACAAACAGCAAATGTACATGTATATAAAAGACACAAAGAGACGCACAGACATCACAAACCAACAATAGG
Organism: Azorinus chamasolen; assembly: GCA_963576725.1. Classification (NCBI taxonomy): domain Eukaryota; kingdom Metazoa; phylum Mollusca; class Bivalvia; order Cardiida; family Solecurtidae; genus Azorinus; species Azorinus chamasolen. The sequence continues at coordinate 105,502,807 of OY755236.1, forward strand.
GGGAAGATGGAAGTACCGCATTGGAACGGTCAGTGACAAATGTCACTGGGGGTTAAACCGGTTTCGGGGCGCCCAACCTCACACTTATTCCATCCCCACCCTAAAAGATTAACAGTGTAAATAAACGTATCCCCTCTCCGACTAAACTACAATAATCGCGATGGCAAATACAGTGGTAAAGCGCATGTAAAACGAAAACAATTAAGTGAAACAAACTGTATCCACCTATCGCTAGTGTACTCAATGATTGAGCTGCAAACAGAGTAACTGTAGAAAAGTAATAAAGGGTACAACAAAAACGAGATAGTACAAATCCTCATCCTTGTCCGCAAAAGGCTAAATGCTTTAACCTGTAACAGTTACTACCACAATGTAATAAACATAAGTGAATGTCAGTGAGACGTTTCTATTTAAGTTGAACAGTATTGTTTTTAACAAAACCAACGTCCAGTGGAAGATCACGGGTAGCAGGAACAAAACAGAATGTAGACAGTTCATAAACACAAAGACATGTCTTGCAATAATTTAAAATATAATCACTGCGGGAGAAATTGAAAGTTTCGTTAACGGCATATTGATGTGTTTCATTAAGATTATCATATGTAATTTGCATTTATGCTGCATGTTTACATTGTATCTTGTACTAAGTACTTTCAGATATCCGATAACTGCTTTTGATAACGTAACATATCTGATTAAAATCTATTAAGCGTTATTGTAACCTATCTTCAACATAATTAAATGGTTTGTAAGCTGTCAGAAGCCCCTGTGGATACAATTCACCGTAAGTTGCATTTCTATATGAACGGGAAACACAACAAGCTAACAAACACATGCGATGGACAAATACTGCATCTCATAAACTACTGTAGCGTCTGATCAATATTATACGGGTTGGAAGAAATTTTAACACCTGTTTGGACATTCTTAAAATGGCATCAATGACAACGTTTCATTCTAGTGCTGGTAAAGACATAGAAAGCGAACAGAATCTTTTATCAGAGATCCAAGAAACAAAAATGCATTCGCCGGAAAAAGCTTTCAGTGGTCCAGCGGAAGTGTCCAATAATGTTGAGGAGAACAATTATGTAGCACTCAAGGATGCACCCGAGCCCTCGAGGACCAGAATGGCGATTACTATGATTGCTTGTCTCTATCTACACTTGTGTTCGTTCGGAATGGTCGGGGTATTGGGGGTTTTATACGTAGAGTTAATTGCTTACTTCGACGCTCCGAGATCAGAGGCGGCTTTAGTACAGAGTGTGTATTTTGCTTTTTGTCTGGGTAAGTAGTTTTGAACATTTAACGACTGACATAAAGTAAGACGATGAAAACGAAAGTAAACAATCCAAATTTCTCTGTTTGCTAGCTTAAAAGCGAATAGATGCAAGTTATAAAAAACAGATAACAACATTTGAAGGATTTGGGCTACTGGGCCGTGATAATACATTTAGTTGTGCGACATGATTTGTTTTGTTAAACTACAGAACACTGAATTTGATTCTTAGGTTTGCATATTGCAATCAAAGCGATGAATTCATTGAAAGACTGGCGAAAAAGTAGCCCCGCCCCTGGCAGTCATGTTTTTTTGAGATATCAACATCATTTCAAAAACTTTGGCTGAGTTTTGTCAAAGGACTATTTCTTTCAAGTATCATTTAAATCTGACCCCTTGGTTTGGAGAAGATTTCAACCAGACATCTTTATTGATCCGGATTAATTTAGCAATTCTATAAAACCTAATACCAAAATATTTATCAGAAGTTTGATTACATTCTAGCAAGCGGTTTCAGAGGGGATGTCGTGTAAAGTAATTGCCGATGAACTGTTGGATAAACGAATGGATGGACTGACTCCCTTGGAAACATGGGTGATAATTGAGATGATAATAAGAATTTGTTTTTTCCATTCAACTGTAAATTACAACATCAGCATGACATCTGCAACACATTTCATGCAACAATTTGCCAGAAAATTGCAGAGAAAATAATTGTATGCAATGTAAAAGTAAAAGTTACTAGCCCTTACAGTAGAATATGTCATAAGCGACCATTTGATTTATGAACATAGGAGTCTTAAAAAAGCAGATCAATGCAGGGCAAAACAATGCAAAAAGCTCCTTTATGAGCTTTCTGTATTACTTTTGACCTGCATTAAGCCATCACCTGCCCGATAGGTCAATAGTTAACCTCTTCTTGAGGGTCGTTTAAGACAGGTTCTACTGTAATTATATTTATCTGGAAGTATCTGCAAACGAAAGAAATATTTTTAAAACTGTATCGCATAACATGAAAACTGATTTTAGAGTTACATAGACAATACACATCTGTAAATGCAACAGAGAAATACTGAAAACTGTCTTGTGCCGTATTTCATGTCAAAACTGTAAATAGTCACCCTCTAGAAACACGATAATTCATTCTACTGATGGCAGTATTTTCAAACCTAGAAATTAAAAGACGACGCTTAAAGACGACACTTAAAGCCTTAAAAAGTGTATCAATATGACAAAATACATGTACATATAATCTGAAAATGGGTGATCCTTTTGTCACGTGACAATATGATAATGTCATTCACGTCACCGCGTCAATACTATAATTTTCTCATTTTCGCTTCCCGTCTTGGTAATGTTTTTCAAATATTTTAGTTTACTTTTCCTGCCCAAAATATATAGGACTGCCTCGGATCACTTTCATAATAATACGAGTGAGATTTCAAAGGGCATTATTTTAACCGCTTAACTCCTCATCAGAATTTGACCAAGAATCGCACGAAAATCGCAGGACAGGATCGGATCTCTAACTCTGGTTCAAACCGCACTAAAGTGATTTTTTGCTGTATTGAAAATATGCGATTAGACATATGAATCCGTCTATGGTGCATCAATACTCAATAATGTTAAATCGGACGTGGCACTGGTACGATAGCTGAATCCGACTGGCGGTACTAAAGACTGGCTTCCGCCAGTCTAAAAGTGAGCCACATGCAATCTATAGTGGGGAAACAGTCATACAGGGAGCGCCACACACAAAATGACACTGCACTCAAACATCACAACACATGACACAGCACATTTACAAGACGAAACGTGACAAAAGGCACAAAAAGAAATAAAGCATTACACATAGAATGTTCATATATGATTCAATGAAAATGCTACATTGAGCACAAAAAGCGCGTTCAATATGGCTTAAGTTAAATTTATTACAATCTTCCGTTACACCTTTTCCCTATGATAGCATATTTTAAATGAGTGTGTGACTTTACATACTGCCAATTTCAATTACATTTATAGCGCATGATTGCGTCTCAAGTACCAGTGTTAAAATATTGCCTGTCGGAAATACATTATCTGTGTACATTTTGCCTGTTTCGATAAGTACTTTGAGTAACCTGTAGTTGTACTATTATGTGCACATATGACTGCGTTTAATATTTTATCGAAACAGAAAAACAGAAACATTAACCATGATATTGTATGCATGTTGACTGTCATTGAATAGGTCATATAGGATTAATCAATAATTGTACAGGGTGAGTATATGTATATATTACTTTTGGGATGTTTCCATTACGAGAATATGATCCAAAATAAATATTCATTTGCAGTACACATCAACGTGATATATACTTGTTAACTCGTATGTTTTCAGGTGGAGGAGTACTGTTCACCAAGCCATTGACAAAATACGATACTGGATTGATTATTGCAGCAGCTTCCCTTTTGGCTACCATAAGCTTTTGTGCCATCGCTTTTGTTCCAAGCATACACGTTGTGATTTTACTCATTGGCATCACTGGCTTGGTCATAAGCATCAATGTCCTCGGGGCTTTTATAGTCACTAGCTGGATGTTCCAGAAAAGAAGAAAGTTTGCTCTAGCTACTCTCGCTACCGGAGTTATGGTAGGGCAAATTGTTCTTCCATACGTTGTCATAGCAGGCATAGATAAATACTCATGGCAAGGTGCTGTAATCAATCTGGGAGCCATGCTGTACATGAACTGTATCCCTTGTGGCATTCTGATTCACTTTTCTAAACATTATTTCCACAAAGGGGACACACCAAAGATAACACAGAATATATGTTTTGATCTGAGTCTATTTTCAGACCTGCTGTTTATGATATTTCTATTCATGTTTCTGACATTCGCCGCTACGGGGCCGGTAGAGCAGTGGTTTGTTGTGGACATGAGTGTATTGAAGGGATTCACTGCCGGTGCTGGGGCCACGCTACTCTCCTTAATTGGAGTATCTGCACTGACTGGTAGTTATATAGGCGCACTATTACTGATATGTTTTCCCAACACGCGACAAGAGCTCTACATGGCATGTGCGTTTTTCACATGTGCCATCAGTCATATTATTATTTCCCAGTCCAAAGTGTATTGGGGAATGGTATTGGGAATTATAATGCGTGGGTTATCCGTAGGTATAATTGTTTCATTTTTACCAGGTCTACAAATAGATCTCAGAGGGCTTGAAAGGTATCCTCAAACTGTTGCAGTCTCAAATGTTGTCAGCGGCATTGGCGCGATACTTGGTGGATTTCTCGGAGGGCTGAGTGTTGATGTGACCAAGAACTATGATGTTATATTTTTCATCGCATCTGGTGTAAACACGTTCAATGCAATGAGTGTGTTAGCCATGTTTGTCATCTCGAAGTACAGGCGAAGTAGGCGTTCATATGAAAGTATGAAATAAAAAAGGAAAACACGGTTTCAGTAATTATAAACAATTTTGTTTCATGGTTTTGTCGTATACATTTGACAATATGAACATTCAATACATTTAACTGATCTTAAGAACAAATATTTAGGATGGCATTCTTATTGTTTTTTATCATTGTTGAAGCAAGATATTTGCATGTTTTGTTCCTGGTAGCTTTGTTAAGAAAGGATGCTGGAGAAAACAGTTGTTGCTAGTACATCATCTAAATGATTACGCCTTTGTACTATATCCTGTATTCCATTCTCGACCCTTTCTATGACTATTCAACGAATAAGCCATCTTTACCAGTATTCTTTCAATCACAGGGCCATGTCCACTTCTTTTAAAAATACCTGGTGTGTAATGCAGTATTTGTATTAAGGCATTAATGTTGTTCTGACGTACTTCGTGTGTGTCATTATTCATTAAAGAACAAGGTGTTTGCTCTGTCACATCTGTTACATATTTAAATAAGTTGATAAAATAAATTGTGATTTTAGAATAATTAAAACCGTGTGAATTGTCATTTTACCATTCAACCACTGTAGCAGGTTGTGCAATACATGCTTGCATTACAAACCTACCTTTTATCACAATAATGATAAAAACGTATGCCGTAAGCTCTCCATTAGAAATTTTATATATTTTTACATACTTAATACTTGTATAGTTCGATTTTGACCTGTGAGCGGTGACCTTTAGGACGAGTCCATTCGAAGAGGTAAAACACGTCACAAACCATGTATTTGTTCCGGGGTTACCAGTGGTTATACAGACCTGTATAGCTCGGACAATTTTACCTGAACCCTCACCTATATGCAGAATACATAATGAGAGAGATGACGCTGTATAAATAAAACTCCGCCGATAAATCGTGAATTCTATTCTCGCTGAAGTTACAAGAGAGCGATAACCCGTGCATATGTAAACCATACAATCACGAGTGTGTCCATGAATAGTTGCTTACCAGGACACGTGCCAAGGATAAATGAAAAAGTAGTAAAGTCAAGCAGGAAAAGCAACACACAAAACGCCACCATCACCAAAACACCGACAGAAAGCAATTTATATAGCAATTTATACACATACACATACAGTAGAAAGTCACATACAAGACACAATCACCACCAACACATCGATAGACAGCATGTCACACACACACAACCAAACACACGCAAATACGCGAGAAGAACACAGAAAACACCAACAAATACACAAGCACCAGAGACAAAATGAACAAAACACAAGCAGACACAAGACAAACAACAGTAAGGGTGACAAAGAGAGAACCGCATTGGCACGGTCAGTAGCAAAATCACCACTGGGGGTTTAAACCGATTTACGGACGTCCTAAACTCACACTTATCTCAAATATTCTGAAAAAGGGTGATCTTTCGAAAGCAAAAGTAGAAATGCAAAAGTCACCCTAGCTAAACAAACATTGTAAATAAAGGTATCCCCGCCGGACTTCCCTACAATTGCACAAACCCGTGCAATACCGATGGTAAAAATAGAAATGTTACGATTTTGTATTTATGCAAATAAGTAGGTCAGGGTCCAGGTCAAATTGTTCGAGCTATAATAAGCATATATACACTAATACTGTACGATTACTACGAGCTTCTTGTGACAAGCATTGCCCACTTACCCATAAATTAGAATTGTTGCAAATTCTGTAAATAGAAAAGTGCAGTCACGGCTCAGCGCTCGAAATTGAACCATAGCTTTCATGTACGCTGCCACGTACTGTCATTTGCAGAATATGTTGTCTGCTTCAATTTTAACCCATTTGCACCCAATGGATTCTTCAATGCTTATATATTGGATTAGTCCATTTATTATCTAAGGGATGCCTGGTCTAAATTTTCATATTTGTTTTGATTTATATTGAAATTCCTATCAGCAAACAGTGTAGACTCTGATTAGACGCCGCATTATGCGGCGTCTGATCAGAATCTACACTGTTTGCATCAGTCCAATATATGGGATCGTGGGAGCAAATGGGTTAAAAGTAGGTGTTTTTTCCTTTTCGATTTAAAACTGTAATCACAGTTTTATCCTATATAAGTATCATTAACCAAATTGAATGTGACATATGAATATTTATGTGAAAGCTTTACTCCATAAATAAGCTTTTTAACGAATTTGCAAAACGTGCGTACCAGATCAGACGGTGCCTGCTCTGTTTGCTCATAAACTTATACATATATGATTTTACAGTGTCTGCTATGACCATAACTTCCTGTTCATATGCCATTTAAAACTGGTAGCCAATTAATATTCACGATGTCATTAATTCATAAAGAGTTGAAAGAAGGCATCTTTCAAAACCAATGGCTTACTTGATTTCATCAGCCATTGTAATATTGTTCAGTTAAAAATTGGACTCCAGGGGTTACAACTCTAAGGGCTTCGACTTTCAGTTATAATCAAGCAAATTCAACAAGGGCAAACAAGTTCAAACAAAGGGAAACGGTGTATGCAGTACTTCCCCGTTACAATGACGCGAATATTAACTGTTTGTTTTCCATCCAGTTGCAGACTGATTGATGACCAACACTTCTGGTTCTAAGTACTTCTTGAATATAATTTGCATATAGCTTGAATCGAGATGATACGTCGACTTACTGGGCGTCTAATCAGGATTAGACTAACTGGGCGACTAATCAGGATTTACCATCTTCTATGTTGTGGGAAAGTCCGGCGGGGATACCTTTTTTACACTATTTGTTAAGCTAGGGTGACTTTGAGGTACGTATGAGGTTAGGACGTCCGTAAACCGGTTTAAACTCCCAGTGGTGATTTTGCTACTGACCGTTCCAAGGCGGTACTCTCTTTGTCACCCTTACTTTGTTTGTATTGTGTCTTTGTACTTGTGCTTTTGTTCATGATTTGAATGTTTGTCTCTTGTGCTTGTGTGTGTGTTGGTGTTTTCTGTGTTCATCTCGTATGTGCGCGTGTGTTTGGGTGTGTGGTTGTGTGTGTGCATGACATACTGTCTATCGATGTTTTGGTGGTGGTTGCGTCTTGCATGTGGTTTTGCCTGCTTGACTTTATTACTATTTCATTCAACGTGTTTGACACTATGCCAATATTGTCGTAAAAGCTGGAACGAATAGGACGTAATTCAAATTTGCAATAGACGAGGTTCAGCATGAGAAGAGTTAATGCTTGTGTATTGACCATCGAGAGGGACATCGTACAGCTGTAGGTATCATAGCATCATCTATGATTTAGGTAGAAACTATGAGAAACAATTTTGTAGAGAAACGGAACTCAGAAGTCACTCTCATGACATTTACTTTGCTTGGGAGGCAAACTACATAACGGAGAGAAGAGAAGGCTTGCTCTGGGCTAGCCGTCGTCTCCCTTTCCTATAAAGACAGATTGAGTCAGCTTCTTTCATAATTATTTGGTGTTTGTCACACCATGTGGTTCTAGACATTCTAATAGCATTATTTATCATTACTTGGACCTTGATACTCTGACACAGACAAACAATTCGAACAGATCTCACTATTTATTCTTTAACCTAATACTGGCAGATGTGTGGGCGTGAACCCCACTATTTCGAAGCATACAAAATGTTCAACTCCAATACTTATCTTTAAGTTAATTAACTGAAGTAAATGCAAATCAATTACAAGTCAATTTACTGCAACAAATTTAAATGTCAAGCTTAACTCAACCACACAAAATGCCCGACACAGTCACAAATCTAGCACAATCAATAAAGTACATGTATCAAAGTGACGCCGCAAAAAGCACGTTGGCACCTTCAGCAAATTTAGCACAAAGAACAATGTAGCAAAGTGGCGCCGCAAAATAGCACATTGGCACCTTAAGCAAATATAGCACAATGAATAAAGCAAATTAGAGCTTGCAAATAGTACGTTTGCACCTTCAGCAAAGTACAAATCTTGGGACCCGAAGAAAACAGGGTGCCCCATACCTACTTCACATATTGTATTATATAGCTATAGCGCATATTTATTAATTCACGGAACCGAATAACCTGGTATCCTGAATACTAAAATTGGATAGGCTGAAGATGATGGGCAGATGGCCGCATGGCAGACGAGCCGCCCAAGGCACAGCTCAGCAGCAATGCGACCATCGCCAAACAGACAGGCAGCAAGGCCTAACAAACTGACACACAGGATTCACGCCCATTAAGGCAATAATGTCAACCGATAAACCAATTGGTTCTGCGTTTAATGATCAAACCATGGATGTTCCCCTTTTATGACTTGTGACAAACCAAACCTAATGTCTACAAGAAACAAATTGATACCAAGTGGCGATAAATGTACATCATCCTCCAAAAACATTACATTTGTACATTGCTTACCGTCAGTAGGTAAAGATGCCGAATGTAACCCCCTTGTCTTAATTTATTTGCTTAACTATGTATGTATTCAGCCGTTTGCATGCTGATGCTAGCCCCCTATTTTCAGTGCCCCAGTCCCTTAGGAGTATCTCTGACCAGACAATGCGAGTGTGTGGCATCTTACCTTGTATAAAGATATTCAACTTTTCCATAATGCTTTAGTCTCTTTAAATGGCGTGCGTTTAAGGTCGTTCCCTCCTACGTTTAATTATATATATTGTGCTGGGTCTTCAACTTTGAGCAATACTTTCAGCTTGCCTGCTGTCTTCTTCAGGGTAAGTCCACATAGCCTTTCCATCATAGATGGACTGTTAAATGAAAAAAGTAGTAAAGTCAAGCCACGACTGGACCCACTTGAGAGCTGACGATCTGCCACGAATGCTCTCTTAATAATTGAAGAGCCAACTACCAATACGGTGTGGCAACCTGCAATTCTTTGAAAACTGTTAGTTTTCTTATCATTAAATATTACTGTTTCTTCCATATAAACCTAATCAAATTGTATAAATCTACGGAGTAAATGAATCAACAACCCTGAGAGAAGTGAGAAACCTTTGTTTTAGGTATGGGATTGCAGAGCTTTCTTTGGTATGGCTAGACTTTGTGTATGTAAAGATTATAAGCATATGACGCTGACGACCATCTCCCAGATTGTTTAATTTTGTCGACCGACCACACCCATTGTGCTGCGGACGAGGCTGTCCCAAGGCTTTTTTTCAATGGCAGGTTTACGTTATTTCTGTATTTTTTTGCTATTTTTTTTAATTATTCTCATTAATATTCATGTGTATGCAAAAAGGTAATTCCTAAGTATAGCCTTTAAACTAAAGCACAATGTCTTAGCTTTAATTCGGTACCAGTTTTATACAGTTAGCACAAAACCTTCCTGTGATATGGACGATTTTTGCAGGTAGGTGTCGACTAACAAAAATGTGTGAACAGAATGAAATGAATGGTTACTATGGAAACAGTTAAAAAGTTACTTAGAGTTAAAGTTTTGGTCCTTAAATTTGATATTTTGTTTTCTGAGGATTTTGTCGTCAGGTTAAACTGCATTTGAAATTATTTTCTGATATTTATAGGATAAAAAGTGAATAGTTTACATTATTTAGGTTATTTCTATATTGTTTTTACTATTTTTGATGTTATCATTAATATTCATGAGTATGCAAATAAGGTAATTTAAAAAAACAAACTGGAAAAAAGCACAATGTCCTATCTCCAATTTGGTATCAGTTTTATAGGTTTTGGACAAAAACTGGCTGTGATATGGACGATTTTGCAGGTACGGACCATCATTACGAAAACTAGGGTGTTGCCATGGAAACGGTAAAAATGGTGCTTAAAATTAATGCTATGGTCCTCAAATTGGATATTTTGTTTCTTGTTTTTTTTTCATCATGTTAAACTGCATTTGAAGTTATTTTCTGATATTTGTAGGATAAAAAAATGAAAGGTTTACGTTATTTCTATACTTTTGTCACTATTTTTAATGTTCTGATTAATAGTCATGAGTATGCAAATAAGGAAATTAAAAAGAAAAGTTAGAAATAAAAGCACAATGTCTTATCTTCCATTTGGTACCAGTTTTATAGTTTTAGGACAAGAACTGGCTGTGATATGGGCGAATTTGTAGGTATGGGTCATCATTACGAAAACTGGGGGGTTGCCATGGAAACGGTTAAAATAGACATAGCCTAAAAGAATTTAAGTTTGAGTACATTCGCGATTCTGATTCAGGTCACTTTTCTGAACATTTTGAAAAAAGTCTAAGGGGGGGTGCACGGTAGGCACTATTGGCTCCCTGAGTATACCAGGCTGTTTACAATGTTTCATTAGAACAAATAATTCACTCAGGCGACTTGCGTAGGACCGAACCAACCCGACAAACACAACTCACATTTCCCCGCATTACTTTTAATGCTTTCCAAGGCGGTACTTCCATCTCCCTATTGTATGTTGTTTGTTTTGCCTTTGTGCGTCTGCTGATGTTTTTATAGTTATGTACATTTGCTGTTTCCTTGTGTTGCTGTTCGGGCGACTGTTTGTTATGTATGTGGTGTTTCCTGCATGACTCATTTTTGTACTTTTAATAACCCTACATGGTAAGAGTATGTATCTTCTGCCTGCTCTTTTTAATGATTTTCTTGACCCTTTCCCTCATATAAACGTGTTTTCACGCATCTGCAAACAGAGTAGACCCGGACCAGACGGCTCGTAGAGGAGACGTCTGATCAGGGTCTACTCTGTTTGCTAATAGAATTTCAAAGATATGTGTCATTACTTTCTAAAATGGCTACAATGCTCCACGTTCCATATTTCGTTATAACCTTTTTGTCCATGAATATTCAGTAGGTATTGAAATTTGTAATAAACACAGAACAGGGAAAGGGTTAAGCCGGTGCTAGTAGTGTTGCACTTTTGATTACTACTCATGAACAGACTCAATAAAACCGAGTCTGCAATTTTCTCTTTTTGCATTTCTGCTTTTGCTTTCGAAGGATTAACCATTTTCGGAATATTTTTAAACCATAAGAACGATATACAGATAGGTATAACTAGTATTTTAGATTCCTTATCACCCGATATTAAAGCCTCGCGCAGCAGTCTTTCAAATCTGAAATAATTAGCAATAATATATATACATCTATCGAAAGCGACCGCATATTATCAATTCCAGATCCTATCACCAAGCGATTTATCAAAACGAACTATCAATAACAAATATTTCTTATTTTTTAAAGCGACTAGAGTTGTACTTGCTTTCCGATCTGTGGCTAGCGGACAGACGCGGGGTCCGTGAAAAGTGCACGCCTTGTAATTTGCGCTTGCTTATTACAACGCTCGCGCTGTGGACTTAAAGATGAGCCTGTTCGTCCCCAAATTACAGGCATTATTCCTAGCCTAGACATTAATGCTCCTTATTTTGAAAACAGATATCAGATTCAGCAATAAGAGACTTTCTTGGCTTAATACTATAGTCGGGTAGAGATTGTGGTGAAATAAGTCGATAGGCTTTACTGTCTGGCTTGGTAGCTCAGTCGGTAAAGTGTTGGAATGGTAAGCCAGAGACCCTGCGTTCGAATCCCAGTCGAGTCCAACTTTTTCTCCATGTTACATTTGGCGCCTAACGTAAATAAGCCACTGGATGATTTATATAAAAAATAAAATCTAGAGATTTCCAAAATAATCATATATATTAAAAAAGAAGCCCTATCCAACTGGCGGTGCCCACCTTAGGTACTGAAAATCCGTAAACTGTATAATCACAGAAAGCAAACACATCGTTGTTTAAATATATCAGAAGTTAACCATAATGTGGTTTTATTAAGCTATGGTGACTTTGAGATATGTGTGAGATTAGGACGTCCATAAACCGGTTTAATCTCCCAGATTAGAGGTTTGTTTTTGTCACAAAAACAGATGTCTCCCCCTTCATCGTCTTTCCAATATGCAAGTGTAATGTATAATACTCGAAAGTTATCAGGGGAGACAATTCAAAAACTCCAGGTGCACAACAAGTCATGCTGGGCAACATTCCTGTTCCTAACGGTTTCAGAAATACGCACAACACAACAGTTTGTCTAATTTTAAGTCAGCAGGTGTAATAACTGCAGAATTATCAGGGGGGACAATTTGAACACGTCATGTGCACAAGCACTCATGCTGGTGAACATTCCTTCGAAGTTTGGTAAATAGCCCTACTGGTTTCAGAGATACGTGTGACACAAATTTTCTGTAATCTTAAGTCATCAATTCAGGGACATTAACTCAACAATTATCAAGTGAATACAATTCGAAAAACCCAGGTGCACAACAGGTAATGCCTGTCAACATTCCTGTGAAGTTTGGTGACTCTAGCCCTAATGGTTTCAGAGATACATGCACCACAAAGTTTGTCTAATTTAAATCATCACGGGCAATAACTCCAAACTTATTAGGGGAGACAACCAAGGTGCACCAACACTCATGCTTGTGAGCAGTCCTGTGAAGTTCGGTGATTCCTACCCTATTGGTTTTAGAGATATCCAAGACACAAAGTTGCTCTGATTTTAAGATATCATATCATGGACAATAACGCAACAATTATCAGGGGGAGAAATTTAAAATAAAACCAGGAGAACAACAAGTCATGCTGGTCAATATTTCTGTGAAAATTTGGTGACTCTATCCTTAGAGATTTCAGAGATGCACGCGACACAAAGCAAAGTTTGTCTAATTTAAGTCTAAAGAGGCAATGACTCTAAAGTTGCCACAGGGAAACAATTAAAACAACCCGGGTGCACAACAACACATGCTAAGGGACATTCTTGTGAGGTTATGTGACTCTAGCGCTACTAATTTCAGCGATACGCCCGACACAATGTTACTCTTATTTTCAGTTATCATATCAGGGGCAATAACTCAACAAAATATACTCGCGAAACACGTTTGTGACAGACAGGCGGACGGACGAACGGACGTTCTCACGGATTGAGTGTTATGTGACTATTCTTTTGTTAAAAAAGTCACATAAAATGGAAATTTAGTCCCATAAATAGAAAAAGAGAGAAGATCTTTTGTTCTCAGTGTCACTTAACCATCAATTTGTGTGAGCGGACGGACGGACAAGTCTGACAAAAACATTATGTCTCCCCATATATGGGGGAGACATAATAATATGGAAAAAAAGTCAGACAGGGAGAGCCACACACAAAAGGACCCTATATCAAACAAACTAGTGTCTGCAATTTTATCCTTTTGCATTGCTGCATTTGCTTTCGAGGCACCTCCTACTTTTAGAAATCATTAAAGTGATAATGAGTCAGGTAAAATTTCCTCGAACAATAAACCCAACTGATGCAGTCTCTGTGTCAGGGAACCGCCACTCTGGATACCCCGAAATATAGGCTGATCTAACTGGCACTTGTGCCGGACATTTTTGATGAAAAGGTCATCATGTCTGGACATAGGAGTATTCAGTTTTATTTTAGCTAAATTCTGATGAACATACAGAATGAAGCTCTTGAAGAGGACACAGTTGCGTCGTACCCCAAGCATGGTATATCAAGAAGAAATCAGAAGTGTTTGAGCACAGTTGAGATCAAGTGCAAGTCAATGAAACTCCAGAGTGGCATGACGAACTAAAGTTCAAACAAAAGAACCGGATGGTATTAATAGGGATATAAGCAAAATGAATAAACACATAAAGAAACCAGAGAAAGACGAACTGTGTAAATTTGCAGCTACTTTTAGTGCTTGGGTCACATTTCTTGATACAGGGCCTGACAACCGGATATGAAAAGGAGGAAGGGAAGTGACTCTTTCAAAGACAACACGCAACAGCCCACCACTTTGGAGGGAAGCAAACAGCAAACACTTCCCGTTGGTGACTGCAATTTAGAACTTTCATAAAAACTAGAAATGTTTGTAAAACATGTATAACCCCAGACCCCCTGACCTTTGACCTAGTGACATCAAAAACTATAGGCGTCATTGAATGTCCATGACTTTTGGCCTAGTGACCTAAAGCAAAAGGGGTCATCTAGTGGTTATGACCATCCACCACAGCAAGTTTGAAGATCCTAAGCCAAACACCTGAGCAGTTATTAATTGGAACCCATTTCATCAGTTAAGTCTGGGTAACCTTGACCTTTGACCGAGTGACCTTAAAATCATGGGGTCATGTAGTAGTCATGACCAACCACCACAAGTTTGAAGATCCTAAGCCAAACAATTGAGCAGTTATTGATCGGATATCAATTTTACCAGTTAAGGTTATGATGAACTGGACATTTGACCAGGTGGCCCAAAAATAATAGGGTCATCGAATGGCCATGACCTTTGTCCTAGTGACGTACAAAACAATAGAGGTCATCTAGTGGCCATGATCAACCACCACAGCAAGTTTGAAGATCCTGAGACAAAAACATGAGCAATTGTTAATTGGAAACCATTTCATCAGTTTAGGTCATGGTGACCTTGACCTTTCACCTAGTGACCTCAAAGATCATGTAGTGGTCATGACTAACCACCACACGTTTGAAGATCCTAAATCAAACACTTGAACAGTTATTGATCAGAAACCATCTCACCGGTTAAGGTTATGGTGACCTTGACCTTTGTTCTAGTGACCTCTAAAACAAGAGGGGTCATTTAGTTATCATGACAAACCACCGCAGCAAGTTTGGAGATTCTACACCAAGCCGTTTATCAGTTGTTGATGGATGGGAAACCGTTGGATCTACCAACCGACAGACCGACCGACTGACCAACCAATATACCCACATTTTATCAAAAGGGGGATATAATAAATCATTGATTGTATTCAAGTAGATATATATATATATATATATATATATATATATATATATATATATATATATATATATATATATACTTGAATAAAATCAATGATTTATTATATATTACGGAGAGATAATCCCCTAATGAAATGAATGTATTCTTGAGATATTTTATGGGGAAAGTCAGGACCTAAAGAAACGGTGACCAGTCGTTATATTTGGTGTTTCTGAGTTTATGTGAGATCGCTTTGGATGCCATTCATCACTCATACCTCCTTAACAGATTGGATGATGCGGACATTTCATAATATCTGCCTGAAAGTTGATGAAGGAACAAATAAACATAATGTCCGCAAGTAGGTATCAGTAATAGCACATATATCAAATACGTTTTGGCGCAGTGCTCTCGACAATGGCACGACGTCTACATCGTCTAAGGAAGACATTCTCTATTAGTTAATGTTATAATGCGTATTATCTATTTGTCGCAACATTTACTGCAATCTCCCTTACAAACGCTTACTCTATTAAACACCCTTCTACATTTGGGATGCGTGGCTGACAAACGATCCATATAACAACATCCAATATGGTTACCATTAAATAGTTGTAGGTTTTGTTTCAAATTAAAGGTGATTCTTTAATGCAGATTGAAATCAATGCAGAACACTCCCACAGAAGCTTTCTGTAGTGCTTACAATCTGTATTAAGCAACAACCTGTGTACAAACTGCAAGAAGCTCCCGTTAGTAACGCTCCCGGGAGCGTTTATTAGAATTGTGTGTGCGTCTGTGTACGTGCGTGTGGTTTGGTGTGTGTCATTTATTTTTTATCGATGTTTTGGTGGTGATTGTGTGTTACTTTTCCTACTTGACTTTACTTCTTTTTCATTAATGGAATAGTAGTAAAGTCAAGCAGGCAAAGCCACACACAAGACACAACCACCACCAAAACACCGATACCCTTACCCTGGTATGAAATAAATGTGCACTCAAATTTGAATCTGCAGCAATTTTGACTAAAATCTATTCGATCAAGTTTTTGTGAAGCTATTGACGAAATATCAAGCAGCTTGAATCCGTGATGAGACGCCTAGTTACAGATGAGACGCCTAGTTACACCTGGATCAAACTGTTTGCACATATGCTACTAATGTTGATGTTGGCGGGATAAGGATTAACACGTGTTTTGTCTGTTGGTATAAAGGTTTACCATGACAATAATATCTTAAATGTTACGTGAGAGAAGCAAAAAACTATGTGTACATGTAAGACTGAGTTTGCATTGTTCAAGTGCTAATCACAAAATGAAACATTAGTGAAATTACAACAGAAGTCAGGCAGAAACTAATTAGGAAATGACACATGAAAGGCCATCGCAACACTAGAAGCACAAATGAACTGCGAGCTCACAAATACATAAACGACCTTCACAAAACGTCATTGCTTGATCAACACGTTAGCATATTAGAATCGCCGTGAACCTAAAGCTTCATCAAACCCATTGAAACAAAAGACAAGATAAGACGCTATAAATGCGTTATCTACTATCCAACAGGATAACTAAGGACATGCTTCTTTTTCTAATCTATACAAATATGATCAGCCAGTTATTTTAAGCGACTACTACCAGTGGTATTCCTTGAGTTCTTTGGCACAATCCGACAAACAACGTCGTTCCCTTACTGCAAACAATAATACTCGCGTCCAAAAGGACCAGTAATACCTGTTTGTTCGCAGATGGAAATGGGTATATCATCCAAAGGTGCCGTTTGATTAACCGATGACTTTTATACGAATATTTAAATAGTTCAGCTATTCTTTCTGCAAATTAAATATTATACAAGTGATACAAAAAGAGGCGAAAGAAATACCATTTCTGCAAATATCTAATGCCCATCTGTTATACTAGAAGTGAAGCCAATGTGTGGTTTCTAACAGAGAGTTCGTCGTGTTCGTCGTTATTCTGTACAGTAATATTTTGAGGAAATATTTAAACTAGCAGGTATACTTTTTACATGCTAATGCTAATGGGGCATATGTGCGAACAGTTTGGATACTCTTGGATCCAGAGTATCCAGTGTAGATATTTTGAACAACTGTAATAAACTTGCTTTGAAAAAAGTAGCATAATTGATCGAAATGTAATAAAAGGTTGGTGTTAAATATATCAAAAGTACCAAATCATCTCTTTTGTGTTCCTTTTGAAATGTTGACCCGTACAGGCAGCGAAAAAAAGATTGATATACTGAATATATGTTGGAGTCATCATGCCGTATTGTTGACCAACCCCTGATCCCATACCCACGGGCGCTTGGACATAACATAAACTGATTAAATGCATACCTTCTCAGAGTAGCTCACACAAATGCTACATGAAAAGGTATTAAAGTCAAGCAGGCAACATACAAGACGCAACCACCACCAAACACACCTACATACACGGGATGAACACTGAAAATATTAACAAACACACACTTACTAGAGATAAACATTCCAAACATGATCAAAAACACAAGTACAAAGACACAAGACAAACAAACACAACTCTCTTGAAAATGAAATAACCGACTGTCGTTATTCGTTTTCCTTCAATTTCCCATTAATCACAATTATTCCTATTAACTCTTTACTCAATGAATATATCATTCAGGAAATGATGACATCATGAATATTAATTAGATTTATTGTTATAATTGCACATGGACTTGACCATTGTGGAAACTATGCAATAACATTTATATTATTTCATAAGCAAACAGGATAGACTCTGATCAGAGAACATATGCAGCTGCCTGCTTATCTGGGTCTGGTCTGTTTGCAAGGCGTATTGATAGATTAAAGGGTTAAATAGTTCCGTCAGTGGAACTGGTAACACCTGTATTGGCTGAATGCATTCGTCCCCAGACGCGCCGTATCTTACATAATACATGTATCTCGAGAACCCGTCAACCGGAAGTAGCTCTTGCGGAGGAGTCTGGCGATTTCGGCGGGAACTAGAAGATTCCAGGCGCCATATTGGTCCAGCAGTGATAGAAGAACACTAGAAGATCTATCTGTGAAAACCAGGCCTTGCAGTCAAACATCGGTAAGTAGAAACTTGTTTGGTTGAATACTTAGGGTTTCCTGAGGTTCAATATTGGTGGCAGCGGTTCCGGATCGAATACAGTCCGGGTTTATTTGGCTGAACGCTACGTCGGGTTTGAAATTGTTTTTGTCCAAAATTGCCATTGCACTCGAACCTGTTCCGTGTTAAATAAGTAGTCCATAAACAAAGAACATTTGTACAAATACTACCTATCGAACAGATATGGTAATTTGCACGTTCGTTTTGCAGTATTTGGGCTTTAAATACTTGCCGTCGACTGTAAGTGCCAACGGTTTCTACATTGATTACGCTGCGAGAAATTTAACCGATATTTCTTATAGCATCAATCAATTATGTTATTGATAGTATTAATTGTTATCGATAACTGCCACGAGTGTTGCCTTAGTTGTGTTTTGAATGTAACTTTGGTATATTTATTCTGCTTTTGAATATGTTTGAAAAAGAATGGCTGAAGCAGACAACGCACAGGAACCTGATGCAGCAATGAACGCAGTCGCAATAAACTTTGCTTCAGCGGGAGAGCTGGCAGCCATTCCTGGCATTGGCCGTAAACTGGCTAATGTCATTGCAGCTGTGAGGCGCAGCTCAGGGAATATTACGCCTGATATCTTAAGCACGATATCACGGCGTGTATTTTCTGAGGAAGAGTTACAGTTGGTCGATTTTACACCAAATGACAACTGCCAGGTCGAATCGGAAACAGATTCGTCGTCGGAGGAGGAAGAAGTACCAGCTGCTAATCGGACAGCTGATGCAGTGAACGCGGTGGCAGGTTGGTTAAGCAACCTGTATACATCAGCCAAAAATGGCTACCCTCCATGCCTCAGCCTGTGACTGTTAAACGAGAGCCACGGTCTCAGGGTAAGTTGAAAAGTAGGCGTCTTCGTCAACAGAGGGCAGACCTAAATTCAATGTTTGATCTGTTCCCTGATGTACCCCAGCACGTGGTTGCAAAACCAAGCAACCCGAAAGTAAGTGGGTCAGTCACTAATTCTGAGACGTCGGACGAGGGGTTTGTGGACACTGTGGCTGAGGTGCTTCCGGACACACCGGCGGTACACATACCACAACCAGTGTTCACTTCCACACCGGTAAGTAGGTTTAACCCACAACCTAGTTCCTTTGTTAGATCATCGCCCAAGCATGTAAGGGTGGAGTCGCCAGCAAATGTGAGTAGGAAGTTGCAGGCAAAAGAACTGCTTGCTACTATCCCAAAGCAGCTGACATATGATGGAAAGGGCAACTGGAAGGCTTTCAAGTTGCAGTTCATCCGTTATGCAAACACATGCCGGTGGACAGAAGAGGACTGCCTCAACTGCCTGTGTTGGTGTCTGAAAGGTAAGGCTCTAGATTACTATGCAGTAATTACTGATGATAGCGAACAGCTAACTTACAGTAGTTTGCTGCAGAAACTGGAAGGTCGGTTTGGTGAGCAGGAGGTGCCAGCAACAGCACAGACACGATTTCAACAGGCCACCCAAAACACAGGTGAGTCTTTAGAGGACTGGACAGACCGTGTCCTAACCCTGTCGGGTAGGGCATATAAGGGGTTACCAGAGAAGTATAGGCCGAACAGGCAGTAAACCGCTTCTGTCAAGAAATGCTGGATAGGGAGGCTGGCCGTCATGTATGTATTCAGAGCCCAAAGAGTGTGCAGTCTGCAATTCAGCTGGTACGAAAGTACCAGCAGGTGCATTCTGCAATGTTTGGTAAGTCAAAGGGGGCGAGCCGTAAACCAGGCTTCGACGACCCTTAACAAGCGCTGAACCAGGTAAAGTCGGAAGCGGTCGAACAGGCTTCTACTCCTGACTTTATGCAAGCTCTGCAGGATCTGGAGCACCGTCTTCAGAAAACAATTAGAGAGAAGGTAGACAGTGGTGGTCATCAACCTAAACCACGGTTTAGACCATTATCGAATGCGTGTTACTTCTGTGGGGAAGTAGGGCATTTTAAACTAAACTAAGGTATGGCGACCCACAGGTAAAAGGTCAAGGGTCAGGTAGAGATATGGGAATGTCTGGTTTCGTAGCTGGTCCTATCAAACTTAGGATTGGTTCGAAATGGTACACAGAAATTGTGTATGCAGCCCCCTTTGAACAGGATATGTTGTTAGGTTTTGATGTACTACACGGTGTAGGCAAGGCCATATTGGACTTTGCTAAAGGTATCCTGTACTTTAATGGCATGAACATTACATTAGATGGTGATGCAAGCATCAGCGACCCACAGGTGGCAAGGGTCACCGTGGCTAAGAGAAGAGTGATTCCCCCTAACTCTGTAGCACAAGAACCCTTGCTGATTATGTACAGGGGCAAGCTTCTGATTCCTAGAGTGGTTAGGGAAGGAGATGCAATTCCTGTAATGTGTGTCATCAACCCAAGTGACAGTTATAAGCTTGTAGCCAAGGGTGTAGAAATAGGTAGGGCTTGATTTCAACAATATTTTATTCAATAAAGAAACGGATTTGTCAAGGGCTTATCCCGTAGATGAATATTTGCAGAATGAGGCCACAGGTTCTGCCGAACCGGCAGCTTCTGGGAAATCTATACATGTTAGGCATGTCGAAGAGACCAACAACCCCACACCGAGGTTGACCGACCCTCAGTGTGATCAAGTTCCAGAACATCTTGAATCGGTGTTTGCCGAATCATGCAAACACTTAGATAAAGAACAGAGTGAACAACTCGCACAACTCCTAGTAGAAAACCAGGACGTTTTCGCCAATGCATAAGACGAACTCCTGCTTGCTTTGCGGGGGAAGAGGAAGTTCACTTGGAGAAGATGCTGAAAGCAGGTGTGATTCAAGAGTCTACATCAGACTGGGCACCAGCACCTGTTCTCATCCGTAAACGGGATGGAACAGTTAGGTGGTGCATAGATTATCGCGCCTGAAACTCTGTTACCACTAAGGATGTATTTCCTTTACCATTGGTGGATGATTGTCTCGACACCCTAGCAGGCAGTGTCTGGTTTTCTAAACTAGATGCTAATTCGGCCTATTGGCAAGTCCCTATACGAGAAGAAGACCGAAAGAAAACGGCCTTTATAACCAAATACGGTTTGTTTGAGCATGTACGTATGGGATTTGGCCTGTGTGGAGCACCAGCAACATATGCTAGAATAATGAACTTAGTTTTCAGGGGAATGTCATGGAAAACAATCTTGGCATTCCTGGATGATACTTTGGTACTAGGTTCAAGCTGTACAGAGCACTTGCAGAACCTGCGGGATGCTCTAGCAAGGTTTAGAAAGTATGGGTTCCATCTTCCCCTATTGTGTGTTTGTTTTGTCTTTGTGCGTCTCTTGTTGTTTTTATAGTTATGTACATTCGCTGTTTCCTTGTGTTGCTGTTCGGGCGACTGTTTGTTCTGTATGTGGTGTTTCCTGCATGACTCATTTTTGTACTTTGAAACTAAAACCCAAGAAGAGTATCTTCTTTCAGAAGGAAGTGAAGTTCCTTGGTAGAAATATTACCGGGGACAGCCTTGAAATGTCCGAACATGAGATTCAAGTGGTCAGAGATTGGCCTGTGCCGACCAAGGCGAAAGAGGTGGAGAGTTTCATGGGATTGGCCAATTATCACAGGGCCTTTGTCAAGGACTTCTCTAAATTGTCAGAACCTCTTTATGCAGTGACGGGTCAGAAAAAGTTCGAATGGACAGAAAAAACAGTCTAGTGCATTCGTAAGATTGAATCAAGCATTTTCGTCACCTCCAGTTTTGGCATTTCCAACCTGAAGGATGAGTTTATTTTAGATACAGATACCAGTGATTTTGCTGTAGGAGCAGAGTTACTGCAGGTACAAGATGGTACTGGGAGAGTGATTGCTTATGGTAGTTATGCGCTGACGAAGGAACAGCGCAGGTACTGTACTACTAGGAAGGATCTACTTGCGGTGGTTCGCTTCACTAGGCAGTTCAGACACTAATTGTTAGGGAAACCGTTTGTGGTTAGAACCGACCATTCAAGTTTAAGATGGGTTATGAGATTGAAGGAGCCACAGGGTCAGTTGGCGAGATGGCGTGAGGAGCTGTCTCAGTACAACATGGTGCTGAAGCACCGGGCGGGTCGTGAGCAAAGTAATGCAGATGCACTGTCTAGAAAGCCGGCAAGTTCTGAGGAGTGTGGAGCATATTATGCATGTGCGCGGCTCGGGGAGTTACCTTGTGGGGGCTGTGGATACTGTGCTAGGGCTCATAAGAACTGGGTCGCTTTCACAGAGGATGTGGATGATAATGTGCCATTGGCCAACAATGCGCTGTCTGAAGCCCGAGTGGCTGCGGCCAGTGTATTGGACAGTCCGGGGGCGGGAATTCCATCCACGGGGGCCCGGGTGAATTCTCTTTAGGTCATTGCTGCGACAATGGCAAGACGGATCATGCCGCTATGGTTGAACCGACCAATTGTAGTGAAGAAGTTATCTTCGGACCAAAGGAAGTTGCAGGTGCCAGTGCGAGTGAACAACTCCACTGGTCACGCTCAAATCAGTGCGAAGAGGATGCTCATATTCTGGAAGAGGCTCTGTTGCAGATCCCTTGGGAGTTGACAACATCTGTTGGTGATGAGGAGGTGGTCAGCATAAACATTGTTGCCACCCGTATACAGAAAAGAACGGAGGCAAAAGAAGCCTCGAGGTCAGAGGAATCCGATTGTGAGACAATTATCAATGGCCAGAGTTCTTACAAAGCAGGATCTCCGTCCAGTTGGGGTGTCTCACTAGATGAGCTTAAACGAGCTCAGTCAGAAGATGATGATCTTAAAGTGATCATTGATTAGGTAGAGGATGTTGAGGATCCAGATCCCTCAAAGTTGTTTAGGGCAAGTCCAGCTGCTAAGAACTATTGGCTGAATCGCGAGCTCTTTCTTCTAATTGATGGTGTTCTGTATAGTAATGACCCAGACACAGACGATAAGAAGTTAGTGCTACCTAAAGGTATGCCGGAGACGGCAGTGGGTTTAAACCACAACCTTCCGTCTGCAGGACATCAGGGTGCATCTCGTACCAGAGAGCGTCTCAAAGAGAAGTATTACTGGTATGGGATGAAACAGCATGTTCTGAAGTATGTTTCTGGTTGCGAAACGTGTAATCAGAATAAAAAGTCTGACAAGCATGGTCGGTGCGCCTTAACTGAACATCATGCGGGTGCACCGATGGAGCGTATCCACATCGACTTCTTGGGACCTCTTCCAGACTGCAGAAGAAACAGTCAGAGCAGCAGTTAACCAGTTCTTTTCAAGATTTGGCATGCCGTTCCAGCTGTATTCAGACCAGGGTCGTAATTTTGACTCTAATCTCTTCACGGAGGTATGTAAGGTCTTGGAAATCCATAAGGCCCGAACAACGCCGTACAGGCCTTCCAGTAATGGCAAGGTTGAGCGGTACAACAGGACGCTCATGGATGCTGTCCGCTGCTTCATAGGTAAGTCTCAGAATCAATGGGATAATCATCTACAGCAGATGCAGCAGGTGCACTGCGTGCATCAGTAAACAGGATGACTGGGTATTCCGCTAACAGGCTGATGCTCGGTCGGGAGGTCAATACACAAGCTCACTTGATGTTCCCTCAAGCTACGGGAAAGTGTACTAGTTTGGAAGTGTATGCTGGTAGTTAGCTACAGAAATGCAGAAGGCGCATGAAACTGCATGTCAGAGGTTACAAACGACCACTCGACGTATGAAACGAGATTATGATCTGAGATTGTTGGAAAGGAACTACGAGGAAGGCGATGAGGTATAACTTCTGGATACAGCTGTCCTGAAAGGTAAGTGCAAGAAGCTGTGCCCATCTTGGAAGGGGTCAGGAGTAATCGTCTCCAAGTTGTCGTCTTTTCTTTTCAGGGTTAAACTTAGAAATGCAGTTTTTGTGGTTAACCATGACCGCATTAAGCCATGCAAAGACCGGGAACTCCCACAGTGGATCAAACACTGGAAGAGTAATCCTGGATCTGAGCATACAGTGTGAGGTGATGACAGGTTCTACTGCTTTTGTCGTAAACAGTTGCAAGGCAGGTTTATGATCCAATGTGACTTTTGCTCGGAATGGTACCACGGTGCCTGTTCGAATGTCACACCAACAGATGCCCTCGATATAGTAAGAGTGCAAGACCAGGGCTAGGAGAAACTAGTCATGTTCAGGGTCGTGGAAGAAGCAATGAAAAAGTGGGCGAAGGACGCCGAACAGGCAGCCGCCCAGTGTGGAATAGACAGGGCGGTGTAGTCGGCCAAGTTGGTGCGTCTTGGCTGTAGGATAGGCTGGAGTCAGTGAGTTAAACGACTGTCCCAGTTTAGCACCCAGGGCCTGAAATCTAGCAGACCCTGCACAGATCAAGCTGGATATGGACCAATGAGGTACGGGACTGCTTAAATAAAATGGGGAGGAGTGTAGTGGCTGAATGCATTCGTCCCCAGACGCGGCGTACCTTACTTAATATCTCGAGAACCCGTCGACCGGAAGTAGCTCTTGCGGAGGAGTCTGGCGATTTCGGCGGGAACTCAGAAGATTCCAGGCACCATATTGGTCCAGCAGTGCTAGAAGAACACTAGAAGATCTATCTGTGAAAACCAGGCCTTGCAGAATACTTAGGGTTTCCTCAGGTTCAATACACCTAAACATTGTATCCGCTTATCCAAAAGTGCTTTGCTAAGAGGTGCATATGTTGTAGCAATATTTCTTGTAATTCAACTATAAAATCAACAGTTAATGGCAGAACATTTAATGTCAAGATAAACTCAGACGTTGATTGTACTACTACTAACGTTTTTTATGTTTTAACTTGAAACGCGCCGTGTTGCGGTATACAGTATGAAGGCCAGACAGGACGTGCTTTGAAGACTCGATTTCGGGAGCACGCTTATCAGTGTCGAAATCGTAAACTAAAACATTTTTTATACCAACACTTTCAGAAATCTGGCCATTCTTTTAAAGATGTTTTAATACAAATTGCAGAGCATATAACATATGATAAGGATGGTACAAGTAGCTTTAAATCCAAAGCTAGATTTATATCGGAATTAAATTGGATAAAAAATTGCAAACACCTTTTCCTGTAGGATTGAATGATAATATTTACCAGACTTGAAATATTTCAAAAGAACCTGATATAGATATTTTTTCAATTTTTTCTATAAGAAAACGCAAATCTCGATCACATGGCATTCATTATCTGAATTATTTGAACATCAAAGTTTCTTCTTGAAAATTCCTTTTATTAATAGATGTATTGATTTTATTGACCTCCAAAGTATTTTTAGAGACAAAAATGTAATTGACACTATTCCTAAATACTTTAAAAATACAGAACCACCTATCATCTGCTACAAATATAACAAACCCATCAGAAATACAATTTTCAACTATAATAAAATTGTGCCCGACCTTAATATTAATGATTATATTCCTGATAATTGAGATTGCGCCACCTCAAAATTTGCTATTCTCCGGATGGTCATGTGATTACTGGTAATTTTGAGACAATAAAAGATATACGTCTACGATCTCTTTTGAATAAAGGTCCCAAATACAGAATACCATCCCTGATAGATTTTAACTCTTGTCGAGTTCAGATTGCGGAGGCTTTGCAAAATTTAAGTATTAAATAGTGTCGAAGAGAACATGTTGAGTCTAATGCTCTTTCTAGTTGGAAAAAACTATTTTTTTTATATAATTGACAAACGCATTTATTTTAATAGCTCTGATAGTAAACAGTGTGAACAACTTGGAACCAATATTACAATTACACAACATAAACTTCCTAAAATGTATTGGTTACCACAACTACATAAAAAACCATATAAAGCACGTTTCATTGTAAATTCTAGCTCATGTACAACTACTAAATTGTCTATACTTTTGATTTATTGTTTAACGAAGGTAAAAGAACATGTAAAAGTCTACTGTGATAAGACGTATGAAAATTCTGGAATAAATCTCTTCTGGTCTATTAAGAACTCTTCAGAAGTCTTAAACAAACTTAAGAACAAAAGGTATCTTGCATCCACTGTAAGCACGTACGATTTTTCTACTTTGTACACTCTTCATCATATTATAATTAAAGATAAGCTTACTAACTTAATCCAGAAAGTATATGCTCGGGAAAAAACAAAATTCCTGGCATGTAATGCTGAAAAAGCTTTCTTTACTGACGAGCAAATGAAATATTACACCAACTGGACTTGCTCAGAAGTTTACGAATCACTAAACTTTCTTTTAGAAATACCGTCAGGTAATTGGTATTCCTATGTGTACGAATTGTGCACCACTTGTCGCAGATTGTTTTTGTACTGCTATGAGAGAGATTTCATGTTACGTTTGAATCCACAATCACAAGAAGATGTTATAAAAGCCTTCAATGAAACTTCTCGATATTTGGATGATATTTTTAAGTTAGATAGCCCTTTCTTTGATGCTCTGATTCCTACAATTTATCCTAAAGAACTCAAATTGAATAAAGCTAACCCGTCCGATAATTTTGCAGCGTTTCTTGATCTAGACCTTAAAATTGATAATGGAATGTTTTCTTCTAAAATATATGACAAAAGAGATGATTTGATTTTGATATTGTAAATTTCCCTCATCTTGACGGAGATGTTCCCCGTTTTGCTAGAGCTAGTTCATCTATTGACGATTTTAACAGTCGAAATATCATTTTAACTGAAAAGCTGCTTAAGCAAGGATATAGATACCATAAACTAAGAAAAACTTTCTCTAAATTTGACTATTGAAATCTCTCACTTATTGGCAAGTACCAATGTAATCTCAAGGCGCTTCTGCGAAACGGTATTCACATCCTGAATTTTATGGTGATGTGGTTTACAAACTTCGTAAAATTATTGGGCATACCCAGTTTCTCACTTTGTCCATCAAATATGTTAAAAATGCATTAAAAGGGATATGGTCCTATAGTACTACAACATACTGCATGTTTAGTTGTCAACCCTTTTACAGTTGGCAATCACACTGGCCTCTTTGCATGTACGCCGACAAGAAAGGTTTAGTACTCTATGAAGGCGATCTCTTAAATCCAGAAATGGAAGGAGAATGTCAGATATCTGTACTATTTCGTTTTTATCGAACCCTTCATTACTTTTCTACAGTTACTCAATCATTGAGTACACTAGCGATAGGTGGATACAGTTTGTTCACTTAAATGTTTTCGTTATACATGCACTTTACCACTGTATTTGCCATCAAGGTTGTTGTAGAGTAGTCGGAGAGGGGGATACGTTTATTTACACTGTTTGTCTTTCAGGGTGGGGATGGAATAAGTGTGAGGTTGGGCGCCCATGAACCGGTTTAACCTCCCAGTGACTTTTGTCACTGACCGTTCCAATGCGGTAGTTCCATCTTCCCCCTATTGTATGTTTGTTTTGTCTTTGTGCGTCTCTTAATGTTTTTATAGTTATGTACATTTGCTGTTTCCTTGTGTTGCTGTACGGGCGGCTGTTTGTTCCGTATGTGGTGTTTCCTGCATGACTCATTCTTGTACTCTTATTGTATCAAGAGAAATTAAGTTCGGTGTTTAAAGTATCTTTTTTGAATTAGATCATACTAGTAGCATCGGTAGCATCTCATCAGTCCCGACATTGCGACAGAGCTTATTCTATCAACGACATAACATATCCATGAATGTAATTAATATTCTTTGAAACTCCATTATTACCGAGTACATCCATCGGTTCGGTCAACACGATTTCATTAAAAACATTGGAACAGTTAAATGTTCTCATGCTGAAAAAATATGTTCACTAACGTTTCACTGACACCCGATTCGATCAATTCGAGAGAGTATCGACCGAGTTTCAAACAGATTTGAACTTGATATTTATCGACCACCAAGCAGTCATTCAGTAAACCTTTGGAATGAAAATAGATTATGGCAAGACAAACATGTACTAGTAATTGAAATTAGTAAACTTATTCAGATACAAGGAAAGGAACGAGGTCTGGATATCAGTATATGCTATCGTTTAATTCATAGGTTATCTATGCAGTGTGTGGGAAGGTCTTGGCCAAAACTTCAAATGCAACAATCTGCAATAAAGAGAATAATGAGGATACAGATTCCCTGATTTCTGTTTCGTTTATACTTCCCGTCACAACTTGTCACTGGTACTTAACCAATATCTATATGTAAACCAATGCAAAAACGTGGAGTAAACAATCTTACCCAGAGCGGCACACACAAAAGGGCACGGCATCAAAACAGCAACAAACCGGAAATAGTCCATTAACAACACAATTATTGTCAATTGAAAACACGATACACATATGAGGAGGAAACTTAAAAGATGATCATTTTCACAAACTACTGTCTTCTATAAAGTACAGTCTAAATATATTAGGTCATTGTCATGGCTGCTAAAGTATGACGATAGTCGTGACATATTATGTATGACTTGTTACCCAGAGCTGATCACATATTTAGATAAGGTCTTGTTGATTTCAGTTCCTTCGGGACTTTGATTCAGCGCGCATCATGATGCGTGCGAACTGATTACGCCATACATTTTAGCATTGTTATATAAAGAGCCGAAAATAATTAAAAACAATCTGTATGTCAACCGACGACTGTATATATAACCAATGATACCAAATAATTATAAACGATACAAACCCGATAAATCGAAGGTAAATAAATGGCATGCATTTAACACGTTTTGGGAGTTCAACCTGAATCCAACGATACATTTAAACCGCGTATCATCCAATATGTGTTGCAAATGCTTCTTCCTAGATTCAAACCAAGGAAACTGCACTAAAAGCGCAAAACAATCGGAAAAGAAACACGCGATAACGAAACAATGTATATATATTTAACTTGATCTAATTAAAGATAAATAAGTGTGAGGTTGGGCGCCCATGAACCGATTTAACCCCCAAGTGTCTTTTGTCACTGACCGTTCCAAGGCGGTACTTCCATCTTCCCCCTATTGTGTGTTTGTTTTGTCTTTGTGCGTCTCTTGATGTTTTTATAGTTGTGTGCATTTGCTGTTTCATTGTGTTGCTGTTCGGGCGGCTGTTTGTTCTGTATGTGGTGTTTCCTGCATGACTCATTTTTGTACTTTTACTAGGTTAATCCAGAAAGTATTTGCCAGAGAAAAACATCATTTCTGGCATGTAATGCTGAAAAAGCTTTCATTACTGACGAAATATAACACCGATTGGTCTTGCTCAGAAGTTTACGAACCACTAACCTTTCTGATGGATAACATATTCATACGTTATGGGAATGCTATATACCGTCGGGTGATTGGTATTCCTAAATCCTAATGGTACGAATTGTGCACCACTGGTCGCCGATTTGTTTTTGTACTGCTACGAGAGAGTTTTCATGTTGAGTTTGAACCCACAATCACAAGAAGACAATAATACTTCTCGATATGTGGATGATTTTTTCAACTTAGATAACCCTTTTGATTCCTACCATTTACCCAAAAGGACTTAAATTGAATAAAGCTAACCCTTCCGACACCTATGTGGCTTTTCTCGATCTTGACCTTAAAATTGACAATGGGATGATTTCTTCTAAAATGTATGACAAAAAAGACGATTTTGATTTTAATATTGTTAATTTCCCTGACTTTGATGGAGATGTTCCCCGTCGCCCATCTTACGGGGTTTATAGATCTCAACTTATTCGTTTCGCTAGAGCTTGTTCTTCTGTTGACGATTTTAACAGTCGAAATGACATTTTAACTGAAAAGCTGCTTAAACAAGGATATAGATACCATAAACTAACAAAAACATTCTCTAAATTTTATCATCGAACTCTCTCACTTATTGACAAATACGAATGTAATCTTGAGGCGCTCCTTCGACACGGTATTTCACATCCTGAACTTTATGGTGATGTGATTTACAGACTTCTATTGGACACCCATTTTTTCGATTTGTTCACTAAATACATTCAAATTAATTAAAACGGGATATGATCCTATGGGACTACAACATACTGCATGTCTGGTTGTCAACCCTTTTGCAGTTGGCAATCACGCTTCCCTCTTTGCATGCCCGCCGACAAGAAAGGTTTAGTACTCTATGAAAGCGACCTCTTAAATCCGGAAACGGAAGGATGACGTCGGATATTTATCTCGTTTTCGTCGTACCCTTTATTACTTTTCTACAGTTACTCTGTTTGCAGCTCGATCATTGAGTACACTAGCGATAGGTGGATACAGTTGTTTCACTAAATATGTTTTCGTTTTACATGCAGTTTACCACTGTATTTGCCATCGCGGTTGTTGTAGATTAGTCGTCGAGGTGATACGTTTATTTACAATGTTTGTCTTTTAGGGTGGGGATGGAATAAATGTGAGATCGGGCACCCCTAAATCGGTTTAAAACCCCCCAGTGACATTTGTCACTGACTGTTCCAAGGCGGCACTTCCATCTTCCCCCTATTGATTGTTTAAGCCGGTGCTGGGGGGGGGGCGTGAGTAGTGTTGCACTTTTAATTACTACTCATGAACAGACTCAATAAAACCGAGTCTGCAATTTTCTCTTTTTGCATTTCTACTTTTCCTTTCGAGGGATCACCCATTTTCAGAATATTTGTTATGTCTGTGTACATATACATTTGCTATTTGTACTCGTGGTGCTGTTTTGGCGGTTGTGTGTTTTGTATATGCGATGTTTCCTGCATGACTAATACATGTACATGTGCCTTTATTCTAAAATGAAAATGATTCTGTAAAATAAGATACATTGTCAAAATCAAATTATGTAGATGTCCCTCAATAACCGGACGCTATATCATATGAGACATAGCTGCAAAACATTAGCATTAACACTACACTGCACTGAGTCAGACGGCATTTGAGTCCGACAACACTTGATAAGCGAACAGTTGTTCTTCCCACAGTAACGCTTAGACATTAAAAAGTTCTGAAAGTAGGAGATTCTTCGAAATCAAAAGCAGCAATGCAACAAGAGAAAATTACATGTTGGTCAATTTGATATTTCGCCGCTATGCGAGGCCGTACTATTGCGTCGCCCTTTGTGTTGTCCAAAGAAGAACATCCGTTATGTAAACATGCTGAATCAGATCACTTTTAAATTCTGAAGAGAAAATTGCAACACAACAAGAGAAAATTGCAGACTCGGTTTTATTTACTCAAGTCACTGTATCCACTTCCCTAGTTAGAAGTCTGATTTAGATAAAAGAAATTTAAACTTTGCTCAATATGGATTATTTTTCCCCATTGCCCAATCGGGCGGCTGTTTGTTCTGTATGTGGTGTTTCCCGCTTGACTCATTTTTGTACTTTTATAAAGGGCGAATACATATCAACGTACTTATGGAGAAAAACATGTTACAGTATGTAAACTCGTTTCATGAGCATAGTGTAACACGTTAGGCTGTATACGACACCTCATAGAAAGATGGTATAATAGAACTTAATTGGTATAATAGTATTAAACGACTATTAGACAGGAGGTAGCTGAATGATTGTCGAAGGTAATGCAAACACTCATATTACCGCTTACTTCTGCCCTGCATTAAGCAATATATTCAGGGCCAGCTGTATCCTAGGTCCCCCTAGCGGGATTTTATTACCTCTATATCACTGTAAAGCTTAATATATCCTCCATCGAATGTCACTTGTTGGTTGTTATATGGATGCTGATTAAGCTTACGGTATGCGATTGATTAATGACCCCTGAATTCGTAATATTACGTTTTTATGTTTTTGTATACAAGTGTCTATGGAATCAAAAATGACTCAAAGTTCTCAAACTACATTGCTTACAATAATTATATTTTATGTCAATCAAAGTGTTTGAAAAAGAAAAGATAACTTTGAACTTAAAACAACAAGAATTATCTCCCTTGTAACTGTAACAAAGAAACGACGTTGCCTTAATATACATACAACAAGCTTTTTTTCAGTAATATATGGGGAAAGATTTTGCATAAGGCACTGAATATAATCATTTAGATATCTGCAGCATAAACAATTTCTTCACATATTTATCATTTCTGATATCGTAATTGTACATGTTATATTTAATGAGCTCATAAAACTATTTCCTTTTACTGCACTTTGTTTGGTTAGTTGTCAGACGATTCTAGGACAGTTATCTCAGAGGTTCTGATGCTAGTATATTCTGTAGCCGGGTAGAGAGTATGGTGATACAAGTTGATAGGCTATACGGTGTGCCTTGGTATCTCAGTCGGTAGAGTGTTGGCATGGTAAGCCTTAGGCCCTTGGTTTGAGTCCAAGTCGAGTCACAACGTTTTCACCATGTTACATTTAGCGCCAAACAAAATTAACCCACAGGGTGATTTATATGAAGATAGTATGAAGATTATACGAAGATAATTTGTAATAATAAGAAAAACGTGGAGTGTTCTTTGAGTAAATATTCGGGACGAATTCTTGTGTAAAGGGGTTGTGTGTAGCCGGGTAGAGATTATGGTGAACTGTGTGGTTTTGTAGCTCAGTCGGTAGAGTGTTGGCATGGTAAGCCAGAGGCCCTGGGTTCAGTCGAGTCACCACAACTTTTTCACCATGTTACAATTCTTCTGAATAATACTTTTCCCAAAATGTCGCACCGACGGTCATTAGAAAAGTGCTAGCCGTAGGAGTTATACCACTGTTTAAGAGGCCACAAGCAGGCCTAGAGAACCTACCGGTAAGTTGTTCTGTGGGGTTGCAAAAGGTCAATAAAAACAAGAAAAGATAGAACTATTCTTCCAGGAAGCAGCCCTAATGATCTCATTTAACGGGGCGTGATTGAAAAATGTCCATGAAGTGGATTTGGCCGTGATTGAAAAATGTCCATGAAGTGGATTTGGCTCTGAGTTCATAGGACCTGCTTCTGAGTAGTGACCCTTCTGGCCCAGAAGAGATAACAGATGCAGGGTATCCGCCACCCGTTGTGGAAGAGATCCTGATCGTGTTGGTCTCTGTAAGGAAATTCAGTCACACAAAGATGAAATATTTCGATGGGATGAGATCCGAGTTTTCTACTTCTCCTGATTCAGTACAAGTTCCAACTGTAGCGGAGGTTAAGAAGAAGATTATGACGAAGCAACAAATTGTCGAAGCACTGAATCAGAGTGAATTATAAAAAATAGGCCGCTACGACACCCATGATATTGATGAAATCTCTGGGACCGTAAAGAGGTCAAATGACAATGTCCGGAACTAGTAAACGGTACCCCCATTGCAGAAGCGCAGGAGGTGTTTGTCTGCTGGATGAATCGGCGTTTGAAAATATGCGTCCGAGAAATCCATAAAAATGCCCCATTGGTCGGGTTTGATAGCCAGCCGAATGGAAGCGATGGTCTCTATTTTAAAAGGTTCGTCCTTTACGTACATTTTTAGAGTAGACAGGTTGATGATCGGTTAAAAGGTGACATTTTTCTTTGAAACTTGAAAAAAGACGATTGTAAAAGCCCGCCGATTTCTCGTTCAGTATCCTTTCTACCACCCTTTTTGCGAGAAGAGAGGACCCAGAGTCCGGTGTTTTCGCATGATTCGACGACTGATGAATAGGGACCCTGGAAATAGGAGGCTACCGAACCAGAGGGATATGATAGCCTGCCTCTACAAAAGAGAGGGTCCAATAATCCTGTATGATATTGCTGCGACAAAGTGAGGCAGTCTGGCGCCCATACGAATTGAAGGTCGGATCGGAAGGGATACGGAAACAGCGAGTTCCTAGAGCTGATACATCGAAGGGCCAGAACCCCTAGTGTGGGAGCGGGGACAGAGCTCTAGGCCGCCTGGCCCGAGGTAGGGGGAACAGTGACCGGACCTAGGCCGAACCCAAGAGGGAGGGGAGATGGTTTGTTCTTAATAAACTACATAAATGAGTCATACAGGAAACACCACATACAGAACAAACAGCCACCCGAACAGCAACACAAGGAAACAGCAAATGTACATAACTATAAAAACATCAAGAGACGCAAAAGACAAAACAAACATACAATAGGGGGAAGATGGAAGTACCACATTGGAACGGTCAGTGACAAAAGTCACTGGGGGTTAATGGAAAAGTAGTGAAGTCAAGCAGGCAAAGCCACATACAAGACGCAACCGCCACCAAAACACCGATAGACAGCATGACACACATACATACACAACCACACACCCAAACGCACACTCACACACGCAATGAACACAGAAAACACCAACACACACACACGAACCAGAGAACTCCACACATGAACAAAACCACAAGCACAAAGACGCAAGGCAAACAAAAGGAAGGGTGACAAAGAGAGTACCGCCTTGGCACGGTCAGTAGCAAAAGCACCACTGGGGGTTTAAACCGGTTTAAGGACGTCCTAACCTCACTCTTCTCCCAAAGTCACACTAGCTTTACCCTAGCACCCAAAAACCGGTTTTTGGGTGCCCACCCCCCACCCTAGAAGACAAACAGTGTAAATAGACGTATCCCCTCTCAGACTAATCTACAACAACCTGACCATTTCCCCCCTTAGTCTTAGAAAGGCCCTAAGAAGGTTAGCACTTAGCCACGGGGACTCTTTGGGGATCTTCCAAGGAGAAGGGCAAGATGCCGGAGAACTCCTTGGAGAAGATTTGTCCACCTATTCCTTCTCCGAAAAGAAGCTCTGAGGCAAAGGGACCCGCCCGCAAGTCAACCTTGGAGGTGTTTTGCAGGACAGAGGCGGATTACCGGCCCAGCTGCTAGAAAAGGCGCTTGGTAACTTCAGAGGAAGGAAACTCTGAAGCTAGCCCTACTGATATAGCATTAGCTATAAGGCCTATGTTAGAAGCAACTCCCATTTGCTGTATCTAGCGCAGCTCCTGCAGCTTGATTAGAGACAACGAGGCCCTTGGGCTGTCGGCATCCAGCAAGGGGATCCGGTCGAATAGCCCAGGGTGACTGTCAGAAGAGACTGGAGGCCTGAGATATGAGGAAGGAGCCTTGGATCTCAAACATTTTGAAGACATGGTCCAACCGACTGCAAGCCTGAAATGGAACTCTTTGTCCAGGTCTGCCAGCCAAAACAGAAGGAATCTAGAAGGTGGAGATACTACCGATACTTGGAGAGATTCGGAAGCTCTCCCTGTTCAGAGTAGCTGAAAGGACAAGGGCGAGCCATTACGAGTTGGCTTACGGGGCCTAGGGTATATGGGAGGCGAGAGGAAGGCAGAACCAGTCCTCACACGTCTTATACAAAGCAAACGATGACGGCTCATATTCGTCGACGACCGACGACTGAGTCTTCTCTATGTCCGACGCTCCAGTTGGATCCGACTGCATGAAAATAGGAATGTCCATAGGAGCCATTATTGACAGGACTTCCTGCCCCCCCCCCCTCAGACTACACCCTAGTGACTGTCGCGGATGGCGTTACCCAGGCAGGAGGACCTCCAACATGCACTGAAGAGTGAACTGTGAGTGGGCAAGATAGAGCACTGTCGCTCCCTGAGTTGAGCTCACCACATGCCCTGAGCGGTATGGAGGCCAGACAGGCTGTTGGGTAGGGGGACAAAGCAAGGAGGAGCCCAAGCACTGGGCAAGCAGGATAGGGTAATGGGGCCACCGAGGGGATCCCATGACCCTGCTGGTTGGGCTGCCAGCAAGGCGCGTCATGCTGGTTCCAGGTAGTGAGTGCCGGCTGGCGAGATCCGCCAGCCGGCGACTCTGAAGAAGAAGAACGATATCGATATAATATCCGATTTTCGCTCTGGGTTGGGGGCAGAGACACAGACACGGTAATAGTTTCAAACTGGGACACTTATGTGCATAGAGAACGTTGTTGTAATTATCATATGCAAATTTACTTTGCCATTCATCTTAAAACCACTTATTGACAAAGCAGCATTTGTTACATTTTGTGGGGTCATTTTACCCCACCAACTTCCTTTGCTATTTTGATAGCGTTGTTGTAATCATCATAAGCAAATTTACTATGCCATTCATCTTAAAACCACTTATTGGCAAAATAGCAATTGTTACATTTTTGGGGGTCATTTTACCCACCCACTTTCTTTGCTATACTGACGCAATACTGTGTATCTATGGAACAGAAAATGAATAAATAAATGACCTGGCAACATTTATGTGTCATTTGAAACATTTTAATATGAAAAATGAATAAACATAACATACTTGTTTGCCAAATAAGGTCATTTTTACCAATTTTAGCAGTTTGTTTCAGATTCTCATTAATATTCATGAATATGCAAATTAGCAAATTATGAATTTAAGCCGCCTGACATGTAATAAATATATTGATATAATTTTAAAACTATTCTGTTATAAACTAAATAAATGATGTTTTTGCATATTAATGACACTAACGATAAAACTTCGAAATGTTGGCGGTTGCTATGTAAACACGCTGACCGTTTGCTTATCCAGCATCCCTTATTCTTTCCACAACCGGAACTTGTTAATATATACCCTACGCTTCAGGAAAATTTAGTTGTACCAAAATCCCGCTACCGGGGGGGGGGTCGATTATGGGCCCTTGGCCTACAACCACTTGTTATTTAAGACACCTACAATACATAAAAGAATGCCTTAAGGACATGTTCTACTGTACCTAAGAACTATTTTGCCTCAAACTGAGACAAATGTGTGCATAGAGAACGTAGTTGTTTTATGATGTGTAAATTTATTTGTCATTCATCTTAAAACCACTTATTGACAAAATAGCATTTTTTACATTTTGTAGGGTCATTTTACTTTACCCACTTTCTGTGCTATACTGAAGCAAAACTGTGTATATATGGAACAGAACATAAATAAATAAATTACCTGACAACATTTATGTGTCATTTGAAACCTTTTAAAATTAAATATGAATAAACAGAACATACTTGTTTGCCAAATAAGGTCATTTTTACCAATTTTAGCAGTTTGTTTCAGATTCTCATTAATATTCATGAATATGCAAATTAGCAAATTATGAATTTAAGCCGCCTGACATGTAATAAATATATTGATATAATTTTAAAACTATTCTGTTATAAACTAAATAAATGATGTTTTTGCATATTAATGACACTAACGATAAAACTTCGAAATGTTGGCGGTTGCTATGTAAACACGCTGACCGTTTGCTTATCCAGCATCCCTTATTCTTTCCACAACCGGAACTTGTTAATATATACCCTACGCTTCAGGAAAATTTAGTTGTACCAAAATCCCGCTACCGGGGGGGGGGGGGTCGATTATGGGCCCTTGGCCTACAACCACTTGTTATTTAAGACACCTACAATACATAAAAGAATGCCTTAAGGACATGTTCTACTGTACCTAAGAACTATTTTGCCTCATTACAGTACTAAAACGCATCGATCATTAGCTAAATGAGAACGAGTAGGTTTAGTTGTTTAATTAACCTTTCGCATGCTGAGTACTGTTAGGGGAAGAGGAACGCATTGTTTCCAGCAATTTTAAAGGGATTTATCTTCCATTTATTTTCAAAACACAACCATGTGAAACAGGTTGGATCCTAATGAGACGCCAAACGACATATGTTAAATTCAGTGAGCCCTTTCTGTATAAGTTGAACAGTATTGCTTTTTTTGACAAAATCAAAGACTAGTGGAAGATCACGGGTAGCAGGAATAAAACAGAATGTAGACATGTCATAACTACAAAGACATTTCTTGCAATGATCTAATATATGATAACTTAGGGAGAAATTGAAAGTTTCGTTAGCCGAATATGGACATGTTTCATTAAGGCTATCATATGTAATTTGAATTTGCGCTGCATGTTTAAATTGTATATTGTACTAAGATCTTTAGAGATGTTAGATACCGTTACATATCTGATTAAAATTATTAAGCGTTATTGTAACCTATCTTTAAGATCATTAAATGGTTTGTAAGATGCCACATTCCCCTTTGAATACCATTTACTGTGATTTGCATTTGTAATTATACGGGAAACAACATTATAACAAACAGACACATGCAACTGGCATATATTGTGTCTCATACACTAGTGTACCGTCTGAATAATACTATATAGACTGGACGAAAATACTTGTGTAGACATTCTAAAAATGGCGTCACTGACAACATTCGATTCTTGTGCTGATAAAGACATAGAAAGTGGACAAGAAACAATGATGCATTCGCCGGAAAAAACTTTCAGTAGTTCAGCGGAAGTATCCAATAAAGTTGAGGAGAACAATTCTGTGGGACTCAAAGAGGTGCCTGAGCCCTCGAGGACCAGAATGGCGGTTACTATGATTGCATGTCTCTATCTACACATGAGTTCGTTTGGAATGATCGGGGTATTGGGGGTTTTATACGTAGAGTTAATTGCCTATTTCGACGCCCCGAGATCAGAGGCGGCTTTAGTACAGAATGTGTATTTTTGCCTTGCGTATGGGTAAGCAATTTTAACGACTGACATAAAGTAAGACGATGAAAGCGAAAGTAAACAATCCAAAAATC
Source organism: Azorinus chamasolen (assembly GCA_963576725.1). NCBI lineage: Eukaryota > Metazoa > Mollusca > Bivalvia > Cardiida > Solecurtidae > Azorinus > Azorinus chamasolen. The sequence goes on from OY755236.1 coordinate 105,541,699, forward strand.
TGCCTTTGCTAGCTTAAAGGTGAAAACGGATGTAAGTTATGAAACACAGATAACAACATTTTGAGGATTTGGGCTATTCAGACGTGATTATACATTTATCTGTGTAAAACTACTTGTTGTGCTAAAATAAATTAAACTAAATTTGATTCTGAGATTTATATATAGTAAAAACGATCCACATGCAACTTAAGGTGGCAACACAGTCCTACAGGGAGCGTCACAAAAAAGGACCAAGCACTCAAACATCATCAAACACGAAACAGCACAATTACAAGACAAAACCTGACGAAATGCACAAAGACATAAAACGTTTACCATATAAAACAAAGAAGGCCATAGCGCGAACGTCGGAAGAAAATTTGGAAACAAACTTTTAATCATATTTCTTTAAAGGCATTAAATAAAACTACATATAGAATGTTCATATATGATTCAACGAAAGTGTCCAATTGAGCACAAAAATCGCATTTAATATGGCGTACGTCCGAATTATTACAATCTTCCGTTACTTTCATGTGATAGCATATTTAAAATGATTGTGTACATACTGCAAATTTCATTTAAATGCATACTGCATGGTTCCGTCTCGTCTCAAGTACCTGTGTTAATGTTCTATGTACGTTTTGCCTGTTTCGATAAGTACTTTAAACATGTAGTTGTACTATTATATGCACATATATGCACATATGTTACATCAGTGGGTAAAGATGACTGCGTTTAATATTTTATCAAGCAAACAGAAACACAAAGAACAAGAACGGGATTGTTTCATGCATGTTGACTATGTCACTAAATATGTTATATAGGGTTAATGAATTATTGTACAGAGTGATTATATGCATTTATTACTTTTCCATTAAGAGAATATTATTTAACGTGAATATTCATTTGCAGGATTTATCAAAAGTGATCTCTACTTGTAAATCGTATGTTTTCAGGTGGAGGAATACTGTTCACCAGGCCTTTGATAAAGTACGATACTGGATTGATTATGGCAGCAGCTTCATTTTTGGCTACCATAAGCTTCTGTGCCATCGGTTTTGTTCCAAGCATACACGTTGTGATTTTACTCACTGGCATCACTGGGTTAGTCATAAGCATCAATATCATCGGAGCTTTTATAGTTACTAGCTGGATGTTCCAGAAAAGAAGAAAGGCTGCTCTAGCTACTCTCACTACCGGAGTTATGGTAGGGCTAATTTTTCTTCCATACGTTGCCATAGCAGCCATAGACACATACTCATGGCAAGGAGCTGTAATTATTTTGGGAGCTATGCTGTATCTGAACTGTATTCCTTGTGGTATTCTGATTCACTTTTCTAAACCTTATTTCAACAAAGGGGACGCACCTAAGATAACACAGAATATCTGTTTTGATCTGAGTCTGTTTTCAGACCTAAAGTTTATGACATTTCTCTTCATATATCTGACATTTTCCGCTACAGGGCCGGTAGAGCAGTGGTTTGCTGTGGACATGAGTGTATTGAAGGGATTCACTGCCGGTGCCACGCTACTCTCTTTAACTGGACTATCTGCATTGACTGGCAGTTATATTGGCGCACTATTACTGATGTGTTTTCCCAACACGCGACAAGAGCTCCACATGGCGTATGCCTTTTTCACATGTGCCATTAGTCATATTATTATTTCCCAGTCCAAAGTGTATTGGGGAATGGTATTGGGAATTATAATGCGTGGGTTATCCGTAGGTATAATTGTTTCATTTTTACCAGGTCTGCAAATAGATCTCAGAGGGCTTGAAAGGTATCCTCAAACTGTTGCAGTCTCAAGTGTTGTCAGCGGCATTGGTGTGATACTTGGTGGATTTCTTGGAGGGCTAAGTGTTGATGTGACCAAGAATTATGATTTTATATTTTTCATTGCATCTGGTGTAAACACGTTAAATGCAATTAGTGTGTTATCTATGTTTGTCATCTCCAAGTTCAGGCGAAGTAGGCTTTCATATGAAAATTTGAAATAAAAAAAGGAAGACATGGTTTAAACCATTTTGTTTCAGTGTTTGGTTGTATACATTTGATTACATAAACATTCCATACATTAAACTGATCTTAAACAAAACTGTTCAGGATAGAATTCTCATTGTTTTCTGGGTCATTATTGAAGCAAGATATGTGATTTTCCTATTTTGTTCCAAGCTGCTTTGTTAAGGGAGTATGCTAGAGAAAATAGCTGTTGCTAATAGTACTCCATGTAAATTATTACGTACGTATTAGTATTATATCCTGTATTTTATTCTCGACTTTTTCTATCACTATTGAACGAATAATCTATTCATTAGATCATCTTTAGCAATATTCTGTAAATCACAGGGTCATGTCCACTTGCTTTATGTGTAATGTAGTGTTTGCATTAAGGCACATGCAATATATTAGTTGTAAACAAAAGCATAAAGGTAAGTAATGTTTTAATCGGAGACGTTTTAGAGCGATAGCGACAATATAAAATGTTTTATTAAAGAACGAGTGTCACCCTTCCTTTTGTTTGCCTTGCGTCTTTGTGCTTGTGGTTTGTTATGTTGTGGAACGTTTGTCCCTGGTTCTTGTGTCTCTTTTGTGTTCATTTCGTGTGTGTGTGTGTGTGTGTGCGTTTGGGTGTGTGGTTGTGTGTGTGTGTGTGTGTCATACTGTCTATCGGTGTTTTGGTGGTGGTTGCGTCTTGCATGTGGCTTTGCCTGCTTGACTTTACTACTTTTCCATTGAAATATATAAAAGGTTGTTCTGATGCACTTTATGTGTGCCGTTATTCATGAAAGAGCAAAATCATTCTGAATTATTTCCTGAAGATTGAAAATTAAAGCATGAAATCTATTGGATGCATGGGAAATTAAGTTATCAATATGCTTCTGCTACCTATGCAATTTGTTCCATACACAGAAACAAATGGACATCCTCCGCCTGTAATTAGCTGGACGCCGAAATATGACTGAAATACATTAAACCCCCAATAATACGACCACCTTAAAAAGGTATAATTCTGGGTGTCAGATGCAGGTGGTAGCTTTCTAGAGGAGCTTTCTGCATTACTTTTGCCCTGCATTAAGCAACCCCCAGCTTATAAGGACACACATGTTTATTCATTAAGTGGTCGCATTAGAGGGGTTCTACTGTACTGTAAAAGCGATGTAAAACTCCGATGCAAAAGCTTCTGTCAAAGCATTCATTTTATAAGTATCCTGTCATATTCATGCACACATGTTTGTACAAGCTGCGTGATAAAATCTTATGAAATGCGACATCGGTCTGATAACAGATTCAATCTTTACAAAATTAGTGTGAAAAAAGTTTGAATCCTAATAAGACACAATATAACAGACTGGCCTCTTTGCATGTACGCCGACAAGAAAGGTTTAGTACTCTATGAAGGCGACCTCTTAAATCCAGAAACGGAAGGAAGACGTCCGATATCTGTACTATTTTGTTTTTGTCGTACCCTTTATTACTTTTCTACAGTTACTCTGTTTGCAGCTCAATCATTGAGTACACTAGCGATAGGTGGATACAGTTGTCTTTTAGGGTGGGGATGGAATAAGTGTGAGGTTGGGCGCCCAAAAACCGGTTTAACCCCCCCCCCAGTGACTTTTGTCACTGACCGTTCCAAGGCGGTACTTTCATCTTCCCCTATTGTATGTTTGTTTTGTCTTTGTGCGTCTCTTGATGTTTTTATAGTTATGTACATTTGCTGTTTCCTTGTGTTTTTGTTCGGGCGACTGTTTGCTCTGTATGTGGTGTTTCCTGCATGACTCATTTTTGTACTTTGGATCAAAATTGCGTTCATATATCAACACCAAACTGCCTATTGTATTCCATTTTATCACAGGAATAACTTTTACTACATACTTGTCATGTCATTGATAAAGATTGTTCATTGTACATTCTCAGATAAGCTAGATCAGAAATCTGTAGATCTGTAGTCAAGTAGGAATAGTCACACACAAGACGCAATATGAGATGAGCGTGAGGTTAGGACATCCGTGAACCTGTTTAAGGTTCCACAGTATGTTAGAATCACAAAAAACATTTTTTATATATTTATCTATATCTTCATTAAAAGAAATTGACGAGCAAGCCGATAAAATTATTTTTAGATCAGATCCTCTCATAGGAACGGCTAGTTTGATACAAAGCTTTACTCTACATGTTCTCAGACCGCACATTGACAAATTATCTGAACACCAAAGATTCTTCTTGAAAATTCCTTTTATTAATAAAGGTATTGATTTTATTGACCTCCAAAGTATTTTTAGAGACAAAAATGTAATTGACACTATTCCTAAATACTTTAAAAATATAGAACCACCTACCATCTGCTATAAATATAACAAACCCATCAGAAATACAATTTTCAACTATAATAAAATTGTGCCCGACCTCAATATTAATGATAATATTCCTGATAATTGAGATTGCTCCACCTCAAAATTTTGCTATTCTCCGGCTGGTCATGTGATTACTGGTAATTTTGAGATAATTAAAGATAAACGTCTACGATTTCTTTTGAATAAAGGTCCTAAATATAGAATACTTTAACTCTTGTCGAGTTCAGATTGCGGAGGCTTTACAAAAGTTTAGTATTAAGTGGTGTCGAAGAGAACATGTTGAGTCTAATGCTCTTTCTAGTTGAAAAAAAACTAGTTTTTGATATAATTGACAAACGCATTTCCTTTTATAGCTCTAATAAACAACTTCTTCCACCTAAACCTAGAATTTCTTTTAGACATCTTAAAAAGGGTTTACACAGGATTTCCATTCAAAATACGTTTTTGTTCCTGCTGATAAGGCATCGAATAATGTGATTATTATTTGACGATTACATTATATCGATGTCTTGAAGCAGGAAATTATTAATACATTTCAGTTACTACTGACGAAAAGACCATCGTTTCAGGCCATGTCAAAAAGTGTGAACAACTTGGAACCGATATTAAAATTACACAACATAAACTTCCTACAATGTATTGGTTACCAAAACTACATAAAAACCATATAAAGCGCATTTCATTGCAAATTCTAGTTCATGTACAACTACTAAATTGTCTATACTTTTGACTTCTTGTTTAACGAAGGTAAAGGAACATGTAAAATTCTACTGTGATAAGACTTATGAAAATTCTGGAATAAATCTCTTCTGGTCTATTAAGGACTCTTCAGAAGTCTGAAACAAACTTAAGACTTTGTGTGTCTCTTGATGTTTTTATAGTTATGTACATTTGCTGTTGCCTTGTGTTGCTGTTCGGGCGACTGTTTGTCCTGTATGTGGTGTTTCCTGCATGAATCATTTTTGTACTTTTAAGGACAAAAGGTATCTTGCATCCACTGTAAGCACGTACGATCTTTCTACTCTGTACACTACTCTTCCGCATATTTTAATTAAGGATAAGCTTACTAACTTAATCCAGAAAGTATATGCCCGGGAAAAAACATCATTTCTGGTATGTAATGCTGAAAAAGCTGTCTTTACTGACGAGCAAATGAAATATTACACTAATTGGACGTGCTCAGAAGTTTGCGAATCACTAACCTTTCTTTTGTATAACATATGTGTACGTTATGGGAATGCTATATACCGTCAGGTAATTGGTATTCCTACGGGTACGAATTGTGCACCACTTGTCGCAGATTTGTTTTTGTACTGCTATGAGAGAGATTTCATGTTGCGTTTGAATCCTCAATCACAAGAAGATGTTATATAAGCCGTCAATGAAACTTGTCGATATCTGGATGATATTGTAACACCACAGTGTTTTAATTATTTACAAATAGATCTGTATCTATTTGATTATCTACATTGCGTTTTATGCAATTGTCGTGTTATAGGATCACTGCAGACATGTGTAATTCTATGTAAAATGATCAATTGTTTACATTCAATTCTAGCTTCCGTGTTTACAGTGGCCATTTTGAGTATTGAAATCTGGATAGTTAACCGTTGCCAGGATCCAGTACACACTGTTCACCCCCTGATCCATATCTCCTGTATTTGAATAGCCGCTCACCCGCCCCATAATTGTAATAGTCCTTTTGTATTTAGTAGTGTAACTTAGTCCATTTGAATTCCATGGCGCTCATAAGTTACTACTTCGCCATGACTCATTCGAACGTAAGAGCACAGTTATTGATGACGTATTGTGGCAACCCAATTCTTGATCGATGGTGGTCACTCAATTCGAACGTTTTGAGGATCGCCAGTGATCCATATTTGGGGTGATGGTGATCCATTTGTGTTGATCGTGCAAATTTATAAGTGATCATGACACCATCAGTAGTGATCCTACCCACACTGGGTATATAAACCCTGCGTTCCCTTCATTCGGGAGCACACATTCAGAATTCTTTAGGCACGAATCTACGCAGAATCTCAATAGAATTCCAAAGTCACCAAGGTAGTCACCACATTATAGAATACAACAGTACCTCTACACGAAATATCCATTCCTAATATCCAGTTTAATTACGCTCGTCTCACTTTTAGGCAGAACTTTTAACTTGTACTATTTTGTAACACGCCATTTCCAGGGTGACTCAGCATCTTCCACGAGTAGCCTCCCTTGACTAGAGTACAGCCCTAGTTACACAGCATTACCATTAGGCATACGTCTGCAGTGACACCTATGTTTCTATACATGTATAATTAGATATGTTGATAACTAACTGTTTTGGTTATATATTAAACTGTCGGTGACTACAGACATATTAAATCGTTAAAGGTGACTGACGTCGGGTTGTTATTTCCATACGAATAGGCCTACCGAACGTATGCAGAACCGGCGCTACGCTTCCACAGGTGCTCGGCGTTCCGCATGTTCATAGGTACGAGCCGGTCCTCTACACCGAGAAGTCCAGACCCGAGCCCGTTACAATATTTTTAACTTACATAACCCTTTCTTTGATGCTCTGATTCCTACAATTTATCCTAAAGAACTCAAATTGAATAAAGCTAACCCGTCCGACAAGTTTGCAGCGTTTCGTGATCTAGACCTTAAAATTAATAATGGAATGATTTCTTCTAAAATATATGACAAAAGAGATGGTTTTGATTTTAATATTGTAAATTTTCCTCATCTTGACGGGGATGTTCCCCGTGCTCCATCTTACGGGGTTTATATATCTCAACTTATTCGTTTTGCTAGAGCTTGTTCATCTATTGACGATTTTAACAGTCGAAATCTCATTTTAACTGAAAAGCTGCTTAAGCAAGGATATAGATACCATAAACTAAGAAAAACTTTCTCTAAATTTTATTATCGAAATCTCTCGCTTATTGGCAAGTACCAATGTAATCTCAAGGCGCTTCTGCGACACGGTATTTCACATCCTGAATTTTATGGTGATGTGATTTACAAACTTCGTAAAATTATTGGACTTTTACAGTTGGCAATCACGCTGGCCTCTTTGCATGTACGCCGACAAGAAAGGTTTAGTATTCTATGAAGGCGACCTCTTAAATCCAGAAATGGAAGGAGAACGTCGGATATCTGTACTATTTCGTTTTTGTCGAGCCCTTTATTACTTTTCTACAGTTACTCTGTTTGCAGCTCAATCATTGAGTATACTAGCGGTAGGTGGATACAGTTTGTTCACTTAAATGTTTTCGTTATACATGCACTTTACCACTGTATTTGCCATCGTGGTTGTTGTAGATTAGTCGGAGAGGGGATACGATTATTTACACTGTTTGTCTTTCAGGGTGGGGATGGAATAAGTGTGAGGTTGGGCGCCCATAAACCGGTTTAACCCCCCAGTGACTTTTGTCACTGACCGTTCCAAGGCGGTACTTCCATCTTCCCCTATTGTATGTTTGTTTTGTCTTTGTGTGTCTCTTGATGTTTTTATAGTTATGTACATTTGCTGTTTCCTTGTGTTGTTGTTCGGGCGACTGTTTGTTCTGTATGCGGTGTTTCCTGCATGACTCATTTTTGTACTTTTTGCATTAATGAATAGACATTAGTCTCTATTATCCATTGTATTAACGGAATACCATAAAATATACCACAAAAGCTGTATAAAACCCTTTTACTTTATTACCATCGAGCTTTTCTCTGACTTAGCCAGTCAGCCATTTACGAGGAAGGCTTGTCAGGGGCACCCAGTGGGAACTGATAATAAGGGCACATACGTGATAATGCAACAGGCGGCTATTTATCAGCATTTCCCTCTCGGTAGCCTCAAACTATGTAGGCCGCATGACTAGATAAGCTTTCTGATGGGTGATTTATGGAAAACCGACAATTAAATCAGCTTTTTTAATTGATCGGATGTAAAACGGGAGAGGAGCTTAAGGGAAAATATCACACATATTATAAGCCATCCACTGGATATAAATTTGATTGAAAGCTATAGATAATTTCAAGATTACGCGACACAATGGGAGTCTTTCTATTCCTTTTCATTTTTTTGACAGATTCAAATTGAAAGAAGTCGGCTTTTTCAAACAATCAAAACTTCTGTAATTTGTGCCCGAATTTTAATCGATTTGCGGCATATCAAAGAGTATTGTCTTAACCAGGGATCGGTGTCACAGTTTTTTGATATCTTGCTTCGATCGTCTTAAATTAAAAGAAACGTAGCGGGAGGAAGAATTTTAGGGGTCTTAAAACTAAAATACTGCATAACTCCCAAACGGAGAGAATTATAAAAAAATCTGTGACACTGTTCCCTGGACATGCTAATGATTCACATATTGGCCAATTACAATAAGTTTAGTCCAAATGATAACCTTGTAATCGCTGTTTGAAAAATAAAATCAAACTCGCACATTTAAATAGACTTAAAATGTCGGTTTTGATAGGATTATCGATGTTTCTGATAAATAATCAAATAAATTAATATAACTAACCAACTAGGCTCAGAAAAAATGGCTCTAGCTAGTTTTAAATATGATTTTTCGACATCTCGGGCTAAACTATCTCGCCAACTTAAACCCCACTGGTGGTTTTGCCACTGACCGTTCCAAGGCGGTACTCTCTTTGTCACCCTTGCTTTTATGTTTGTTGGATGTCATTTGGGTAAAAAGAAGAAACCATATTTTCAAAATAAGGATTATCCAAATTCAAAGTATCGTCTAAATACCTAGAAGTTTTATTAAAAGCATTTATAATATCTGATTGTATATCAGGTTTTAAGCTAAGCATGAACTCACTCTCATAGCAATTCAAAATAAATCTGCAACAAGAGGGCATAATTTGGTCTCATATATATACCAACAACTTGATTATATATAGTACCCCCATAGCGCACCAATATGTTATCTAAAAACATTTTAAAAATCTACAAACATCAAGGCAATTCCACATTGTGTAATTTTTAACTTCTGAATTCGAAAAGAATGAACGTTGAACATTGCAAGCAAGGACAATATTTTATTTTCTCTGGCAAAGGGTTTTTCCAACAATTTAATCAGTTTATCCTTTATACGATGGTTAGGTAGTGTGGTATAGAGTGTAGAGAAATCATAAGATCTCAATGAAGAAATGTTGTATTATTCATTTTCAAATTTAGTTAAATATATCATTTGAAGTTTTTATGGACCAAAACACATTTATACCAGAATTGTCATATCTCGTATTTTATCACAGTAACGTTTAATTATGTTCTTTGATAGTAGTAAGACACGACGTTAGAAGTTTAGATAGTTTAGTAAAGCAATTAGAGTTAGCAATAAAACGCGTCTTATACGGATTCTTATGTAGCTTCGCCTAGTTACATCTGGATCAAACTGTTTTGGAAATTAGGAAATGACTCATGAAATTCCACCTCAACACTAGAAGTACAAATGAACTGCAAGATTACACATACGAGAAACGACCTTCACAACACTGTCTATTGCATGATCAACGCTGACAGGATATTAGACTCACCGTAAGCATAAAGGTCCAACAAACCTTTTGAAAACAAAAGATAAGATGAGACACTATATACACGTGTTATACTATCCTACATGATAACTAAGGACATGTTTCCATTTCCAATTTATACAAATATGAATAACGTGAGTGTTAAGCTAGTTATTTCATGTGACTAATTGCCAGTGGTATTCATCGAGTTCTTTTGCACACTTATCACACTCTGAACTATATAAAAAGACCGTCTTTCAATTACTGCAAACAATAATACTCGCGTTCAAAAGGACCAGTAATACTTGTTTTATCGCCGATGGAAAATGGATATTCCACCCAAAGGTGCCGTTTAATTAACCGATGACCTTTGTACGTATATATTAATAGTTCAGCATTCTTTCTGTAAATTTAGTAATTTACACGCGATATTAGAAAGAAGCGAAAAATACATTTTCTACAAATATCTATTGTTAAACTAATGCCCATCTGTTATACTAGAAGTGAAGCAAATGTGTGGTTTCTATTCCTTGCTTTGTTTTACATGCTAATGCTAATGGAAATAGTTTTAGTTGTGTAACGGTTCTCTCCGTGCAAGAACGTCAAGCACAGATAGATATATAAGAATTTTCCTTGGGACTACTTGTCCAATGATTACTTTAATTAAGAAATATATACAAGCTGATTTGGTATATGAAATTTTCCTCAAGACTATCTGTCTTATAATTATGATTAAATAAACTGAAAACTTATACTGATTTAAGATGATCAGACAAACAATAATCACAATGAATCAAACTAATCAACAGTATTAACAGCTATCACTTAGCTCAAACAAAGCTAGATATGCCTCAATGAAGCTATCTGGTAGACCTACCTACCTAGATAGTATTCGTAGACCTATCTAGCTAGACTTCTCTCGTAGGCTGGTTCTTTCTCAGGTAGATCTATCTACCTAGATATATCTCGTAGACCTATCTACTTAGGTCTATCTACCTAGATATATCTAGTAGACCCATCTACCTAGACACCTCTCGTAGACCTATCTACTTAGGTCTATCTACCTAGATATATCTAGTAGACCTATCTACCGAGACACCTCTCGTAGACCTATCTACTTAGGTCTATCTACCTAGATATATCTAGTAGACCTATCTACCGAGACACCTCTCGTAGACCTATCTACCTAGATATATCTAGTAGATAAGTCTAGGACCCAATGAATCGGCTTGTACGCAGCCTAATAAGTCTAAGTCTAATTTTCTGAACCGAACTCAGAACTTGAATTGCTTCACTGGTGCCTATACGCGACACTCGACGAGTTTGTCTCTTTGAAGCTGCAGTCTACCAATTGTTGCAGTGTATAGTTCTAGACTAGTCTACTAGACTAGTCTAGGAGGCTCTCTGAAACAGCTTGCAATCCAAACCTGATCAAGGTAGGATTCTAGACGTACCTATATACTCTTTGTTTTATAACTACGACCCGAGCGGCACGGCTAGTAGACTTAATTCAAACTCCACCAATAAAGCGGGGCTTCCTCGGCAGAGAATGAATTTCGCTATAGCCTAAATATAACTCAAAGTCCCAGTCGTTAACGCACAAAGAGAGAGAGATCAGCTCGACGAATACCGCTGATCTGATTGTCTGTAGTAAAACGTCGCCTTTTATATGCTTATGGCCACGCCACCTAACGGATTCTCCGAAGCCACGCCCACTGGCTTCCGACTACTGACGACGGACCACGGGCTTTACCGATTCATCATAATCTATATTCAATGAGCGTCTGGTGATAGCAACATTATAATTGTAAGAATAACACAATTTGAACTAATAAACGAAACACTGGGTAGCGGATCATCAAATACAAGGTTTACAATTGGTATGCATGATATAAACAGGCCCTAATAAGCATTAGAAAAGTAAATACTAACCAGATTAATTTATAGGGCTTTCGTCTGTTTTGAGATACAAATGTTCCAAAGTAATAAGGGGAAGCAACTACGTAAAAATTGTAGCAAAGCTATATCTACTGCTCATTTTCGCCACACTACCCACGCCTTCGTTTACCTATATGCGTCCCGCATATCTGGATTCTAAACACAAGAATTATTTGGACAGAAGAAATGCTGATTCATTCAATATAACAATATAAACTTTTATTAATTTCTTCTACCCTCAAACTTCTCCTGATTTATCTACCTAACATCTTCTCAGCCTCTCAACTCTGGTACTAAACACACACAAACAAAACAACACGAACTGCAACAAAGAATGAATGTGAAAATATGTGTGTCCTCCAAACATGACTCTCCTCCCTAATACTCTAATCTCAACACCATCTCTCCCTCTGGAGTCATTGTGACCTTAATGTCATCTAACTCTACTCTCCCATGTGCTGGAAGAACGTCTCCTAGGCTGAGCGAGCACTCCGTCATTCTCCTACACGCTAAGTTTGAAGAGTAAACTTCTCCTTCGACACTATCTACCACACTGATACTTCTCCGCTTCATCTCACCCTCCATCTGATTCTTGCAGACAAGCCTAACTTGTCTCAGAGTCCTTTGCACCCCGCTTCCTGAAGCTTCACTCTCCTGATGCTTTTGTGAGATCAGTTTCTTTACTGGCATCTCTTCAGATTCTGGAGCTGCTCTTTTCACTGGTGCCGAAACAGCTTTCGGCGTTGTCCTCTTGCTGATAGTGCGTCCCAGAAGAAGAGCAGATGGAGGTTCCTCCGTAACCTCGCAGTCTGGCTCTGATCCAATGTCATCGAGACTCTCAGCATCTGCCTCACTAGCTCGGTCAACGTATGTTGACAGCTCATTCTGTATGTCGGATGCTTCTGGTTCATGTTTGCGCTTCTGATGCTGCAGGTAGTACTTCTTATTACTAAAAGTTTTCTGGCACTCATCACAGCCAACCATTTTCATAACACACACCTCTGTGTGATATTTGAACTTGTCAAATTCTAAAGTCTCTTTGCAATTGGCGCACACCAGGGGTGCCTTGCGTTCAGTTGTCTTTGTCTGCGGCATGACACTGTCTCTGAAAATAGAAAACACGTAGTCGGTTAACCAAGCAGGTTTACGCCTAGTTCTTTTCTCTACAAAGACATCATTTTCTACAGCATCACTCAAAGGATCAGGATCTGGCTCTGAAACAAATTCAGGTTCGGGCCCCTGTGCTATTGCTGGATCCTCTCCTGCCAAAAGTTGAAGTTTACACTTTCTAAGCCTATCACAGTGTATAACCTGGATGTTACCACTGCGACCGCAGTTCACCTTGTACAATGAATTAGACAATTTGGCTCTTACCTCATATGGCCCTCTCCAGTAGGATGTCATCTTTGAGGAACAGCCTACCTTTTTGACTGGGAAGAATACATAAACTTTCTCACCTACCTCAAATGAGTCGTACGAGAGGTTACTATCATGCAGCCTCTTTTGCCGTTTCATGGATTCACCAGTGTTGTGCCTAACAGTACGGTGAGCATTTTCCATGCGCTCTTGCAGCTCCCATACCCATTCATTTCTAGGTCTGTCTTTACAGCTTGAGGGCATTGCATACATGATATCAAGTGGTGTGGTTATCTCCCGTCCGAGCATGCACATGTTTGGGGTGAAACCAGTCGTTTCATGGTCAGTAGACCGATAGGCCATCATGACATACTGAAGCTGCTCATCCCAGTCAGTATGATGGTTATTTACAAAAGCACTCAACATTGCCACTAAGGTTTTGTTGAAGCGTTCCACCATACCATCTGACCTTGCATGGTACGGTGTAGTCCTGGTCTTTTCTATCTGTAGGAGCTTGCACATCTCTTTGAACAGCTGACTCTCAAATTGTCTACCTTGATCTGAATGGATGCGCTGAGGTACACCGAACCTTGATATCACTTGCTCTATCAAGATCGTTGCTACCGTCTTTGCTTCCATGTTTGACATAGCATGAGCTTCTGTCCACTTAGTGAAATAGTCTCCAATCACCAGGATATATCTATTTCCTCTAGTGGTTTGTGGAAGCTCCCCGAGGATATCTATTGCTATCCTCTCCATTGGAAACCCACTTCTAACGATCTCCATAGGTGCCCTCTTGGTCTTCACAGGGTCCTTTCGTTTTGTGCATGCCTCACAACCTCCTACATAGGTTTTGACATCATTATTCATGCCAGGCCAATAGTACTTCTGCCTAATCCGGCTCAGTGTCTTCTTGACACCCAGGTGCCCAGAAGCTTTTATATCATGAGAGTATTTCAAAACTTCTCGCCGGCTGGACATTGGTACTATTGCTTGCCAGTTTGTACAGTTTGAGTCTTCGTATCGTCTCACAACTAGTCCATCTCGGACTTCTAATCTTTCCCACTGGGAAAGTAGTGTTTTAAGGAACTGGCCTTCACAGCCAGTCTCCTTTTGATCTGGTTTCTCGCCTTCGTCTAGCCATTGTTTCAGTTTACCTATGTCCTTGTCATTCTCTTGTAACCTTTCGAGGTCAACGGCTTGTGCATCTGCCTTTGTGCTGACCTCGTTGACTTGTTCTTCTTCATTACCATTCACCATGCCACACTGCTTGCATGGTTTCCTACTGAGGGCATCAGCATTGCGGTGCTGTCTCCCTGGACGATGCTGAATTGACATGTCGTAGGATGACAGAACCTCAATCCATCTGGCAAGTTGGCCTTCTGGATTTTTGAAGTGCACCAGCCAGCGTAAAGATCCGTGATCGGTCCTAAGGGTAAACCTTTTCCCATACAAGTAATGTCGGAAATACTTCACGAAGTGGACTACAGCATAAAGCTCTTTCCTTGTCACGCAGTACCTCCGTTCTGCTTTTGTCAAGGATTTGCTTGCAAAAGCTACAACCTTTTCTTGTCCGTTTATCACCTGTGAGAGCACAGCCCCTATTCCGTAGTCACTGGCGTCAGTATCCAGCAAAAATTCTTTGGTAAAATCAGGGTGTGCAAGAATTGGAGCTTCACATAGACTTTGTTTGAGCTTTGCGAAGGCTTGCTGACATTCTTTCGTCCATTCAAATTTGACCCCCTTCTCAGTCAATTTGTGCAATGGTTTAGCTATTTCTGCAAATGCACGAATGAATCTTCGATAATAGCTACACAAACCTATGAAAGATCTCATCTCTGTGAGGTTGCTAGGCTCTGGCCATTCTTTTACAGTCTGTGTCTTTTGGGGATCAGTTTTGACTCCTTCTGCAGAGACAATATGCCCAAGATATGTTACTTCTTTACAGAAGAGTTGACATTTTCTAGGCTTCAGTTTTAGATTAGCCTCTCTCATCTTTTCTAGCACACTCTCCAAGTTACAGAGCATGTCTTCAAATGTGCGGCCATGGACGATAACATCGTCGAGATAGATCAGGCATATCTGCCAGTTCAGTCCTGCTAAGACCGACTCCATTAATCGCTCGAAGGTGGCCGGGGCGTTACAGAGTCCAAAAGGCATGACTCGGAACTCAAATAAGCCCCGTCTGGAGTTGAATGCTGTTTTGGGTCGATCAGCTTCTTCAAGCTCAACCTGCCAGTACCCAGAGTTCAGGTCTAAACAGGAGAACCACTGAGTTCCTGATAGTTGTTCTAAGGTGTCGTCTATCCTTGGCAAAGGATAGGAATCTTTCACTGTAACATCATTTAATCTACGGTAATCTACGCAAAAGCGTTTTGTGCCGTCTTTCTTGGTAACGAGCACTATTCCACTGCTCCAGGGACTGGTAGATGGTTGTATGACATTTTTCTGAAGCATGTCATCGATTTGATTATCTATTTCAGGAGCCATGTGAACTGGATGCCGGCGTAATGGCTGTTTAATTGGACGCGCGTCTCCAGTGTTAATTTGGTGTCTTATTATACCTGTTCTTCCAAGGTCATCATCTGACTCTGAAAACACAGACGAATACTTTGAAAGGAGCTTAGCTACGTGATTGCTCTGTTCTTGTGTCATGCCCTCTACTGTTCTTTCATAAAGATCCGTCAAATGTTTTGGAAGCAAACTAGCTTCTGAGACAATCCTCCTCTTTACTTCTGTGACAGGACACAGATTGCCAATATTTGTGCCTTTATAAAGGCTATGTTCTTCATCAGACGGGTTCATCAGACGAACCGGTACTTGGTTTCTACCCTTCACCAACGATTTTGCCACCAAACCTTGTCCTGATTCTATGATTCGCCCAGATGGTTCTATAAGGAACAAGTCATTTGAATCTGAGGGCATATTTTGTACGCTGCCTTTAATGATGATCTCAGACCTGGCTGGAATAATGACATCCTCAGAGACAGAGATCCGGTAACAACCTGTGAACCCCTGATTGTTCATTTTCAGTTTCTTTCCCTGGATGGAGATCTCATTTTTGGTGATATCAATGTTACAGTTGTAACGTTGCATGAAATCTAAACCCATCATTAGGTCGTTTTCAATGTCGGCAACCACCACCTCAGCTTCAAAGCTGTCTCCATTTATGATAACCCTTATCTTGGTCTTGCCTTTTACATTAAGTGGGGTTCCTGAAGCTGCTATCAATGCCCTAGGGTAATTTTTTAATGTGCCTTGTTGGCTCAGCTCAGATGTCTCCCATGCATGGGTTGACAGAACTGTCAAAGTTGCACCAGTGTCTATCAGGCAACCCAAGTTCTGGTCACCAAACGTAACTGGTATGAATAAACCGGCTCCGATGGAGTTTGCAGAGGAAGGACTCTTTGCATTTGAGGCATCTCCTTTTTCACTTTTTCTATTACCCTCAAATGTTCTCCCCGTTTTGTTATAAGAGGATGTATTCCTCTGTCCTTGGTCTACTGCCTTCGGGCAGTTAGCTTGAAGATGAAATTTAGAGCCACAGACAAAACATAAGCGTCGATTGTCTCGACGATTGTTATATTGCCTGTTAGTTGTTGGGTGAGGTATTCCCTCCTTCTTCTTAGAACCATCCAACAGCAACTTCATCTGCTGTTCCAGCCGCTCTACTGTCTGTGCGAGCTTCTGTATACCGGTATCCTTGTTATCTGCACTACCACGTGCATCTGCTTCACTGGCAGAGTTAAGTACACCCTCACTCTCTAACTTCCGTTTCTCGGCCCTGACAAAAGCTTCCAGCTCCACAGCATGCATCACTGCATCATTTAGATCTGTTGGTCTGGCCTGCTGGACTCTTATTCTCATGTCTGTACTCGCTAAGGAGTCTATAAACTGCTCTTTTGCAAGAGTTTCTCTAAGTTCGCTCGCGGCTGATGCATATGCTAAATTTGTAAGCCGTCGAATGTCTTGCCCTAGCTCCGACAGGCTCTCACTAGCTCTCTGCTTCCTTTCACGCAGCTGCACCCGATATAACTCTGTCTGATTGGGTGGAGAAAAACGCTCTTCTAGCGCCTTTACAAGAGCATCGTAGTCTTTGGTTTTCGATGCTAAATTACCATAGACTCCCTGGGCTTGTCCCCTTAGAGCTACGGCCAAATATAGACCTTTCTCTTTGTAGCTCCAACAGTTGATATCCGAGCATGTCTCAAAATGGGCCTTATAGTCCAGCCACGAGCCAGTACCATCAAATGTTGCAGGTTTTACCGTGACTTTTCTGGCTGGAGATTTAGAACGACGTCTGGTAACGTATCTATCCGGCCTGCTGTCTGAATTTTGTGTATCATCTTCCAGCAGAAGTCTCCGTCTGTCTGCTACCTCTTGAGTTCCACCAATAGGCTCTTCACTGTTCTCCCATCTCACACCTCTAGGCCTGATTGGTGTGATCACGTTTTGATCTATCTGCAGACTTGTCTGGCGAGCACCAGATGTTGTAGAACTATCTGGAGTCGATGTATGTGGTATTGTCCTTTCCATATCTACGATCTGTTGCTGTAACAGCGTTATCTCAGCTTTTATCTGAAGCTGTTTGTTCTCGCGTTCGAGAAATGTCACACGTTCTTGCAACTCTTGCTCCCTTGGAGTTGCCATGATTGTGGGCTTGATAATGGTGGTTTTATCAATATGTAGTATCCCACCGCTGCCACCAGTTGTAACGGTTCTCTCCGTGCAAGAACGTCAAGCACAGATAGATATATAAGAATTTTCCTTGGGACTACTTGTCCAATGATTACTTTAATTAAGAAATATATACAAGCTGATTTGGTATATGAAATTTTCCTCAAGACTATCTGTCTTATAATTATGATTAAATAAACTGAAAACTTATACTGATTTAAGATGATCAGACAAACAATAATCACAATGAATCAAACTAATCAACAGTATTAACAGCTATCACTTAGCTCAAACAAAGCTAGATATGCCTCAATGAAGTGTAAACCCTGGCTAATTTGCACAAATTACTCCGGGGTGGGGGTGAGAACATAGACGTGCTCTTCTTCAAAGTTTAATACATATGCAAGGTTACAGTGCATCTCAATATAACACCATGCTGCGGTTGTCCCGGCAAACCGGTGTAAGACATCCGTCTGAAAGATACAGACATTGAACCGAACATAAACATATATATATAACAAATACCATTTACGAGCTGCAAACATGTAGATGAATAAATGTTCATTCCTTTCCAGTTATCTGGTTAAAAATCCTTCAAGTAAAGTCTGTAAAGTCTGTGGTTCTTTACCTTACCATTCCTCAAAATGCATGTATATATATATATAGACCATGACAACATGTTAAACAAGATATTATATATTCTAATGGGCATAACCGTTCACACTTACCAGGGCCCAAGGGGCTCCCAACAGCTCACATACAGTAACTAGCTCCCGAGTGGTCTGGTGGCGAACCGTGCAATAAACTGGTGAACTGAAAGCAATTAATGGTTGTTATAGTAACGAGTTCATGTGCAAAAGAATAACCTTTTATCATTCATGACAGTCAGTGAAAGCTAAGGAGAAGAACGAAAGAGCAAAGTACTTTACAAAGGGCGGGAACCTAATTTACCAAACAAGAATGAATTATCACCAATTTCCTTCAAGAATAACCGAAAGAATATTATACTGTACATGAAATAAAAGCTGCACAATAAACAACAAATGCCTCACCAACAATGTCCCAAGACCTCTGCGCTAAACAATTCCGCAACCGCCGAAAGTAGCATGCACCCTACAAAGCGAACCTCTCTCTCTAAAAGACGAAACGTGACTGAGCTAAGAGCGCGAACAAGGGGAAGAACTCGCGCCAACATCTGAAGACAGGCTAAAACACGGACCAAATACGACACACGCAAAAACGGACACAAATTACGGAGGGTCACAGAAGCTATCTGGTAGACCTACCTACCTAGATAGTATTCGTAGACCTATCTAGCTAGACTTCTCTCGTAGGCTGGTTCTTTCTCAGGTAGATCTATCTACCTAGATATATCTCGTAGACCTATCTACTTAGGTCTATCTACCTAGATATATCTAGTAGACCCATCTACCTAGACACCTCTCGTAGACCTATCTACTTAGGTCTATCTACCTAGATATATCTAGTAGACCTATCTACCGAGACACCTCTCGTAGACCTATCTACTTAGGTCTATCTACCTAGATATATCTAGTAGACCTATCTACCGAGACACCTCTCGTAGACCTATCTACCTAGATATATCTAGTAGATAAGTCTAGGACCCAATGAATCGGCTTGTACGCAGCCTAATAAGTCTAAGTCTAATTTTCTGAACCGAACTCAGAACTTGAATTGCTTCACTGGTGCCTATACGCGACACTCGACGAGTTTGTCTCTTTGAAGCTGCAGTCTACCAATTGTTGCAGTGTATAGTTCTAGACTAGTCTACTAGACTAGTCTAGGAGGCTCTCTGAAACAGCTTGCAATCCAAACCTGATCAAGGTAGGATTCTAGACGTACCTATATACTCTTTGTTTTATAACTACGACCCGAGCGGCACGGCTAGTAGACTTAATTCAAACTCCACCAATAAAGCGGGGCTTCCTCGGCAGAGAATGAATTTCGCTATAGCCTAAATATAACTCAAAGTCCCAGTCGTTAACGCACAAAGAGAGAGAGATCAGCTCGACGAATACCGCTGATCTGATTGTCTGTAGTAAAACGTCGCCTTTTATATGCTTATGGCCACGCCACCTAACGGATTCTCCGAAGCCACGCCCACTGGCTTCCGACTACTGACGACGGACCACGGGCTTTACCGATTCATCATAATCTATATTCAATGAGCGTCTGGTGATAGCAACATTATAATTGTAAGAATAACACAATTTGAACTAATAAACGAAACACTGGGTAGCGGATCATCAAATACAAGGTTTACAATTGGTATGCATGATATAAACAGGCCCTAATAAGCATTAGAAAAGTAAATACTAACCAGATTAATTTATAGGGCTTTCGTCTGTTTTGAGATACAAATGTTCCAAAGTAATAAGGGGAAGCAACTACGTAAAAATTGTAGCAAAGCTATATCTACTGCTCATTTTCGCCACAGTTGTTTTAACTCTTTTACTGCCAAATGAAAACGTAGTAAGGTCAAGCAGGCAAAGCCACATACAAGACGCAACCACCACCAAAACATCGACAGATAGCATTACACACACACACACACACACACACACACACACACACACACACACACACACACACACACACACACACACACACACACACACACACACACACACACACACACACACACACACATACCAACCAATACCGGAAACTCACTACATTGTGTTTAACACCTGAAAGTCACTACACCTACTTCTAAAACAGATATAGTAAAACTGATTCCATAAAACAGTATAAAACAGCCTTAATAGCATGCCGTGCGGTTCAAATGTTGAAAATTCTTAAAAATAAGAATGTGTTTTTAACCGGGAGAGTCACTACATTTGTCACGTGACCATATTGACGCACCCCGGAGACCCACTACAGCTGTAACACACATGCAACCCACTACATTTACAAACACACATGCAACCCACTACACTTACAAACACACATGCAACCCACTACAGTTATAAACACACATGCAACCCACTACATTTACAAACACACATGCAACCCACTACAGTTATAAACACACATGCAACCCGCTACATTTACAAACACACATGCAACCCACTACAGCTATAAATACACATGCAACCCGCTACAGTTAGAAACACACATGCAACCCACTACAGCTATAACACACACATGCAACCCGCTACAGTTATAAAAACACATGCAACCTGCTACGTTTACAAACACACATGCAACCCGCTACAGTTATAAACACACATGGAACCCGCTACAGATATAAAAACACATGCTACCCGCTACAGTAATATATAAACACACATGCATCCCGCTACCGTTATAAACATACACGCACCCCGCTACTGTTTTATATAAACACACATGCAACTCGCTACAGTTTTAAATAAGCTCACATTTCTTGTTTGACTGAGCTATTACGTGAAACTGGTACTGTTTCC
Source organism: Azorinus chamasolen (assembly GCA_963576725.1). Classification (NCBI taxonomy): domain Eukaryota; kingdom Metazoa; phylum Mollusca; class Bivalvia; order Cardiida; family Solecurtidae; genus Azorinus; species Azorinus chamasolen. Next base: position 105,562,969 of record OY755236.1, read on the forward strand.
GACCGTCCGCGACCAGGTGCACCAAGGGTGACGTCTGTACGCCAAGACAAATTTAATTTGACAACGTCACATCTGGGACAGCCAAATGAACGCGCAAACCACAACAAATATGCTCGTGGTAATAGAGGGTTACATATCTGTGACAGAACAGTTTGTAATCGATTGGAGGAAAGTAGAATTTTCTGTCGACGTCTCTACGTCGGACCAATGTTAACCCAGCAGCACCGCCGTCTCCGTCAACAACTGGCGGTCGCTAATATTGGTAGACAATGGCAGAATGATGTATTTTCAGATGAGTCTCAGCTTCACCTTTCTGATCATGATGGGGGGGGGGGGGGGGGGGTTAGAACGAACGGTATTGCGACTGTAACCCTGTAAAACGTGACCGCTTTGGTTGCGAAAGCGTTTGTATTCGGACACAGTCAGTCACAATTTAAGGTCACCGCTAGTCATAGTTGAAGGTAATGTCAATGCCCATCGGTATGTAAATCAAGTCCTACCTCTTGTTGTACTATCCATGATGCGACGTCGCCGATGCCTAACGTGCTCGCCCACATACATATCAGCTCATTGTGACGTATATGCAATATTATAAGATGAATTCAGCTCACTGGCCCCAAGATCTGCCGACTTAAAACCCATAGAAAACATGTGCATGGCCTGGGACGAGCTCAGTACTGGCCGCGAAACGTAGTTCTGTTTAAATAATCTATATGTGAGAAGTTTATATCTTCCTCTCCTATTAATGACACCTATTCTGTTAAACGATGCCTTAGCCTTGAACTCAAACATTGTATGTAGTTTGACATCCGTAATAATGCTTATGTTAACATCAATGTTACAAAAGTGTTTATCTTTAAATCAGAAAACTTATATTTAACATTATAGAACTTTATTTACATGATACTAAAGATTTGGACACACGTACACAAGTTATACCGCCTATGCTCTTTGCACTTAAATGCATGTATGAATTGAAAACCACTAGCCCATTTGAATCAGACCAGCCACCGTGCTGTCTACTCTGTTAGCAACATGTAGCAGGCGCTGATGAATGGCAGCGTAGAGTCTGATCAACGAGGAGGCGACTCTGGGTTAACACTTCTTACACTTTATGAGGTACTTTACAAACGGGTAGGTATTCTGACATTGCAAATAAAAATACCGAGATAACTGGCAAGTTTAAAACTCAGCGTCTACACTGTTTTTATCTGCGACAAATTCATTTTTATCTGTCATCACAAATAGTGTAGCCTCGGATCAGACTTCGGGTTTCAAAAGCGGCAGCTGGTCGAGACCCATACTGCATTATCCATTTTACTATTTTAGCACGGTCAATTTTTGACGAGGCCCCGATTCTACCAAGATACTCATTTTATGTTTGGGTCGATACTATATTTCTCCTATAATACTCTTCTGAATTGGGTCGGCACTGTCTGCAAAGGACTTATATATACCAATGCATTGCTACTAGTAACTGAGAAATTTGTAGAACAAGTTTGTATGACAGACTGACATACGGACAACAATACATACGCATGCCTTTTTGACTATGATCTCAGGCACTCGGGTAGAATAGAAGACATAATCGTCAACTCGTAAACGGTTAAGATCTATGACAATCCACACTACTGAAAACATGTGGACCGATGCCTTTAGTTCAATCAGTGTACATCTCGATCAGTAGTTAATGGAGTCTAAACATTTTCTCGTTCTGTAGCCGATATAAACACAGAACATAGCAGGCACGGGGTGGGGTACCAATAGTTAGGATAAACAAATCCATTAAACGATAATGATTTAATTGTTAAATTAAATTTTCAAGATACAATAAGAAAGAAGTAAATATTAACACAAACGATCCATATTTACAGTGATAGTCTTCTGACACGGACACATTTACAGGCTTACAACTTAAGAAATATCTCTAAACTATTCTAATCTAATAATCTCTAATGTTTGGCTCCAATCTTCAACCTTCATGAACACAAATCTGCATTTTTTCGAGAAAAAATATAACATTCTGATTTTGAAAACCGACGATTTCCAGAATGTCGCCAATTTTAAAACCATATTCTATTTTGATCGCGTACCCCAGCATCACTTCAACTTTCTGTTTAATTTTTGTTTCAATTACAAAGACCAAAGTATGTTTCTATTCTCTAACACATGTAATGAAGGAATGTTGCACTCTCACAAACCCCAGATTTTCAAGTTTTGCTATTGTTAGTGACAGAGAACTTGACCTGAGTGACCCTAACCTTTTTCTCCATGCAAGGTTTTATAAGGATAATTCAACCCAGCCAGAAACTGTAAGTTTGATGCCCGCCATTCAGCAGTCAAAACCCTAGACATAAAACTGTTTAACAAGATATGTGTTGTGAAATATTATGCCATCGTATACTTTGATCTTGAAATGTGACCTTGATCATATTGTTAGACACGACACACCTTCTCATGGTACTTTGCAATTCTGTGAAGTTTCATCAAAGCCCATTCAATAGTAAAGAAGTTGTGGCTGAGACACGACGTGGGGCTGGAGGGACGAACGGACAGTGCAATCACTTTATGCAGCTCAACATCGGGGGTGGGGGACCATAAAAATACAAAGTGCATAACGTAGAGTAAAACCTCTGTTAAGCGACCATTCAATGCAGTGGATATCTCTAAAGACAGCTTGCATAAAGAAAGTAAAGCTAGCAGACGTTTGTCCTGCATTAAGCAGCAACTTGTTTAGGAATCTCTATGATTCTCAAATGAATAGCCGCTCAACGTTAGTTTTACTGTAATTGGTTAATTATAAAATATATTCCCACTTATGAGAAAATTCAAAATTAATGTCAACTTATTAATCAACATCCCTACAAAATTTACATGATACAAAATATATAAATTTGCAAAAAAATGTATTATTTGGATGGATAACCAATAATAGTAGACCTCCTCTAATTCGGGAGCAGCTAAAAAATCCGGTTTATAGGCATTTACATGGCTCTTTTGGTATACAATTAGTTCAAATTGGTCAAATTTCAACAAACTGTTAGTTTCTCTAGACCGGAAATTTTAGTTGTCCAAAACTTGACCGGTTTCAGAGTTCTACTGTTTATGTAAAACTACAATTTCTGCAATTAACCAGCACTTAAAACACATTAATTGCAAACTGGTATGACATAATACAGCTTTAAATAAGATATGTGTGCACTACCATGAGCAATATTACTAAACAGTATTGACTTTTTTTCTGCATTACCCTTGGCAATATAGTGAACATTAGACACTGATCAGAGGGCTACTCCCCAATATATCGGGGATGCTACTCCCCAAGAGTAGAAACAAACTTTTTTAAAAACATGGAAAAGCCCATTTCAAAATTCAGTTTTCAAAGGGTTTAAGACAAACAAATGTTTATTCATCTTCTAACAACTGTGTCACCGATACAAAGTGACTATTTCTAACTAGATGTCAACCAATCATAACAATTTCTAAAACCTTTCAAGAAGAAACGTATCAAGAACAAGAGCTTATATTACATAAGTATCCTTCTTTGAATGTTTGTCAACATTCTGACGCATTCCATTTTTATTTGATTTATTTTGTATATCAAACATATTTTATACAATTTATCAAACATATTTTATACAATTCTCAATAACATGAGGAACTATTTTGCTTTAACTTCACTAAATTTACCTACAAATCATGTAGCTCTTAAATTTAAAGGCAGCTCAACTTTTCATTGAACATTATTCCAGTTAAATAAGCATTAACCTTACATTTAATATTTATGTAACAAGTCGGTCGATTTTGACCTTCAGCCTGTTATGGGTGGATGAGTGAATACCTATTCAAAATGTTGGGATCCAGACGCCGAGTAACTCGGCGTCTCATCGGGATTAAAACTGTTTTACACCTTGATTGCATTTTGAAAATGTAAAAGGTGAACAATTCTGTATAGATAATTTGCTAATGGTTAAGCATCTGAATTTGTTATAATACGACATTATTGACATTTTTAAACTATTATAACATCTGAATCCAAAAACAACTGAATCAATTGGACTCTCTGTCCTTTCTAAACAAAACCCTTATAACACTGTGACTCTGTCCCATCTGGATCCAAATCTTATAACACTTGGACTCTATGTCCCATCTGGATCTAAACCTTATAACACTTGGATTTTCTGTCCCATCTGGATCTAAACCTAATAACACTTGGACGCTCTGGATCCAAACCTTATAACACTTGGACTCTCTGTCATATCTGGAGCCAAACCTTATAACACTTGGATTCTCTGTCCCACCTGGATCCAAACCTTATAACACTTAAGACTCTCTGTCCCATCTGGATCTAAACCTTATAGCACTTGGATGCTCTGGATCCATATCTTATAAAACTTGGACTCTCTGTCCCATCTGGATCTAAACCTTATAACACTTGGACTCTCTGTCCCATCTGGATCTAAATATTATAACACTTGGACTCTCTGTCATCTAAAACTTATAACACTTGGACTCTCTGGGTCTGAATCTTATAACACTTGGACTCTCTGTCCCATCTGGATCTAAACCTTATAACACTTGGACGCTCTGGATCCAAATTTTATAACACTTTGACTCTCTGTCATATCTGGATCCAAACCTTATAACACTTGGATTCTCTGTCCCATCTGGATCTAAATCTTATAACACTTGGACTCTCTGTCATCTAAACCTTATAACACTTGGACGCTCTGGATCTAAACCTTATAACACTTGGACTCTCAGTCATCTAAACATTATAGCACTTGGACGCTCTTGATCCATATCTTATAACACTTGGTCTCTCTGTCCCATCTGGATCTAAACCTTATAACACTTGGACTCTCTGTCCCATCTGGATATAAATCTTATAACACTTGGACGCTCTGGGTCTAAATCTTATAACACTTGGACTCTCTATCCCATCTGGATCTAAACCTTATAACACTTGGACGCTCTGGATCCAAAATTTATAACACTTGGACTCTCTGTCATATCTGGATCCAAACCTTATAACACTTGGATTCTCTGTCCAATTTGGATCTAAATCTTATAACACTTGGGCTCTCTGTCATCTAAACCTTATAACACTTGGACGCTCTGGATCTAAACCTTATAACACTTGGACTCTCTGTCCCATCTGGATCTAAACCTTATAACACTTGGACTCTCTGTCCCATCTGGATCTAAATATTATAACACTTGGACTCTCTGTCATATCTGGATCCAATCCACTTGAACGCTCTGGATCCAAACCTTATAACACTTGGACCTTATAACACTTGGGCGCTCTGGATCCAAACCTTATAACACTTGGAATCTCTGTCCAATCTGGATCTAAATCTTATAAAACTTGGACTCTCTGTCCCATCTGGATCTAAACCTTTTAACACTTGAACTCTCTGTCCCATCTGGATCTAAACCTTATAACACTCGGACGCTCTGGATCCAAACCTTATAACACTTGGACTCTCTGTCATATCTGGATCCAAATCTTATAACACTTGGATTCTCTGTCCCATCTGGATCTAAATCTTATAAAACTGGGACCCTCTGTCCCATCTGGATCTAAACCTTATAACACTTGGTCTTTCTGTCCCATCTGGATCTAAACCTTATAACACTAAGACGCTCTTGATCCAAACCTTATAACACTTGGATTCTCTGTCCCACCTGGATCCAAACCTTATAACACTTGGATTCTCTGTCCAATTTGGATCTAAATCTTATAACACTTGGGCTCTCTGTCATCTAAACCTTATAACACTTGGACGCTCTGGATCTAAACCTTATAACACTTGGACTCTCTATCCCATCTGGATCTAAACCTTATAACACTTGGACTCTCTGTCCCATCTGGGTCTAAATATTATAACACTTGGACTCTCTGTCATATCTGGATCCAATCCTCTTGAACGCTCTGGATCCAAACCTTATAACACTTGGACCTTATAACACTTGGGCGCTCTGGATCCAAACCTTATAACACTTGGAATCTCTGTCCAATCTGGATCTAAATCTTATAAAACTTGGACTCTCTGTCCCATCTGGATCTAAACCTTTTAACACTTGAACTCTCTGTCCCATCTGGATCTAAACCTTATAACACTCGGACGCTCTGGATCCAAACCTTATAACACTTGGACTCTCTGTCATATCTGGATCCAAATCTTATAACACTTGGATTCTCTGTCCCATCTGGATCTAAATCTTATAAAACTGGGACCCTCTGTCCCATCTGGATCTAAACCTTATAACACTTGGTCTTTCTGTCCCATCTGGATCTAAACCTTATAACACTAAGACGCTCTTGATCCAAACCTTATAACACTTGGACTCTCTGTCATACCTTATAACACTTGGATTCTCTGTCCCACCTGGATCCAAACCTTATAACACTTGGACTCTCTGTACCATCTGGATCCAAGCCTTATAACATTTAGACTCTTCGTCTACAAACATATGATATTTTGGCAAATCAGAAGGCATTTTTCAGCAGACGACACATTGTTCTAGCCCTCTTTGTTCTCTGACAACTTTTTGTTTTGTATTAGCCCGTAACAATATTGACATTTGCTAAGACACTCGAGTCAGATGGTCACAAGAAAACATGGCGTCCTATCTGGCTTCAAACTATTTCACACTCAGACTCTTCATACAAGGAATGTCAAACAGCTTGGATCCAGAACAATGTTTAGCATTGTTTTCAGCAGGTTACAAATGTTAGGAGCCACGATATTGACATTTACAAGTTTCATAATTCTAAATATCATTTGTGTAAGTTTTGAGCTTTTTGGCATGAATCATGTTGTGAACGGCATATTTAATTTTAGTCCAAGGATATCTTGAAAAGGTTGGATTTTTCTGCACAAAATTAACAGCATCAAGTTTTCCTGGAACCTTTTCAAGTTTTATATGCTTCTTGAAGGCTGTTTCCAGAGTTTTCCTCTCTGCTGGTGTAAAATATGTCCTCTGTTTGACATCTGAAGTATATACAGTATTTTCAATCAATGTTTAATACACTTACAATAGTTTAGATCAAGCTTCAGAAATTGTTTAGCTATCTCAAGCTACAGAAAATCCTTAGGGTAACTCAAATTTCTCCCAACATACAGACAGACGGACGGACGACCTCTCCAGTATTACCCCCCCCCCTCTTCAATCCCCCCCCCCAAAAAAAAAACCCCCAAAAAACAAAACATTCGCTGCGGGGGTATAATTAGTCTAGACAATACACCCATTCCCCTTTCGTACAAAATCGAGCACCTGCTAACACTCCCACTGGCAGCTACCTTTTCATGCATTTCAACAGGACTATTGAGTCCTATCAAACGCCATTCAAATTGAGCCGCTGTTTTTGAAAATATTTTTACCAAGATTTTGGCCTTGGATGGCTTGCCAAGCCGAATGCCATAGTAGACATAGTAGCCATGCCAAAATTTCAACCCCTACCCACACATTTCCAAACTCAGAAAAGCGATGAAAAGTGCGATTTACCGCTTGCACAATATGCCAATACGCTTAAGCAAATAGATCGGTGAAGTTCGAATTTGTTTAGGTTTCAACATTTAAAGTTTGTTAACATTTACCAATACAGTAGTGTTGCACTTTAAATTACTACTCATGAACAGACTCAATACAACAGAGTCTGCAATTTCTCTTTTTACATTTCTACTTTCGAAGGATCACCCAATTTCAGAATATATGTACTTCACAACAGCAGGTGTCAAGTGCTTGTGTGGCGGCCGTAAAAAGTCGCCCCGTACTTTATTCTCATTGTTGTTATATTCTCTGGTCCTTCGGGATCATCAGTTTTCATGTTATTAGTTTTGAAAATTGAAAACTGATTAAGCCGGCGCTAGGGGGCGTGAGTAGTATTGCATTTTTAATTACTACTCATGAACAGACTCAATAAAACCGAGTCTGCAATTTTCTCTTCTTGCATTTCTACTTTTGCTTTCGAAGGATCGCTCATTTTCAGAATATATGTATTGGTAGAAATGCGATTTTAAGAGTTGAAAAACAATGAGTGGGAGTTTGGCATATAAATGCATTATATCATATCTACAGATTTCTACGTACAGCATAGTGCACAAATATAATGCGAAATTGTGCGGAAAAGTCCGATTACTTACGGAAAAGCTTGGTTGAATTGAACCGAAATGTATGGAAGGCAATAGATAACGGTAAAGTCTATTCTATTCGGGTACCTTTAACCCCCCCCCCCCCCATCCCTGGATATTTTAGAGCCAACTTCTGTCAAGAAAACCTGTAGCATATCGCTAGGTAAGCGATTAGATGTATCTCTGTATATACAGGATTATCTCCCTTTTTGACTGTTAGTAATAATTCGTTGTGTATCAAAGTTTTTTCAGTTTTAAACTACATTTTGTTTGTTTAATACCTTATTAAAATGGGTGCTACTAAACAGAGTCTGGTAGAGTCCGGTAGAGTCTGGTAGAGTCCGGTAGAGTCTGGAGGTCTTTTTAGAAGTTTAAGTGCAATTTAAAGATTATAATGCTGTTATATAGCACTATTTTGTATGTTTGCAGCAGTAGTAATTAACATCCGTTAATAAATGAGCATATAATAGCTTGAAAACTCCCTGTAAATATTACCGGGGTCACACGGTAATGACCGACCTACGTCGGATAGAGTCTGTTCTAGTTTTAGAAGTCTATATGGTATTAAATTTCCCCCCTTTTATCAGAAAACATTTTACATACATTAATAAGTGATTTTATTATAATTTCAAAGGCAGTATGGACATGATATACATGTATTGTATGACAAGATTGTTGTTTCGCCTTTTTCAGATTGGCGAAAAGTCGGAGGGTACCGGTAGTGTCTGGAGATGAAAACGGGAGTTTTAGGCCAACATTTGCAAAATTAAGCGAATCAATGTATTAATAACAAGGTAGAGATGTATCTGCAACCATATTTCACATAAAATTGTGTAGCAATTTGTGCATAATTGGACTCAAATTGTTAGTATCGAAACCTAAGTGTACGACTCTATCCGACGTAGGGCGGCCATTACTGCGTGACCCGGTAATATTTACCGGGTGTTTTCAAGCTAATATACGATCATTTTTTAATGGATATTAACTACTATAGCTTCAAACATACAAAATAATGTTATATAACAGCATTATAATCTTTAAATTGCACTTAAAAGGCCTCCAGACTCTACCGGACTCTACCAGACTCTACCGGACTCTACCAGACTCTGTTTAGTAGCACCGTATTAAAATTAGTCCTTTGTATATATTCAAATGTGTGAGGCGGTTGGTCAATCGAAATATTTAATATGAATAAAAAACTTTTAATATGCTAATTTACTGAACATACGCAGATTAATGGAAACTGTATACAAATACTTAGACTGGAGCAATCATCAACGACTACTGCTGGTTACTGTATTTTAGAAGGTTTTAAGCTGAGTCATGTTACTGGGGCATCACCAGGCATCCTGATAACATTTTAGAATTAATCTATCAAAAAGGAGTAGTAACTATTGATTAATTAAAACAAAGGAATTGCCGAACAAGTGTACATGTATATGTTAGAACGTCAGTCTGATTTTACTTTGTCCACGCTTTGGCAAGACTTTCATCGAAACTTTATAGGATTGATCAGCACCATGCCCAGTTGTGCATATCTTATTCCTGTTCCAGTATGAATTTTTTACATGAACAATGTTGGTCATATTTACATGAAACTTCAAAATATTGATTAGCATCATGCCTAGTTGTGCATATCTTTTTTCTGCCAGGGTTCAATGATTTTCTTCAGAGTTATGGGACTTTGAATTGTTTACTGGTTTTGGGGAAGATATTTTATGATTTTTAAGCTGGTGAGCATATAGTTGCCACTTTGTCGGTCTTTCCGTTTTTCAGTTCCGTCATAACTTTGTCCGTAGCTTACCATAAAACTGTATTAGATATCAACATAAAACTTCATAGGCAGATTGATGAGGAGAATGTGTACTAGAACCATTACTCTATTTTGCATAATTCAGGAGTTATTGCCCTTTTCTATTTTTCATACTTAAATTTTGTCCCGAGCATAACACAAAAGCTACATGTATCAACATGAAACTTTATAGATAGATCTCAATGAGGAGAAATGCAGAGCACAATACTCATTACTCTCTTTTGCATAATTTAGGAGTAATTGCCCTTTGTTACTTTTCATACTTAAATTGTGTTGCTGCCTTTTGCCATACATATTTTTTCCTTTGTAATATTGTATAATGATTTTTTAAACAGACATATTATATAATTTTTGATATAGCATTTATTTGGGGAGCATCCATCGGTTCTACCTAATCTCTTCTTTTGATTGTCATAGCAACCAGAGTTCAACATGGATCCAGAATTTTTAGAAATTTTGATAGAGCATTATAAAAATGTTTGGTTACATTTCTGCCTTGTGATTTCAGAGATGATTAAAACAGTTGTTGACGGACAGACACCAGCAATCACAAAAGCCCACCTGAGCATATTCTGGTGAGGTAAAAATGTTTGGACGGGGTCTAGGTTAACCGTAGACAGAAACATGAGAAAATAATTTAAGGCTGATTAGATTATTGCAGACATACAGCATAATGAATCTGATTCACTGGGCACTTAGAAACATGCACACACATTTTGCTTTAATACTCTTGCTGGGACTTCAACCCAGACCTCTTGCCATCACTACGATGGTAAGCGTTCTACGCATTGAACTACAAGAAGTGTCTGAAAAGCAAATTTATGCATGTACATGTATAAAATCTTATGTTCTAAAATCTCTACTATGATGTATTTATGCACAAACACCTCCTCAAGATTTCTTAAATGAATATTTATTAGAATATTAATTTAATAGGATTAATACATTAATGCTGATATCAAGAATTATTCAAGTGTGTGTTGGGGGGGGGGGGGGGCTGTTAACAATTAAACAATGCTACAAAAACATGCATTTCCTGATCTGATCAGAGAGGAAATATAGTGACAGCAATATTAATATCAACCATAACAATCACAACAAATTGTTAACTACAATGATTTACATTAATTCAGAGATCTACCTAGTATTCCCTATTGAAGGAGGTATGCTCCGGACAAACTATGCAAACACAATGCACCAAAAAATTAGCTTAGGGGGCATAAAAAAACTATGTCTCAGTAATTTTGAAAAATAAACATACATAATTTCTAACTCTATCCCTGTTCATGATCTCATGAATATTCACAGAACTTTTATTTTTGTATATATTGCAAAATAAAGGTTGGGTCAGAACAAAGGAACTGTGTGTATTGATCTATAAAACTTCAAAAACTTCCAAGACAAGACTGCAGCTATAGGAGCTATCTGGTCTGGCTTTTCTTTGTTTGCCAGTGCCTGAAAATGCAAGATAGTGAAAGGAAATCCAGTGAAAGAAGGAAATACTTTTTAACACATTTGGAATCAGCAAGAGGTATAATTACCATAAACCATTTATCTGGCGCTCCCTGGCATAAACCGATCTATTAAGAATGATCATCAAAACTATACTTCTTAGCTATATTCTGCAAAAAGGTATTTCAACAGCTTGCTTAAACCGATGAGCAGTTAAAATGAAGAAACTCCATGTAACACTTTCCTCTATAGATACAGGACAAACCTAGATCAGACGGCTCTGTTTATATATGAAATTCAGAGGATCCTTGTATACCTGCAAGTAGGGAATCGCTCAAGGGAAGAACTGTTAGAAGAGGAAATTCTGTAACTGCAATGTACTGCCCAATGAGTGTTGACAAAATAATCCTGAGACAACTAAAACAATATTTACTTTGCCCGGGTCTCCTTCTTCCTCAGGACTTCAGGAATCCCCTAACTGAAATTAGAAGTGTCATTGACATATTAATACGATATTGATACAGGTTTAAAAATATCGATACAAATGGAGGGCAAATAAACACCTTTCCACTGGCTATATTTCTTACAGGTTGACAACTAAATAATACTGGTACTTGCAGTGAAAGTCTTCTGAAGAATTTCCACGCATACTCTCATTTACACCATTTTCTAGTATTTACTTGATGGGTTAGGCTTAATTCTGAGCGACATTGTCAAATGTCAAAAAAAAAACTTAAAACCTTTTACTGTTAATTTATGAATATAACTGTACTTTTGACCCATTTACACTCAGAGGAGCATGAAACATGTTAGTGTATAGAAATCGATATATCGTCGACATTTAGCCATCGATATATTGATACAGAAATTTCCACCAATGACAGCTCTAACGGAAATTAAATCTAAAGCACAGGTATGGCTATTATTTAGCTAAATCATATTACAGTAAAGATTTTATAGAAAGTTCTTGGTTAATACGTTTCCTTGATAGAAAGTTCTTGGTTAATACGTTTCCTTTGATATAACGTTTAGATTGGTGAGTCCAGGCCAAATGCTTTCTTTATCTACGGTATATTGTAAAAGATCAGATACAACGTTCTTGTTTTAAACATTTTTCCTGTTTTGAACGCTTGAGAAAGTTTGTCCGAAACTGCTAATAGCTGTAATTTTGACGTTTTCCTGTAGTGTATCGATGACAACGGTCATGCGTGGGAATTGATTAACAGTGAAAATCGCCACTACTTGACACCTAATTGTATGGCATATTTTGTTTAATATTGAGTAAATACGATTTTCAAAGTTTGCACAATATGATTCTATTGAAAACTGGCCACCCCTGGGGTGGGGCTAATTTTGACCCAAGGGGCATAATTTATATAACCCTTGTAGAGTACCTGGACATGATGATATGTGCCAAATATGAGAGCTGAGAACCTAGTGACCTAAAACAATAGGGGTCATTTAGTGTTCATGACTAATCACCACAGCAAATTTGAAGATCCTAAGCCAAACCCTTGAGCAGGTATTGATCCGAATTCATTTCACCAGTTAAGGTCATGGTGACCTTGACCTTTGATCTAGTGACCTTAAAAACAATAAGGGTCATCTAGTGGTCATGACTAATTATCACAGCAAGTTTTAAGCTCCTAAGCCAAACCCTAGAGCAGTTATTGAAGTTATGGAACCCATTTCACAGTTAAGGTCATAGTGAACTTGACCTTTGACCTTGTGACCTAAAATACAATAGTGGACATCTAGTGGTCATGACTAATCACCACAGCAAGTTTGAATATCCTAAGCCAAACCCTTCATCAGTTTTATTGATCTGAAACCAAAGAAAACCAGTAAAGGTTATGGCGGCCTTGACCTTTGACCTAGTGACCTAAAAAACAATAGGATTATCTAGTGGTCATGACTAATAACCGCAGCAAGTTTGAAGATCCTAAGCCGAACCATTGAGAAGTAATTCATCGGAAACCATTTCACCAGTTAAGGTCAAGGTGACCCTGTCCTTTGATCTAGTGACCTCAAAAACAATAGGGGTCATTTAGTGGTCATGACTAATCACCACAGCAAGTTTGAAGATCCTAAGCCAAACCCTTGAGCAGTTATTGATCCAAAACCATTTCACCAGTTAAAGTCATGGTGACCTTGACCTTTGATAAAGTGACCTAAAAACCAACAGAGTTCATTTAGTGGTCATGACTAATCACCACAGCAAGTAAGAAGATCCTTAGCCAAACCCTTGAGCAGTTATTAATCGAAACCATTTTACCAGTTAAGGTCATGGTGGCGCTGACCTTTGACCTTTTTTTTGTAGAATTTTGTAGTTTGGAAACCATTGTGATAATGCTCTATTTATCACAATGGTTTCAAAAGTGACTTTTACAGACGCATAGAAAGGCATATTTTTGGAGGAAAGGGTTAATAAGGAAATGTAGCTCCACCTTGGAGGCCATGAATTTTGAGATATCAACATTGATTTAGCATTTTGATAAAGGTTACCAGGCAATTTTTCCTACCAAATTCCATTCAAATTGGACCACCAGTTTTGGAAAAGAAGGTTTTTAAAAGATTTTCTATATAGTTATTTTTCCCTGGATTCCCCAGATATTTTTAGTAATTTTGATAGAGCATCATAAAAAATAATTGGTTCAATTTCTGCTTTGTGGTTTGTGAGATGTTTAAAGCAGTTGTTGACGGACAGACAGACACCAGCAACCACAAAAGCTCATCTGAGCATATTCTGGTGAGCTAAAAAGAAATGGAATGTTTGGATGGGGTCCAGGTTTACTGTAGAGAGAACCATGAGAAATGATTGTCAGTTTTGTTAATTTACAGCTGACTAGATTATTGCAGACAGATAGAGTATGAATCTGATTCACTTGGCACACGAACATGCACACACATTTTGCTTTAATACTCTTGCTGGGACTTTAACCCAGACCTCTTGCCATCACTGGGATGGTAAGTGTTCTATGCATTGAACTACAAGAAGTGTCTGAAAAGCAAATTCATGCATACATGTACATGTATAAAATCTTATGTTGTTCTTCAATCTCTACTTGATCTATTTACGCACTACCGACACTACTAATCAATATTGATATCAACCATAACAATTAAAACAAATTGTTAATTACAATTATATACATGTAATTCATAGATCTACCTAATTTTTTAATTTTTTCGCAATATCTTTAGAATATGATTCTCAAAACTAAACGAAGATATCCTAACATTGCACAAGAACTAGAAGCTGTACCAAGTCAAACAAGATGTGTTTGTGAAACACTATGCCCGACCTTTGAACCTGAAGGATAACCATAACCTTTGACCAATGGACCAGGGAGTTGAATGTGACACATCATCTTTGTGCGGTGAACATTTGTGCCAGGTTATTTTGAAATCCATTCAGTTAAAACAGTTATAGAAGGGACATGAAATTTGGGATGGACTGACGAAAAAAGTATTTCATCAGCTTGCTGAAACCAATGAGCAGTTAAAATGAAGAAAGTCCACTTAACACTTTCCTCCATAGATACAGGACAGACCTAGATCAGACAGCTCTGTTTACACATGAAATTATAAGATCCTTATATACCTGTACATCCGTGGGAACCGATCAAGGGAGGTGTTGTTAGAAGAGGAAATACTTTAACTGCAATGTTCTGCTCAATGTGTATTGACAAAATAACCCAAACAACCAAAACAATATTTACTTTGTCCCTCTCCTTCTTCCTCAGGATTTCCCTCAACTGAAATTTAATTTAAAGCACATATGACTTTAATTACTTTAAATGTGCATCAATATCCATGTGTACAACTGCCATTATGTACAACTGCCATTATTTAAAATTAAGTTAATAAATATAAATGATGTCATTATTTCTTACATGAATAATCAATTTTTAACAGGGAAAGTGCCCCAGTCCCAAAGTTGGCCAGCAAAGAAACTGCAGAATCATATCTATATTTTTTAAAACAAGCAGAGCAGACCCCACAGGAGCTGTCTGATCTGGGTCTTCTCTGTATGCAAAGGTGTAGAACAGCATATTTATCTAATAAAGGTTTAACCCCAAGTAAAGGATTAACCCATTACTTCGTAAATACTCCTTTCAACTCCTGTGCAAACACATTAAAGTAAAGTAAAGTACCTAGTTATAGTCTACTTTCAGTCCGGATGACCGCTCAGCCGACTGTACATTTACTCCCCTGGTTAATGAGTCATTGGCCTACAGTATTGAGCACTGCTAACATATGGCGCAATCATGCAGCCGCAGTACCGGCGAGTGACCCTCACAGGTACCCATTTTAACCCCTGGGTGGAGAAGATGTGCGGGTGGGAGACACGGAAAAGCGTCTCTGAAATTTCCGGGTTTGACCGGGATTTGAACCCCGGACCTCCGAACTGATAGTCAAGCGTGTTACCACTAGACCACCGCCACCCACACATTAGACCCAGATCTGACAGCTTCTGTATGTAGGAGCTGCCTGATCAGGGTCTATCCTGTTTGCTTATGATATAATATAGATCTGATTCTGGATCTCATCATCAACATAATTTGAAAACACAATTTATATATTCTATTTTCTGGCTTAAAGTTAAAAAAACCCTACCTTCTTCTTTGTATTTCTAATTTAAGTGATATATAAATGTGATTACGGGGCGTATATAACAATTTTTTCTAACAGACTGATTTGTTTTAAACTTTGCACATATGAAGTTTATGGTTTACTCATTGAAATGCCACTAAACTAAAGATCACCGTGCTTTTTCCCAAGATATGATCCTTTGAACATGGCCACTAATGGTCCTTTTAATGGATGGTTGTGTCTAAATACCTGTTTTTCTAAACAACATGGGAGAATAAACAAATATGTAAGAATCATATGCAAACTATATATAATTTGATTTGAAAGACATCCATGTAATTTAAGTCTTACAAGTAGAACAAGTTAATGTTGTATAGCTATATATGCAATACACAAGTCCCCACCGGATTAAAAAAACCCAACCTCCTTTGAAACATCCACCCAGTCCATGGTGTAGTTGACCATGGTATATACATGACCAACCTGAATGGTATTTGTAAAAATCATAAGTAAAACAATATGAAAATGGGGAATAACTCCAAAATATTGATGCTAGATTTATGGCCCTTGTGTATGATACTTTCTCTCATCATGCCTGTTCCATATGTTAAATTTCAAATCAACTGAACCATTAGATAAAGTGTTATTGTCATGACAAGAAAATATGAAAAAGGGGAATACATGTAACTCCAAAAATATTGATGCTAGAGTTATGGTTTTTGTGCATGATACTTTCTGTCATCATGCTTGTTCCATGTATAAAGTATCAAATCAATTGAACCAGTAGATAAAGAGTTATTGTCCGGACAAGTAATAGGGGAATAACTCCAACAAGAGGGCCTGAAAGGCCCTGATATCGCTCACCAGACAATCAGAGAAGATTTTCAAAGTTTTCACGATATGATTCTATAGAAAACTAGCTGGCCCTGGGGCGGAGTCAATTTTGACCCCAGAGGCATACTTTATATAACTTTTTTGTAGAGGTCCTGAGCATGATGACATGTGCCAAATATGAAAGCTGAGAACCCCTGCCAGTTTCAGAAGAAGAAGATTTTCAAAGTTTTCCTATATGTTTCTATAGACAAGTGTGTTCAGAGGAACACGTGTGTCAACTGCTCGCGGCTGACAAAAACTTATTGTTAATATAACAAAGGGGAATAACTCAAAATATATTGATGCTACAGTTGTGGCCCTTGTGCATGACACTTCCTCTAATCATGCTTGTTCCATGTGTGAAATTTGAAAGCTCTATAACGATTAGTTTAGAAATGACAGCCCAAAAAAGAAAGTGTGACGGACAGACAGACGGAGGAAAAGTCAGGGCCTCCGCTGGCGGTCGCCAAAATCGCCAATGGCGAAAATATTCATAATCTGGCGATAAAAAATTAAATCTGGCGAATGTTGTGGCGAATATAATTTTGCAAATTATGCCGAGAAATACAGACCCAATTTAAAGTGATCCCTAAGTGACAAACTGCCTCTAGGTAGGTGACACAAAAACTAGAACTACCACTAAAAGGTGATGAATACTCCCACTAGTACAGTTGACACAGAGATGGGGGCTATAGAAATAAATCACTACAATATCTGCTACAGTTAAGAAAAAACTGCAGAAAACCCGAAAAAACTGCGGAAAACCCGAAATTTCCTAAGTCAAATTGCTGTAATTCCGTTAAAAATCAATGTAGTGTAACAAAATTCAAACTTGATATGTAACTCATTATTTTAAAGCTACATACCAAATATCACATCAATATATGCAAGGGTTTAGAAAATAACTCCGGAAAACCTGAATTTCCCGAAATTTTCTTTAAGTAAAATCACTGTTTTTGTGAACAAGAGCACCGCAAGACGGGGCAATATACGCCCGAAGGCTGTTCTATAAAATTATGTTGAAAAATAAAGGAGGAGTTAGTTGCACAAGAAATTGCTACCCAAAACTATCAAAGGGCAATAACTCCAGAATGAAAAATGATATGAGAGTTATCTCACTGATATGCACAACTACACATCAATATCTATCATTCCTGAAAGTTTGAAGAAATTATGTTGAAAAATAAAGGAGGAGTTAGTTGCACAAGAAATTGCTACCCGAAACTATCAAAGGGCAATAACTCCAGAATGAAAAATGATATGAGAGTTATCTCACTGATATGCACAACTACACATCAGTATCTATCATTCCTGAAAGTTTGAAGAAATTATGTTGAAAAATAAAGGAGGAGTTAGTTGCACAAGAAATTGCTACCCAAAACTATCAAAGGGCAATAACTCCAGAATGAAAAATGATATGAGAGTTATCTCACTGATATGCACAACTACACATCAGTGAGTATCTATCATTCCTGAAAGTTTGAAGAAATTATGTTGAAAAATAAAGGAGGAGTTAGTTGCACAAGAAATTGCTACCCGAAACTATCAAAGGGCAATAACTCCAGAATGAAAAATGATATGAGAGTTATCTCACTGATATGCACAACTACACATCAATATCTATCATTCCTGAAAGTTTGAAGAAATTATGTTGAAAAATAAAGGAGGAGTTAGTTGCACAAGAAATTGCTACCCGAAACTATCAAAGGGCAATAACTCCAGAATGAAAAATGATATGAGAGTTATCTCACTGATATGCACAACTACACATCAGTATCTATCATTCCTGAAAGTTTGAAGAAATTATGTTGAAAAATAAAGGAGGAGTTAGTTGCACAAGAAATTGCTACCCAAAACTATCAAAGGGCAATAACTCCAGAATGAAAAATGATATGAGAGTTATCTCACTGATATGCACAACTACACATCAGTATCTATCATTCCTGAAAGTTTGAAGAAATTATGTTGAAAAATAAAGGAGGAGTTAGTTGC
This sequence comes from Azorinus chamasolen, assembly GCA_963576725.1. Classification (NCBI taxonomy): domain Eukaryota; kingdom Metazoa; phylum Mollusca; class Bivalvia; order Cardiida; family Solecurtidae; genus Azorinus; species Azorinus chamasolen. The sequence goes on from OY755236.1 coordinate 105,581,836, forward strand.
ACAAGAAATTGCTACCCAAAACTATCAAAGGGCAATAACTCCAGAATGAAAAATGATATGAGAGTTATCTCACTGATATGCACAACTACACATCAGTATCTATCATTCCTGAAAGTTTGAAGAAATTATGTTGAAAAATAAAGGAGTTAGTTGCACAAGAAATTGCTACCCGAAACTATCAAAGGGCAATAACTCCAGAATGAAAAATGATATGAGAGTTATCTCACTGATATGCACAACTACACATCAGTATCTATCATTCCTGAAAGTTTGAAGAAATTATGTTGAAAAATAAAGGAGGAGTTAGTTGCACAAGAAATTGCTAACGGACGGACGGACAGACGGACAGACGGACGGACGACATGCGCCATACCATAATACGTCCCTTCGGGCGTATAAAAATCAATGAAGCGCCATGAAATTCAAACTTCATCTGTAACTCATTATTATAAAGCCACATACCACATATTATTCAATATCTGTAAAGGTTTAGAAAAAAAATCCAGAAAACTGAAAAATAACAAAGGGTAATAACTCCAAAAATACTGAAGACAGAGTTACAAACCTTGTGCACTGCACTTGCTGTCAATGTGATCAATCTATATATGAAGTTTGAAGTCAATAGCTTTTATACTATATATAAGTAGTCTTGGTCAGTTTGGAAAGTCACTACACCAAAAAACGTAGTGACTTGCCAAAACGTAGTGACTTGTTAGGTGTGCGATAACATGGCCGTAGTGACTTTCCAGGTTATGCACACACACACACACACACACACACACACACACACAATAAGCCGATAGATGGCGATGTAGGCGAAAACTAAAATCCTAATTTCTTGAAAAAGTTTTCATTTGATCTTGATGAAATAAAAGGCATAGCATCTCTCAGACAGTGATCTGTTAGAAACCAGCCAAATTGTTAACTCTGATTCACAAAAAATACCCTTAAACTGGATATTTTAGTGATAACTGATGTAAAATTTGGCTGAAATTCTTGAGTTTAAGACTAAAATTGTCTATAAACTGGCCTAATCATGAAGATCTTAGACTGAGTTTGGATCCAGATCCTTATTTTAGCATAGACAAGCAAGTACGAAATGCTAAATCGGGTTGAAATGGTCGTCGCATGTGATCAGTACCCTAAAGAAGATGTACGGTATGAGTCGGCATTCATGCCCCCGCGACAGGCACCTCTCCTTTCCAGAAGGGTATTTCAAGCACAAGAAGCAGAAAAAGACTACCCAATCAGATTTCACTCAACAGTGCAGGGTGAATTTTAGCATAAAAGGACATTGTTTCCTATGGTTAGCATACCTTCATTAACTGTCAGCATTAATCAAAGATCTCAGCCGCATGTAGTCGGCTTCGGCGGAAGCAGCACCGAGTAGCCGCAAAAGTCTTTTCACCCAAGACCGGATGGTATTTCCTGTCATGCTCAGTGGTGTTGTACATGGTTCCTACCCCAGTGCAAAGTACCGGCTCAAAGAATATGCCACACAAAGCCCAACAATGGAAAAAATGTGTCCTTCCTGATGTGCCTCCAAGGCCTGAAAAACAGGGAAACCACATAAAATATACAAAAATCCTTGAAAAATGCTTCAAGATACATGTTCAGAACACTAATTTGAGTGTTTATGTTATGATTTAGCTAAATATTGTTGTTTCTTAAATAATAAAACTGTCAAGTTATGAGAAATTCACAATAAAAACAATGCTTTGTTACCTTTTCAAAGTCATCTGACCAACTTAGCTGCACCGTATTCAAGGAAACCCATAACAGAGGGCACTCAAACTTCAAAACTTAAGGCCAGCAGATACAAATAGATTTCAGAAATAGAAATAGCACTCTTTTTCCTTGCTTAGCAGCCACAGAAATTACAGTCGCGTCTGTCTGAAGCTACAAATAAGGGTTAAGAGTCGCCCGCTTTGCATGCTTGATGAACAATTTTTAATTAGCGGTTGCAATTTATGTAGAGCTCTGCACTATTAAAGTTATTAAATGCAGAAAAAATGCAATAAATCTAGAAAGAGACACTCTGAAAATGCAAATTTGATTGAGATGAATATTAGATCTTGGAAATTATGTAAGAAAACACATTGGAAGAGCCAAAAAAAATGACAGGAAGCACTGAAAGAGTCGGTTGCGCGGCTAGATCCAATGAAAAACTGTGATTTATGCACTTCAAGCTAAATTTATGAGATGCTAAATGCTGGAATCTGTCCAAAATTCTACGAAATACTTTACTTTGCCAAATTTGATACATATGTTGGACCTTTGATTCCAGAAAAAAGATATTTCTCCAGCAGGAAGATGTCAAGTAGCCAAAGGCAATTTTAGGAAGGCTTTCGGACGATACCGACGCTTCTAAGTTGCCCGTCATTAGCCAAAATTTCTCAATTTAATAAAAAATGCTTGAAATTCAACAAAAATATAATCAACCGGGTTGTTCTATGCTGTTTAGATCCAGATCAAAGAGCCTATGAAGGTCAAATAGTCTGACAGAGCCTATGAAGGCCAAATAGTCTGATATAAGTGCAAGAGTGGTCTTTATACTGAACCGTTTAACACACTTTTTTAAAAAATCTCAATTTCTTCAAATTTACTCAGATCTGTTAAAAACTGTCTCATGTAAAAGCTACTAATTTAGTCATAAATTACCTACATCTGAAATTTCAGGGCAGTAATCCTTACCGTTTTGAAGATATTCCATTTTAACAGTTTCTGTTATAGGTGTGAGCCCGGTCACTTTTGCCCTTCTTTATTCCATGTAAAAACAGGCATTTTCTGCATCCCCTAGCTACTTCCAGGCTTAGATTTGGGTTATACCCTCTTAACACATTTATATTTAGTCCAAACACAGTCTCTAGATCACCAGAAAACAAGGTCAAGAACGTTGACTTTTTTCACTACACACAAAAGTATGTACACACTGTCTATTTTCACTTTAAATTTGGGCCATTCTGACGCTACACACACATATTTCCCAACATCCACCAGAGGAAGAAGTCCTGCAAGAGAGTCACAAAAAATGACCCCAATGGGCAGAGAGTACACACAATAACTTGAAAATATGCAATTTTCAGCCTGTCAAGTTCTTAAGAGACACTTATTAGCTCATATTTAAAGCACTGCATTTCTAAATACGTTGTGTCTCTATATGGCTGTTTTCCATGAAATTTATACTAGAGAAAATAGTGCAGCCAATGACTTGGGTCTACAATGATAACAAGAGCACCGCGAGACGGGGCAATATACGCCTGAAGGCTGTTCTATTTACACAATGTGTGAACTTTCAGAAGTTGCGCATACCGTATGAGGTCTATTAGGGCTAAGGCAATAGCAAGGAGAGTAAAACTGCTTATTGTAATACTAATCTTTTATTTGTCTTTGGGCCTACTGAAAGCTGAAAAAGGAGCATTTATTTTGAAAAAAAAGGAGGAGTTAGTTGCACAAGAAATTGCTACCCGAAACTATCAAAGGGCAATAACTCCAGAATGAAAAATGATATGAGAGTTATCTCACTGATATGCACAACTACACATCAGTATCTATCATTCCTGAAAGTTTGAAGAAATTATGTTGAAAAATAAAGGAGGAGTTAGTTGCACAAGAAATTGCTACCCGAAACTATCAAAGGGCAATAACTCCAGAATGAAAAATGATATGAGAGTTATCTCACTGACGGATAAATGAATATTCACAAGGTCATGAAATCTTTAATAAATATTCTTAAGAGAAAAAAGGATTAATAAACACCAGTTAGCTCTGTTGACAGCGGACACCAAATTTGCTTTAAAATCAATTTCCCAATCCTTCTCGTATTTATATAAACAGCTTCACGCACGTTTGCAAATAGAGTAGATCCAGATCGGACAGTTCCTGTAAGAGCTGTCTGATCAGGTTCTGCTCTGTTGCTTATGAAATGTTGTTGATCTAATCCTATAGTTTCTGTCAGAGCCAAAGATCCTTTTGAAAAAATAGCATTGTGAAAAAAGGCGTCAGATCTCCATGAATATTCGTGTAAGAAATAATAATTTCACGGAGATTGAGTTTTTGTAATGATACATGAGTACAAGTTTGGCTGTGACAGTAATTGTACAGCAAACCGATAAGACCCTGATCAGTGATCAGGGATCTACAACAAAAGCTGTCTGATCTGGATCTACTCTGTTTGTAAATTTATTTCATTACATTTGATCTGGATCTACTGTGTTTGCATTGACATAAACAGGCCCATGGCGTAGGTGGCGGTGGTCTAGTGGTAACGCGCTTGACTGTCAGTCTGGAGGTCCGGGGTTCAAATCCCGGTCCCACCCGGAAATTTCAGAGACGCTTTTCCGTGTCTCCCACCCACATATACTCTCCACCCAGGGGTTAAAATGGGTACCTGTAAGGGTCACTCGCCGGTACTGCGGAAGCATGAATGCGCCATATGTTAGCAGTGCTCAATATTGTAGGCCAATGACTCAATGATCAGGGGAGTAAATGTACAGTCGGCTGAACGGTCATTCGGACTGAAAGTAGACTATAACTAGGTACTTTACTTTACATGCAGTGAAGGGTTTATAGTCGTGAAGAGATTTACTCACACATAATTTTTCATTGATTACAATACCTAAAAAGATTGGCAAAGAACACATCTTGCACTTTTCTTTCGGTGATCGACCATCTAGACCCACGAAATGGCCCCCTGTGGTCTACTCTGTTTGCAAATGTGTGAAAACACGTTTATATGAGGGAAAGGGTTAAAACAGAACTTCCCACTAGGTCCAAGCAAAGTGGGTATTCCCAACACACGAAAGTTCATAAAGCACAAATCTATGATCAATGAGAAAAAGGCATAAGTGGTGAAAAAATAGACATCAGACTGTAAGTAGTGGTTTAAAATAGTTTTAGGCTTCTTAGTGAGTAACCGGAGGTGGAACGATCAAATAGAATAACAAAGTCACTTTTCTATTGCTTACCTGGTATAAATTAGTTGAATCTCATCCCATAATCATATATCCACACAAAATTTCCACAAAATCCAACTTGGTGTCTGCTTATTTGGTCTCCATTTAGGGCATCGCCGTTTGTGTATTGAAAGCCTAAGGGTGAAGGTCGGTTTGTATCGGTGACCGGTGCATCTGTTAAATCTCCTCTAGAAAAAATGTCTTCTTTTAAACAGTGCTTGGATTGTTTTCAGATTTGAGTCAAATTGTAATATATTAACGAGTCCTTTTCATAGAGGCTATTGACAAAAACTAGGTCACAGAAATAAACTCTGTGTTGAAAAAAACTACGGGATTACACAATACACGAATTGATAGGGTATCACGAATCCATAGGAATATCATATTCATAAACAAACTATATGTATAAATTTACCTAAATGAGAAAGTCTCAACCCAAAACAATGGGAATTGCATTGATTAAATTTACATTTAGTACGTAAGCAATATCAACCGTGGTCTCCATTTCGGGTCTTGCGAAACATTTTCATGAAATAAGATAATGACCTCAGACGCTCAAGTCCTGGTACGTGTCGGCATGTGGGGCGCTTTGTCTCTATACTATAAATACACCTAACTCAACCTCATTGACGGAATGTAGCTTATTTTTGCTGAAGTTCATGTTCAGTATGCTCAAGACCTAGTGGGGACACGACCATTAAAGATATAAAAAAAAACACACTAATTTTTAAACTGAGCGAGGGAAAAAGTCCACAACGAAAGTAAAAATGAAGGATTTGCCCATGTCCGAGATATTTATACTTACTGGTAACTTACTGGTCCGCAGGCCGTTGGTTTTCCCTTGGAAAGTTATGGCCCCTCCTCGCTACATTTCTATAGTTGCTGCTCACTGAGCGTTGATATACTGACGTCTCGAAGAACTTTTTCGGATGTTTCTTCCAACATTCATTTAGAATTGTCTTAAATTCGTTTAAACTACTGCTCTGTACGCATTCTTCGGATAAACTATTCCATGTGTTTATAACTCTTTGTGAAAAAGACTTGTGCCTGACATTTAACCTGCTGTGTGATTTGACTAATTTCTGGCTGTGGCCCCTGGTATTAGTCTGATCCATTTGTTTGAAAAAAGCATTTTTGTCTAACTTGTCCATGTTGTTCAGAATTTTGTATACCTGGATAACATCATTGCGTTCTCGACGGTAGCTCAGGGTTGGTAATCCTAGAAATCCAAGCCTCTCCTCATACGGCAAGTCTTTGATTTCTTTGACTAACTTTGTTGCCCGCCGTTGGGTGTTTTCCAAGATGAATATGTCCTTTTTCAGATACGGCGACCAGACAGTAGTGGCATATTCCATATATGGTCTTATCATTGTTTTATATAGGGTCAGAAACATTTCTTTATCTAAAGAAGTAAAGGTTCTTCTGATGATTCCAACCATTCTGTTTGCTTTGTTTACACACTGTGTAATGTGTTTACTAAATTTTAAGTCTGACTGGAATGTCACTCCTAGATCTTTTTCTTCGTCAACTTGTTGTATTATTGTTCTTATTCCTGATTCGCTATCTAGCATTGTATACTGATGTTTTGCATTTTTGTGACCAAGATGCATGCTTTTACACTTTTTTGCATTAAAACCAAGTTTCCATGTGTTTGACCATTCCGATAGATTGTCCAGATCTTTTTGGAGCGAGTCTATGTCTTCTCCTTCATTAATGACAGAGTAGATTTTTGTGTCGTCCGCAAATATTTTTACAAGATTCTTAATTTTATCTGGTAGGTCATTGATGAAAATGAGAAACAGGGTAGGTCCTAGCACACTACCTTGGGGTATACCGCTGGTGACCTTGGCCCAGTCGGAAAATTCACCATTTAATACGACTCTTTGTTTTCTATCGTTAAGGAAGTTTTTGATCCAGGCTAACATCTGTCCATTTATGCCATATGCTTTTAGCTTTTCTAGTAGTCTTAAATGCGGGACTGTATCGAATGCCTTCCTAAAATCGAGGTAAATGACATCAACAGCGTGGGATTCATCAATTGCTTGTGACCATTCTTCAAATGTCTGAAGTAATTGTGTTACACACGAATGTCCGCTTCTGAACCCAAATTGGTGTTTTGTGAACAGGTTGTTGTCTTCCATATGGTTCATTAGTTGTTCTTTGACAATAGATTCTAATAAGCGACTGCAGATGCTTGTCAGCGATACTGGGCGGTAATTACCAGGTTCCTGTTTATCGCCATTTTTGAATATCGGGGTTACATGAGCTATTTTCCATTCTGTTGGGACAATCCCAGTTTGCATAGATTTGTTGAAAAGTATTGACAATGGCTCACTAACATAGTCGCAGATTTCAATTATTAATTTATTATGAATACCATCAGGGCCCGGGGCTTTAGAAGATTTTAAGCCTTTTATTTTCTTGTTGATGATTTCCGGTGTAATTTCAACGGTAATGAGATCTTCGGCTTGGTTTCTGTAGTTTAATGTCGGGATATTTTCCGTACATTCTTCTGTAAAGACACTACTGAAGAAATTATTCAGGATATCAGCTTTTGCCTTCGGATCTCCTACAGATTGGCCTTCCCCATTTTTAAGATCCCCTATTTGGTCTTTTGTCTTTGTATTGCTCCTAACATAGCTCCAAAACATTTTCGGTTCGTTTTTACACTTTTCCGTAATCTCTCTTTCGTAGTCTCGCTTTGCATAACGTATATTTGTCGTAGCTTCATTTCTTGCAATAGTATAAAGGTCGTAGTTTTCGTCACTCTTGCAATTGAGATACTTAATCCAAGCACGTCTCTTTTTATCTATCACAGATGCAGTTATTGGAGTCATCCACTTTTTTCTAAATGAATGTTTAGTTTTAAATAGAGGTACTTTGTCCTTTATGAGATCACTTATTTTTCCTGAGAACAAATGCCACATGTCATCTACATTATCTATGTTGTCCATGCCCCAATTATGGTTTGCTAAGTCCTCCCTCATAGCGTCATAGTCACATTTGAAAAAATTTGGTCTAGGAGGACCGCTCTCCGTTGTTGGTGTGTAACACATCAGCTTAAAAGTAACAACACTGTGGTCACTTGCGCCAATTCCGGGAAAAAATTCCAGATTCTCAACCATTCCCTCTTCGTTTGTGAAAATCAAGTCAAGTACACTCTCCCTTTGGTTATGCCTAAACCTTGTTGGTTGTTTTACATGTTGGGTTAGACCCGAGTCTCTAATGCTTTCTAGAAATATTGTTGCCTCATGATCAATAGCGACTGTAGTAGTTAGGTTTTCCCAGTCTATTTCTTTGAAATTAAAGTCTCCCGCAATAAGGATATGGGAGTAATGACCGCTTGATGTTGCCTTCATAATCTGATTTAAAGCATTGTTATTCTCATTGCTGCTATTTGGACTTCGGTAGATAGCTCCTATTAGTAGTTTGTCGTTTTTATTTAGCCTTAATGAACACCAAATTGATTCCCCGAAGTTACATTGTTCTAGTTGAACACTGTTGGCTTGCAGGGACTTGTGTATGTGTATTGCTACACCTCTACCTACTCCTATTTCTGATACGAAGAGGACATAGTTGTCAATTCTGAACGTGGTTTCATCAATTTCGTACCTAAAATTCTTTGGGAAAAGTTCTGTCAGTATGATGACTTTTGGCCGCTTTTCATAAATAACGGCTAACAATTCTTCTTTTTTATTTACATAGTTGTCACAGTTTGTTAAAAGAACTGGTATAAAACATTGTTTATTTACATCTTCAAAAACTTGGTTAAAACTATTTTGAAAAGGGTTCTCCATGTCCTGTTGCTTCTGAACCACCGTTGGCACCCTTTACCTTCACTATGCGGAGCCCTCTTAGTTCTATGCCCGTCTCTCCTTTCTCTGTACGCTCCCTAAACTGATCTTTTGCCAGTTGAAGTTTCTCTTTATATTCATTCCTCTGTGCAGTAGTTAGATCCCGTGCAATGGATATGCTCTTTAACTCATCATCTCTTGCTAATGCTTTGCTATTGGTAAGGACCGTTCTCCTTTGTGATTTCATTGCAAAACGAATTTTCAGGGGTCTATTTACATTTTCTTGCCTGTTTCTTGGTCCGAGTCTTATTAGAGATAGTATTTCGGCATCCTCCACACCTGTTTGCTTACAGACTTTTTGAACTAAGTCTTTATCATGTTCGATTCGTTCTCTTGCGACGCTACTGTCACTCTCTGGTACTTTGAAGAGGATCAAATTGTCTGCACGTCTATCGATTTCTTCTTTTTCCTTTACTTTATTCTCAAATTCTTTGAGCAATTCAGACTTGAGGTCACTTTTTAGCTTTTGTACTTCATCTGATACCGTTGTTTTCATATTGCTCTCTATGCTATCTACTCTGTCCTCTAGGTCGTCGAATCTCTGACTCGTAGAGTCTTTTATTTCCTCAACGTCTTTGCTTATCTTCCTTAATGTAGGGAGTGTTGTGAGACATGCTTGGCACACATACATGCAGCAATCGTTGTTTTCATCTGTCATGCCTTTGTATACCGCTGTGGATAACCCTGTACACTTTATACAGGTCCATCCTGTGCACATATTGCATTCTAGGGCTTGACTATCTGTATCAAGCCCTTTATTACATTTTAAACACTTGTATTTTGGGCCCGCGGCTACCTGATCTCTGGACCTAGAGTCCTTCCTTGAATTTCTGTTAGCTGACATTTTGTTTACAAATCACCCTATATTATGAATATAAACTGTTATTAAGGTGCGAGGCAATCCTCACAGCCTTAGGATAAAGTTAACTTGGCCCTGATGGTATATTCTCGCTGACTTTCCTACATTTAGTTTATGCTTACTGGCTATTTAAATGTATTTCACATATTTTTGTAATAACAGGGCAGTCCCTATCATTTACTCTTTCTGTCAAGTAGCAGTTTGAAATTACAGGGCAATCCCTACAATTACCTCTAATTTTATTAATAACAGTCTTTACGAATCTCTTTACATATATTTCTCAGCCACACTCTGGCTAGGAGCTTGTCTGGATGAATTCCGTCCCCAAAAAGTCCCCAGTTGATTGAATATTTGGTCTGTTTTTCCTTTTTTTTGGATGTTCTTTCAATGTCTAGATTGAATTTGGGCGTTCTTCTATGTAGTCTATTATTAGTTTGCTCTATCACTCCGTTTATGACATCAATACATGAACGAAGGGCAATGTCTCTTTCTGTGAAGATTTCTGGGTTTTCGTGGCCTTTATGTGCATTCCAGTGCTTAATTGAGTAGTAGGGCAATTGTAATATTGTCAACCTTACTTTCCTATTTTCCTGTATTTCTTCCTCTAACCTTAATATATTCCGTACTAGACCCCCTTTAGCTTCTTCTAAGCTGGTTCTCAAATCTACAAAAGCCCCGCTTTTTACAGTTAGGTCACAAGTACCAACCCATAAATAAATGTGAATTCTACCGTACCTTTCTATCAGTTCTGGGATTTCGTCTTTAATTACCTGGGTTACGTACACAGATTCACCTCCTCTAAACACTTTCCACACAATGTCCCTTCCTATTCTTTCTTCATGGCTAACATTTTCTAAGTATCTGCCTTTACTGTCCGAGAATAGCACTGGTCTATAACTTGGTCGCCCACTCACCAGAATTGACTCCCGCTCTAGGTATTTCCTTAGTCTGTTTTCCGACATTTGCTTTCCTTACATTTTGGCGGTTTTTTGGAACACGAGGCAATGCCTTTTTCACAAATTTAAGACTTTAAATCGCAGAATTTTGCAGAAAAAATGCTAATACAGAGCAATCCCCGTTATAATGTAGATATATTATTTTATGTATTATCTTCACTATTTGTATTATTCAGCACTACAGAACAATCGTAATTTGCAGTAAATATGCAGTAGAACTAGATATTTGGTAAATATAAAATAACTTACTGCCATGTCTCGTGTTATTTAGCGGCCATATTGGATCTACCGATAATGGAATTTTGTACGTAGTGCGCATGCGCTGCGCAGTGAATGGCGTCGATGTGTGCGGTTCCAATTTTTCGCACAACGACGACTGTGTTTAAAATTAGAGTGTTTCCGTGAAACTCACACCATCCGATTTTTTTCGATTTTATGACATAAAACGGCAAAATAAGTAGTTTTGGCCAGTTTGGAAAGTCACTACACCAAAAAACGTAGTGACTTGCCAAAACGTAGTGACTTGTTTGGTGTGCGATAACATGGCCGTAGTGACTTTCCAGGTTATGCACACACACACACACACACACACACACACACACACACACACACACACACACACACACACACACACACACACACACACACACACACACACACACACACACACACACACACCTACACACCCAAACACCCAAACACACGCACAAACACAAGATGAACAGAGAAAACACCAACAAACACACAAGAACCAGAGATAAACATTCCACACATGAACAAAAGCACAAGTACAAATACACAAGACAAATAAAAGCAAGGGTGACAAAGAGAGTACCGCCTTGGCACGGTCAGTAGCAAAATCACCACTGGGGGTTTAAACCGGTTTACGGACGACCTAACCTCACAATTCTCTCAAAGTCACCCTAGCTTTACAAAAAGTGTACATAATGGTATCCTTACCCACAACATAGAAGACGGTTTACACAAGACAATATGTAAAACATAGCATAATAACTATGAAAATCCGTAAAATATGTACTCAATGACTTTGCTGAAGTCAGAGCACCTGCAGGGAAGCCGTTAAGGGCACGGCAGGGAAAAAGTAATACATGAGTCTGGTAAGCTCATCCCGTATCTGAGGTTAAGAGTATACCATCATAGAATACTACCCTCGGCCTGTCTTCGCGCAAGCAAAGAGGGAAGCGTAGCTACCGACTGTAAAAGGGTCGATAACCATGCAGTGTGTTGCAATATAATGGGTTCATAACCTATCTTCTTAAAGGTTTTAATGCGTTTTATAAACAATTCATGAAAATGGATATGACTCCGAATTTTCCTAAGTTTGTAGATAACATCCCCATAAAATTCTGGTTGAGAAATGCCTAGTTGCAGTAACGTCCGTAGATTGCACTTATATTTGCTAATGAGTGGTAAATTTCGATAATAGAATTTAGAAAACGTTTTCCGAAGTTTGTGATATCTGTTACCTTGCTTAAGAAGTTTATCAGTTATAACTAAATTATGACTGTTAAAACCTTCTAGTAAAGAACAGGCTCGGGCAAACCGAATAAGTTGAGAAATATAAACCCATAAGATGTAGAACGGGGCACATCTATATCTAGAAAAGGATAATTAACAATTTTAAAACTGAAATCTTCCCTTTTATCGTATATTTTGGACGAAACGTTATCATTTGTGATTGAAAGATTCAAATCTAAAAATGAAGGTATAATGTCAAATTGAATCGCTTTGTTTAAAGACAGTTCTTTTGGGTCAATTAAAGAAATCATAGTTTCAAAATAAGGATAATCCAAATTCAAAATATCGTCTAAATACCTTGAAGTTTTATTAAAAGCATTAACAATATCGGCCTGTGTATCAGGTTTTAAGCTAAGCATAAAATCCCTCTCATAGCAATACAAAAACAAATCTGCAACAAGATGGGCACAATTTATACCCATGGGTATACCAACAACTTGACGATATATGGTATCCCCATAACGCACAAATATATTATCTAAAAGAAAGGTAAAAGAACTACAAACATCAAGGCTAGTCCACATTGTGTAATGTTCAACTTTTGAATTCGAAAAGAATGTACGTTAAACATTACAAGCAAGGAACATTTTGTTTTCTCTGGCAAAGGTTTTTTCTATTAATTTAATTAGGTTATCCTTAATAAGATGGTGCGGTAGAGTAGTATAGAGTGTAGAAAAATCATACGAGCTCATTGAAGAAATATTATACTGTTCATTTTCAAGTTTAGTTAAAACATTATTTGGCTTTTTTATGGACCAAAAAACATTAATACCAGAATGTTCATATATTTTATCACAGTATTGTTTTACATGTTCTTTGATCGTAGTAAGACAGGACGTCAAACGTTTAGATATTTTAGTAGTAGTACAACAACTAGAGCAATAAAACGCGCCTTATAATGGTTTTTATATAGTTTCGGAATCCAGTACAAAGTAGAAAGTTTGTTGTTTTATGTTAGGACCAGACTAAAACGTTTTGCACATTTTTGCATGTTCCGAGACTATATCTTTTTCAGGTGTTTGAACTGTAATATAAGTGTGTGAACCAGTTAGCTCCTTCTTTAAAACATCAACATAATAGTCTTCAAATAATGATTACATTATTTGATGCCTTGTCAGCAGGAGCAAGAACATAATTTGAATGAAAATTACAAATGTATTTTATTCAAATAGCGAAATGTAACTCTAGGCCGAGGTGGTAAAAGCTGGTTATTTGATTTGTAAAAAAGCAATACGCGTATCAATAATATGAAAAATACATTTGTTCCAATCCGAAATGGCATTAACATCAGCATGTTCTCGTCGACACCATTTGAAGCAGAATTCTTGAATAACTTCCGTAATATGAGTTCGACAAACGTCAAAATCAATAAGGGAAGGTAATCTATATTTAGGTCCTTTAGTTAGGAGGTTCCTGAGACGTTTATCTTTCATGATATCAAAATTACCAGTAATGACATGACCAACTGGTTTATAACAAAAACTAGAACTGTTACAATCTCAAGAAGTAGGGGTATATTTAAGTCAGAGACAATTTTATTGTAGTTAAAAATAACATTCCTAATATATTTATATTTATAACAGATGATAGGTGATTCGGAGTTGATGAAATATTTGGGAATATTATCGGTTACATTCTGATCACTAAAGTCGCATCTGTGCAAACAGTTAGGATCCAGAGTATCCAGAGTAGATATGTTGAACAACTGTAATAAACGTGCTTTGAAAAACAAATAGCATAACTGATATATATCATAACGAGTACCCAATGACCTCTTTTGTGTTCGTTTTGAACAGTTGAGCCCGTACAGAAATCGAAAATACGAATACTGAATATACGTTTGCTTCATCATGAAAAAGTAGTAAAGTCAAGCAGGAAAAGCCACACACAAAACGCCACCATCACCAAAACACCTACAGAAAGCATAGCAATTTATACTCATACACACATACAGTAGAAAGTCCCATACAAGACGCAATCACCACCAACACATCAATAGACAGCATGTCACACACACACACAACCAAACACACGCAAACACACGAGAAGAACACAGAAAACACCAACGAGCACCAGAGACAAACATGAACAAAACACAAGCACAAATACACAAGACAAACAAAAGTAAGGGTGACAAAGAGAGAACCGCCTCGGCACGGTCAGTAGCAAAATCACCACTGGGGGTTTAAACCGGTTTACGGACGTCCTAACATCACACTTATCTCAAAGTCACCCTAGCTAAACAAACATTGGAAATAAAGGTATCCCCGCCGGACTTCCCCACAACATAGAAGACAGTAATCACAGTACAAAATGTAAAACAGCATAACAACTGTGAAAGTCCGTCAAATATGTACTCAATGACTTTGCTGAAGACAGAGCAACTGCAGGGAAGCCGTTAAGGGCACGACAGAGAAAAGGTAATACATGAGTCTAGTAAGCTCGTCCCATTTCTGGGTTTAAGTGTATACCATCATAGAGTACTACCCTCGGCCTGTCATCAAAGCAAAGAGGAAAGCGTAGCGACCGACTGTAAAGGGGTCGATAACCAAACATGCAGTGTGTTGCAATATAATAGGGTCATAACCTTTCTTCCTAAACGTTTTAATGTGTTTAATAAACAAATCTTGAAAATGGATATGACCATGAATTTTCCTAAGTTTGTAGATAACATCACCATAGAAATCTGGATGAGAAATACCTTGTTGCAGTAACGTCCGTAAATTGCAGTTATATTTACTAATGAGGGGCAAATTTCGATAATAGAATTTTGAAAAATCTTTCCGAATTTTATGATATCTGTAGCCTTGCTTAAGAAGTTTATGAGTTATAATTAAATTACGACTATTAAAATTTACTAGCAAAGAACAGGCTCGGGCAAAGCGAATAAGTTGAGAAATGTAAACCCCATAAGATGTAGACCGGGGAACATCTCCATCAAGAAAAGGATAATTAACAATTTTGAAATCGAAATCTTCCCTTTTATCGTATATTTTAGACGAAACTTTATCATTAGTGATGGAAAGATTCAAATCTAAAAAGGAAGCCTGAATGTGAGATGGGTTCGCTTTGTTTAAAGTAAGTTCTTTTGGGTAAATAGAAGAAACCATATTTTCAAAATAAGGATTATCCAAATTCAAAATATCGTCTAAATACCTAGACGTTTTATTAAAAGCGCTAACAATGTCAGATTGTGTATCAGGTTTTAAACTAAGCATGAAATCCTTCTCATAGCAATATAAAAACAAATCTGCAACAAGAGGGGCACAATTTGTTCCCATAGGTATACCAACAACTTGACGATATATGGTATCCCCATAGCGCACACATATGTTATCTAAAAGAAATGTTAAAGATCTACAAACATCAAGGTAAGTCCACATTGTGTAATTTTAAACTTCAGAATTCGAAAAGAATGAACGTTGAACATTACAAGGAAGGAGCATTTTATTTTCTCTGGCAAAGGTTTTTTCTATCAATTTAATCAGTTTATCCTTTATAAGATGGTGAGGTAGAGTAGTATAGAGAAATCGTAAGAGCTCAATCAAGAAATGTTATACTGTTCATTTTAAAGTTTAGTTAAAATATCATTTGAAGTTTTTATGGACCAAAACACATTAATACCAGAATTGTCATATATTTTATCACAGTAACGTTTAACATGTTCTTTGATAGTAGTAAGACACGACGTTAAAAGTTAAGATAGTTTAGTAGTAGTACAACAACTAGAGTTAGCAATAAAACGCGCCTTATACGGATTTTTATGTAGCTTAGGAATCCAGTACATAGTAGAAAGTTTATGTTGTTTTACGTTAGGATTAGACTTAAAAATATTGCACATTTTTACATGTTCCGTGACTATATCTTTTTCAGGGGTTTGCACTGTAATATATGTTTGTGAACCAGTTAATTCCTTCTTCAAAACATCAACACAATACAATTGTCACATAATTATTACATTATTTGATGCCTTGTCAGCAGGAGCAAGAACATAATTAGAATGAAAATTCGAAATGGTTTTATTCAGATATCGAAATGTAATTCTAGGTCGAGGTGGTAATAGATGGTAATTAGATTTATAAAAAGCAATACGTGTATCAATAATGCCAAAAACATGTTTTTTCCAATCCGAAACGGCATTTACATCAGCATGTTCTCGTCGACACCATTTGATGCAGAATTCTTGAATAGCTTCAGCAATATGAGTACGACAAGTGTCAAAATCAATAAGGGAAGGTAATCTATATTTGGGTCCTTTAGTAAGGAGGGTCCTGAGACGTTTATCTTTAATAATATTAAAATTACCAGTAATGACGTGACCAACTGGTTTATAACAAAAGCTTGAAGTGCTACAGTCTCAAGAAGTAGGGGTATTGACATCAATATTTAAGTCGGATACAATTTTATTGTAGTTAAAAATAACGTTCCTTATTGGTTTATTGTATTTATAACAGATGATAGGTGATTCAGTGCCGTATTGTTGATCAACGCCTGATCCCTACGGCCGCTTGGACATTACATACAAATAATCGAGTACATACCTTCTCAGATAAGCTCACAAAACACTACATATTACACAACTCTCCGGGAAAATACCCGTCTGTCATTATTTGCATTTCTTATTTATAACAATTATTCCTATTTACCCCTTACTCCATGAATATTCATGTAAGAAATGATGGCATAATGAATACTAATTAGATTTATTGTTATAATTGCACATGGACATGGCCATGGCAGAAACAATATAATATCTGTATTGTATCATAAACAAACAGGACAGATCCTGATCAGATGGCTCTTATAGGATTAGAGTCTGCAATGCGTAGGAAAGCGTATTTATTGATGAAAGGGTTGAATACTTGTTTCCCAAGTTACCATTTACACTGACGGTAACATCTATACATTGTATCAAGAGTATATATTCTAAATTAGATCATATTGGTAGCATCGGTAGCATTTCATCAATCCCGACATTGCCATAGAGCTAATTTTACCAACGACATTACATATCCATATTTCGACATCACATATTTTCATGAATTTAATTAATATTCTTTGAAACCCCATTACACCAGGGTACATACATCGGTTCGGTCTGAATGATTTAATTACGCACCTTGGAACAATTAACTGTTCTCATGCTGTTCACTAACTTTTCACTGACTCCCGATTCGATCAATTCGAGAGACTATTTAGTTTAAACATATTTTATTTCTGGAAGGCAGATAAATCCAGTTATCACTATATTTAGAAAAAAAGGATTGGATCGAAAGCAATATGCTTATTAGAATCCTCTCATTGACGCATTGTATCTGCAATGGTGGACATTTTCTAACATAACATATGTTGTGTACAATTCTGACTAAACTACAAAAGGAACATATAACAATAGTACATGAAAGAGTAGAAAAACAAGTTCTCGATAGACAATAGAATTGTCGTCTGTGAAACTAAACTTGAATAAAGAGGGAAGGAATAAATATGAGAAAATGATTTTACGGTGGTCAACAAGATGGAGGTCGTGGGCCGTCTGGAGACGGGAGTGTGTATGGCAATGGCTATCCTTAAGTACAGAAGAGCTGAAAACGGTAAGAGAGAACTCAACTAAATCTGTTAGTTTTAAAAATGAATTTCTGCACTGCTTGAAAGATAAAAACGTTACTATGCATATCGAGCGATGGATCGCCGTGGAGAAGGAGTTTTATTGTGACAGGGTATATATTGCTGATTGCATGTAGTAATCGGGTACGCGGGATATGGTAGTTCGGACATATAAGGCAATAGTGTTCGGTACTTTCGATTTCACCACAAGAGCACAAAGGAGAAACAACAATATTTCTTTGAAACAAAGGGAGGTTTAATGAACTGCAGTTTGTTCTTAATCTGGTATGGAGAATTTGACACTTTCTGGTACCATTATGGTAGTACAAAGGGACAAGGGTGATATTATTGCCGTCAATTGCAGATTTGAAAGATGACCTTGAAACAGAGCGTCTGACATCTAAGGGAAGGGATTTCCATTCACGAACAACTGATGGTCAGAAAGAGTCAAAGTAAAGTATTGTCCTGGACTGCACAGACTGAATGTTGTGTTGGTTTTTCAAAGGATAGCCACTTTGGTCACCAACAAGTGGCGGGACAAGAGAGGATAGATATTCAGGTGTCTCCTTATGAATCATTTTGTAAAAAAGGATACGTTTGTGTTTCGCCTTCTGCTTTCGAGTGGTTCCCAGCCTACTTCTTTTTCAAGATTCCGAATTGAAACAAGTTTAGTTTATACCTGTGATAATTCTTGCGGCCTCATATTGAATTTTATTCAGTTCATATTTGTCATTGTTTGTACAATTGTCCCATACAACGTCTGAGTATTCCAGCAGCAATGGCCTAATAAGACAAATATATTATTTCGAGTGATTTTCTGTCCAGATGTTCGCATGATATTGATCCTTTCACAGGCTTTAGATTTTATATAATCAATGTGTGAATGCCAAGAACCGTCAAACCGAGATGTCTATGTGAATCAACCTCACTAAGGTCATTGTTTAACATCACTAAAGGAGGGTGTACAGGCTTATTTACCTTTCTAGAGATTTTGAGCGACTCGGTTTTGTTGGATTAAAAGAGACAAGCCAGGTTTTAGCCCAATCTGTTATTTTGTTGATGTCCCGATTCAATGTATTTGCTGCAGTGTCTGCATGTTCTACGATTCCGTAGAGGCTTGTATCATCATCAAACGAATTTGATCCCCTGATGGGACGCCGAATTACTCAGCGACACGTCTGGTGTGAACTGTTTGCTATTGTCAGTCGTGACACGCTTTGCCGGAAATGAGTTGAATAGGATCACCCACTTTCAGAATATATGTACTTCACAACAGCAGGTATTAAGGGATTGTGTGACGGCCGTAAAAAGTCGCCCCGTACTTCATTCTCAGTGTTGTTATTATTCTGGTCCTTCGGGATCATTAGTTTTGATGGTATAAATATGGAAAAATAGTCAAACAGGGAGAGCCACATACGAAATGACACTGCACCAAACACCATCAAACAAGAAACGGTATAGCCACAAGACAAAACAAAACAGGACGCATATCAAGACGAAAAACATTAACAGTTAAACATATTAAACAACAATTTGTATGCTGCTTATGCTGGTGCTAGGGGGCGTGAATGGTATTGCACTTTTAATTACTACTCATGAACAGACTCAATAAAACCGAGTCTGCAATTTTCTCGTTTGGCATTGCTACTTTTGCTTCCGAAGGATCACCCACTTTAATAATATTTGGAATGAAAATATGTACTAGTAATTTAAATTAGTAAAATTATTCAGATACAAGGAAAGGAAAGAGGTCTGGATATCAATATATATGATTATCGTGTTATTCATTTGTTATCTATGCAGTATGTGGGTAGATCTTACCTAAAACGTCCAGCGCAAACAATTTGCAATAAAGAGAACAAGCGAGGTTTTACGCAAGCGTAAAATGGCTGCGTAACATGTCTTTAAGCAGAATAGAAGAAAATGAGGGAGCAATAATGTTTAGTACTTTTAATTAATAGATACATTGGGAAAAAATGACTGTAATGTATAAATTAATAGCAGAAACGGGGTAATGTTTTAATGAGCCATGATCCATAATATTCGTGTATGACACCAATAATACACAAGTTATTACGTCACATAGCAATGGTATTCATTTGCTGAACACACTGACGTAGAAACCATTATCACATTAAATGATGTTTGCAAGTAAAATTAACTTATGATAAATCACAAATCTGCTAGCACCATACGACATTCACCACTAGTTCCATCAAACATTTCACATAACTACTGCTAAATAGGCATACAAACTCCCATACTTACAGTCTACATGAAATTATTCGAATAGGTCGACTCAATGCCCATTTATATTGTTCCCAAATTAAGAACAGGTTAGTAGTATAAGATATACATGTACATTTATATGCACAATGGTAAAATATGTAATACGGTCAACAAAACCACTAGTAATAAAAGGTCTATGCTAAATGACTTTACCAAAGCCAAAATGTAATCAAAGGACTTATATTTTATGTACAAAATGGTTTTAAAGCAAAAGCACGTAAACTAAGGGTGCTAAGAAAAAAATGAGAGAAAACATATTTTGGCTTTCACTAAGGATCGAACCAACGAACTCACGTTTCCTAATCATCGCTCTAACCCCTACACTACGCTGACTGATATGATTGGGGATGTGATTTTAATCAGTTATACCTAATTCACTAGTATTCACTGAAATTGGGTCATGGTAGAAAAGAAAGAAATAACCCCGACAAAAAAATTTGCCACCGCTAGGAAAAATGTATGAATCAAAATAAATAATATATATATATATATAAACTAGTCTCACAGTAAACCATGGTTATTAAAAAGATTGGCTTCTATAGAAACACAGGAACGCAGTAAATCATGGTCTTTACTGAAACCTCTATAAGGTTGGGCTGCTTTTGCAGCCCAAATAATGAGTATACAGATTCCATATTTCATTTCATTTCATGTTTTCCTCCTGTCATGACTTATCACTGGTGCTAAACCAAAATCTTTATTTAAACCAATGGAATAAAAGTCGGGTAAACAGTCCTATCCGGAGCAGCACATACAAAAGGGCGCGGCAGCAAAACAACATCAAACAGGAAATAGTACATTTACAAGACAAAACGTGGCGGAACGCACAAACAGGCATCAAACATTTACCATACAACACATAAAGTAGACCATAGATTGAAAGCAGGAGTACCGCCTTGGAACGGTCAGTAGCTAAAAGGCTACATGGTACTAAATGAAAAGTAGTAAAGTCAAGCAGGAAAAGCCACACACAAAAGGTAACCATCACCAAAACATCAATAGAAAGAAATTTATTCACACACACGCACGCACGCATGTACACACACACACACACATACATACACACACGCACGTACTCACGCACGCACACACACACACACCATGTTTGTGGTTACCCGACTGCACGCTAATCACACCTTCACCAAAGAAAACATGTAAAGTAAAAATCCTCCTCCAGACAACTCCACAACATTAATATTAAAATAAACCGTAAAACAGCGAAACTGTACAAAAAGTTACGTCATAAAGGTAAACTCACAAAGCATGCACCAACAATTTCTACACCGACGTTATATATCTATTTTACCAAATAGAACACATCACAAGACTAATGTTACCACACATATGAACGATACTAGCGGGCGATTGGTTAAACAGACACCTTATGAATACAATGGCTTAGTGGGATTCAATGATTTATAAATGTTAAACCAGATGCTTTCTGATGACTGATACAAAGTTATTTGATGACACAGTTTTGATACTTAACGTAGTTATTTATGTACAAATTCCGCTTTTATACATACGAGTATGTATGTGGTTTCTGACATTGTTTTAAAGGACTCGTATCAATCAGATTGATATGTATTATACAATTTTCGGCAGCTGTGCCGTCAATTGAAATACTTCAATTTACAATATAATAACCATTAAAGAAGCTCTTTGAGTAATGATCTGTGTAACTCGAACATAACTTAATGGGACCATGAATTTCAATGCTTTTATTTATGAAATTTGAATACCTCTTAAACTGTTGTTAGTTGGTGTCAGTAGTGTTGCAGTTGTTAAATAACTGCTCATGAACAGACTCATTAAATCCGGGTATGCAATATTCTGTTGTCGATACTTTTGCTTCCGAATGAACCCTTACTTTCAACATTTATGTACTTCACAACAGCAGGTGTTAAATAATTGTGTGACGGTCGTAACAATCGCGCGTACTTATTTATCAGCGATGTTATATTTGCTGGTCTTTCTGGATAATGAAATTCAATCCTTTTAGTTATGGAAACTGAATACCGTTTAAGTCGGTGCTTGGGGTACGAGCTGTGTTGCACACTAGATAAATGTTCATGGACAGCTCAATAAAACTGAGTCTGCAATTTTCACTTTTTGCATTGCTTCCTTTGTTTTGGAAGGATCTCCTACTTTCAGAATGAATGCGCTTCTTCTGAGATGTCTTTCTGTGACGTTTGATCGATGTGCAATTCGGATAGAAAACCGGCATAATAACTAGTGGCAAGTATAGGTTATATAAGAGTATATATTCTACGTTTCAGTATTTGTTCCATTAACCCTCACCCCACTATGAAAATATAATGCCTGCCCAATTGTTGATCTGGTGTAATTGTGACTATTTCCTATTCGATCAAGGTCCATGCTTATAAAACTTTTAGTTGAGTCTGAGTTCGTTCTCAAGTTTTTGATTGGTCAGATTTGAGCCTTTGGCTCAAATCTGACCAATCAAAAGCTTGAGAACTCAAATCTGACCAATCAAAAGCTTGAGAACGAACTCAAACTCAACTAAAAGCTTTATAAGCATGGACCCAGGTGTAATTGTGACTCTTTCCTATTCGATCATGTGTTTGAACAATCGTTGACCGAGTGCCAAACGCTTTTGATCCTGATGAGACGCGGAGTTACTCGGCGTCTTATCTGGATATGAACTGTTTTGCAAAAATCAGTCAAGTCAGGAAAGCGGGATAAGATCTCAAGGAGTAAGTCCACATACGACCTGACCGTTTTAACCATACAATAACTTTCAACAAAGGAGAAGGTGACTAAGTAAGTCAGAAATCACAATTGAGCAATACATTGTATTGTGAGTGGATGAGGAGATATCAGTAATATGATTTTTATCTAATATCATAGGCTACAGTACAGTACATGTGATCATAAACCCAGGAATTCCTTTTTTTACCTGCAATGTTAGATCATGATTGCCAATTAACAAAAACTGAATAGAAGTGAAGCAGAAACTTTGGAAATAACACACATAGAATCATAGCAACACTAAAAGCACTATACAATATGATATTGTTCTACTCTATTTGAAAAAATAGCATGAACAATGCATTTATATGACAGAAAAGATTAAATGCTGAAACAAGTGCTGATCTGGAAACATATGTTTACAATTTCTAAGGACATAAGTGACCTTCATTTAATCGGAAATGATATGTTCTCAATGTCTTTACAACAATAACTTCAATTAAAGTACGACAAAAGTACATCTAGTCATTTTTTGAAATTCTGTTATTCTGTGAAATTAATTAACATTCGTGTTTAAGAGTAATATGATGTATCTAAGGTTGCAAATTCTATTTGATAAGGCTTATGAAAATCCTGGGATAAATCTTTTCTGGTCTTTTAAGAACTCTTCAGAAGTCTGAAACAAACTTAAGAACAAACGGTTTCTAGCATCCACTATAAGCACATACGATTGTCTACGTTGTACACAACCCTTCCTCATGATTTTATTAAAGATAAAGTTACTAACTAAATCCAGAAAGTTACATAATTTCTGGCATGTAATGCTGAAAAAGCTTTCTTTACTGCCGAGCAAATGAAATTTTACACCAATTGGACTTGCACAGAAGTTTTCGAATTACAAACCTTTCTTCTGGATAACATATTTGTACGTTATTGGAATGTTATACACCGCCAGGTGATTGATATTCCTATGTGTACGATTTGTGCACCACAGGTCGTCGAGTTATTTTTGTACTGCTATGAGAGAGATTATATATTACGTTTGAATCCATAATCACAAGAAGATGTTATAAAAGTCTTCGATGAAACGTCTCGATATTTGGATGATATTTTTAACTTAGATAACCTTCTTTGATGTTCTGATTCCTACAATTTAACCAAAAGAACTCAAATTGAATAAAGCTTACCCTTCCGAAACATATGCAGCTTTTCTTGATATAGACCTTAAAATTGACAATGGAATGATTTCATCAAAAATATATGACAAAAGAGATGATTTTGATTTTGATATTGTAAATTTCCCTCATCTTGACGGAGATGTTCCCCGTGCCCCATCTTACGGGGTTTATATATCTCAACTTATTTGTTTCGCTAGAGCGTGTTCATCTGTTAACGATTTTAACAGTCGAAATCTCATTTTACTTGAAACGCTGCTTAAGCAAGGATATAGATAACATAAACTGAGAAACACTTTCTCTGAATTATATTATAGAAATCTCTCGCTTATTGGCAAGTACAAAAATAATTTCAAGGCGCTCCTGTAACACGGTATTTACATCCTGAATTCTATCGTGATGTGATTTACAAACTTCGTAAGATCATTGGACATATCACTTTGTTAATCAAATATGTTAAAATATTCATTAAAAAGGATATGATCCTATAGTACTACAACATACTGCATGTCTGGTTGTCAACCCTTTTACAGTTGGCAATCACGCTGGCCTCTATGCATAAACGTTTGACAAGAAGTGTTTAGTACCTTATGAAAGCGACATCTTAAATCCGGAAACGGAAGGAGGACGACGGATATCTGTACTATTTTGTTTTTGTCATACCCTTTATTACTTTTCTACAGTTACTCTGTTTGCAGATGAATCATTGAGTACACTAGCGATAGGTACATACAGTTGTTTCACTTTTTTTCGTTTAACATGCACTTTACCACTGTTTTTGCCATCGCGGTTGTTGTAGATAAGTGGGAGAGGGGATACGTTTATTTACAGTTTGTGTTTTATGTGGATGGGATAAATGTGAGGTTTGGTGCCTCTAAACCGGTTTAAAAACCCCACCCAGTGACATTTATCAGTGACCGTTCCAAGGCGGTACTTCCATCTTCCCCCTATTATGTGTTTGTTATGTCTTTGCGTCTCTTTGCAAAAAAGTACCTAGTTATAGTCTACTTTCAGTCCGAATGACCGCTCAGCCTACTGTACATTTACTCCCCTGGTCATTGAGTCATTGGCCTACAATATTGAGCACTGCTAACATATGGCGCAATCATGCAGCCGCAGTACCGGCGAGTGACCCTCACGGGTACCCATTTTAACCCCTGGGTGGAGAGGATGTGCAGGTGGGAGACACGGAAAAGCGTCTCTGAAATTTCCGGGAGGGACCGGGATTTGAACCCCGAACCTCCGGACTGGTAGTCAAATGCGTTACCACTAGACCACCGCCACCTGCAGACTATTTGTGCCTTTATAAACATATACATTTGCTGTTTGTCGTCGTGGTGCTGTTTGGGCGGTTGTGTGTTTTGTATGCCGCGTTTCCTGCATGAGTTAGTGTAGCAGGAATAATTTTTAGCAGTACAATTACCCTTATTTTACCTTTAACCCGTTAACCCATAGTCTCACACATACACATCTTTATATTATGTCCGTGTAGATTACATTAGTTCAATGCAATCAGTGTAAACCCAGATCAGAGAGCTTGCACTGGAGCCCTCTTATCAGTTTCTGCCCAGTTTGTCAATATGTAAACTGGAATAGTCCATTTGAAGCTTCAGATGCCAATGGTTAACTGCACTGGCTCTAAGCCTTTCAATCCTTGTATAGCTATACACATCGTGTTGAAAACCTACTTGACAAATCCTTGTGCAGCATGATATTCCCCATGCCTTGTGTACTTTATAGCTATATAAGGACTGACTTTTTCTAGATTCAACGCTTTTGCTCTGGACAGCCAAATGTAGCTCTTACCTACTTGTCATGGAAATGGAAAAGTAGTTAAGTCAAGCAGGCAAAGCCACATACAAGACGCAACCACCACCAAAACACCGATAGACAGCATGACACACACACACATATATACACACACCCAAACGCACACTCACACACAAGATGAACACAGAAAACACGAACAGACACACAAGAACTAGAGACAAACACTCCATACATGAACAAAATCACAAGCACAAAGACGCAAGGCAAACAAAAGGAAGGGTGACAAAGAGAGTACCGCCTTGACAAGGTCAGTAGCAAAAACACCACTGGGGGTTTAAACCGGTTTACGGACGTCCTACCCTCACACTTCTCTCAAAGTCACCCTAGCTTTACAAATAGTGTAAATAAAGGTATCCCCTCCGAACTTACCCACAACATAGACGACGGTGAACACAGGACATGTAAAATATAGCATAATAACTGTGACAATCCGTCAAATATGTACTCAATGACTTTGCTGAAGTCAGAGCACCTGCAGGTAAGCCGTTAAGGACACAACAGGAAAAAAGTAATACATGAGTCTGGTAAGCTCATCCCGTATCTGAGTTTAAGAGTATACCATCATAGAGTACTACCCTCGGCCCGTCATCGCGCAAGCAAAGAGGGAAGCGTAGCTACCGACTGTAAAAGGGTCGATAACCAAACATGCAGTGCGTTGCAATATAATGGGATCATAACCTTTCTTCTTAAATGTTTTAATGCGTTTCATAAAGAAATCATGAAAATGGATATGACCCTGAATTTTCCTGAGTTTGTAGATAACATCCCCATAAAAGTCTAGTTGAGAAATGCCATGTTGCAGTAACGCCCGTAGATTGCAATTATATTTACTAATGAGTGGTAAATTTCGATAATAAAATTTAGAAAACGTTTTCCGAAGTTTGTGACATCTGTAACCTTGCTTAAGAAGTTTATCAGTTATAACTAAATTACGACTGTTAAAATCTTCAAGCAAAGAACAGGTTCGGGCAAACCGAATAAGTTGAGAAATATAAACCGCATAAGATGTAGAACGGGGCACATCTCCATCTAGAAAAGGATAATTAACAATTTTAAAATTAAAATCTTCTCTTTTATCGTACATTTTGGACGAAACTTTATCATTTGTAATTGAAAGATTCAAATCCAAAAATGAAGCTAAAATGTCAGATTGATTCGCTTTGTTTAAAGACAGTTCTTTTGGGTAAATTGAAGAAATCATAGTTTCAAAATAAGGATTATCTAAATTCAAAATATCGTCTAAATACGTTGAAGTTTTATTAAAAGCATTAACAATATCGGTCTGTGTATCTGTGCATAAAATCCCTCTCATAGCAATACAAAAACAAATCTGCAACAAGAGGGGCACAATTTGTACCCATGGGTATACCAGCAACTTGACAATATATGGTACCCCCAAAATGCCATATCTCTCTCTCTCTCTTTCTCTCTTTTTTTAATTTTCTTCCTTGCAATTCTCGTTGTATAATACTCGGTTGAATAGTAAAATGAACGATGAAACCCTAGACTATACTTAGTTTTCATTTACTACTCATAAGAACCTGGGTAACAGCGAGCCTGTTGCATTATGCATGTACTTTTCAAATATCGGTATTTATGTCTAATTATGAAGTCCCCGGCAAAATCCATACGTGACGGTATCGAACTGACTGTCATATGTGATGTATACACATGTGCAAAAACATTCCCGACCCTGCTGAACTGAAACATTCCATATAGATTGATTTAAAAACTCCGTCCAATATACTGTATAGTAAGTAGTAAATTGTTTATTATAGTGACATGTGTTACATCATATTCTTATATGTACAAACATATATACAAATACATAAACACCCGGCCCCATGGGCCTGTATGTCACCTACTAAAAATGTAACTTTAAACATATTCACATAGATATGATATCATAGCTTATATGAAAAGATCAAGTATTATGGATGTCATTGATATGCAAATAGATACTGTCAGTGGCGTCATTCATGTTACGTGGCATAGATAAATCTGCGCCTAAGAAGAAATGCCTTTACAAGAAACTTGGCAGTCTTTCTTGTCTGAGCATTTAAAAGAAAGCTTAATTTTTCCAAACACGTTTTGGCTGTGAACACATTGTCAGTAAACAGCCCATTAAAAACGTCTTGGCGCATTCCGTCATACCTATCACACTCTAACAGAAAATGAGTTTCAGTCTCAATATCATTTGAGTTGCACAAAGTGCAAATTCTATTAGTCACTGGTTCGTTAATGTACCTGCCGGCCTCTATACGTAACGTATATGTAACAAGGTTTACCTCTTCAAACGAACAACGCGGAATCACTGAGGTGCATCGAATGTTCAGCAGTTTTAACGATTTAACTCAGTTGTCGAAATGAAAATAAAAATGCATTAAGTATCATCGTTATGTACACATTCATGTAGGTTGTTGCTGATTTTACTATTCTGATAGCTTTCAGCTGCACATATGCCACGAGTGTATCCTTCATTCGCTTTATTCACTTGTAACCCAATGCTTCTGTTTTGAAGTCCAGATAGTTCTGAAGTACAGACATCCGACGTCCTCCTTACGTTTCCGGATATAAGAGGTCGCCGTCATAAATCTTTCTTGTCGGCGGACATGCAAAGAAGGCAGCGTGATTTCCAACTATAAAAGGGTCGACAACCAGACATGCAGTATGTTGTAGTACCTTAGGATCATATCCCTTTTTAATGATTTTTCAATGTATGTAGTGAAAAAAGTGAGATAATGGATATGTCCAAGTGAGAGATTTCGATGATAAAATTTAGCGAATGATTTTCTTAATTTCATAAGCAGCTTTTCAGTTAAAATGAGATTACGACTGTTAAAATCGTCAACAGAACAACAAACTATAGCGAAACGGATAAGTTGAGATATATAAATCCCGTAAGATGGGGCACGGGGAACATCTCCATCAAAGTGAGGGACATTTACAATATTAAAATCAAAGTCGTTTCTTTTGTCATAAATTTTAGAAGAATTCATTCCATTGTCAATTTTAAGGTCAAGATCGAGACAAGCCGCATAAGTGTCGGACGGGTTAGCTTTATTCAATTTAAGTTCTTTTGGGTAAATGGTAGGAATCAAAACATAAAAAAGGGTTATCTAAGTTGAAAATATCATCCACATGTGGAACCGATATATGACCCAATATGCCATTAGCACGAAATATACCAGCGGACGTCTACTTACAGTAAAACCCCTCTAATGCGACCACCAACAAGGGGCATAATTCTGGGTGGCAAAGGCAGCTGATAGCTTTATGCAGGACAAAACCTATGCAGAAAGAAGAAGCTTTCTGCATTTCTTTCGTCCTGCATTAAGCAGTCACCTGCTTATAAAGACATCTATGTTTATTCATTGGTCGCATTAGAGGGGTTCTATTGTATTTAGGTACAATGTAAATACAATGCCTCGATCTCTGCCGGACCTCAATGTTTTATGACAGATATACCAGATGCCTTGTAATGACTTGCATAGCTGTGTGTCGGCATTGATTTGCTAACTAACGAAGTTATTTATCTTCTAGTTCTCATTTGTTAGCACTTTTTCATCTGGAAACATACGCATAAGGTTTCACCGAAAATACAATCTGACAGTAAATTGGAAATGACCCCACATTACTTATCCATAATTTCTCTGTCTGGTCATAGAGTACATGTTGTCGATGCCCTTTCTGTTCTCTTTATAATTTTGTTTAGAATCCTCTTGTATTTTCTTCCAGTTTTTTAAAGGTTGGTTTAAAAATAGTCGCTGCTACTACGTCATTTAATTCTTTTGATATCACTTGTTTTACAGTTTATTTGATTAATATTTGGTCTTGGCACTATTACTCATGTTGTGGGGTTGTCTTGAGGGGAATTTTTATTTACATTTTGACTTGGGTGAAGGTGAGATGATCGTGAGGTTGGGTACCCCATAGTAGCCTTTTAATGCTACTGACCGTTCCAAGGCGGTACGTCATCTAAATATTTTTACGTCATTTGTTTTACAGTTTATATGAATAATAGTTGGTCTTGTCAACATAACTCATGTTGTGGAGTTGTCTTGGGGGTGATCTTTCTTTACATTTTGACTTGGGTGAAGGTGGGATAAGCATGAGTAGCATTTTCAGGCTACTGACCGCTCCTAGGCAGTAATACTGCTTTTGAAACCTATTGTCTGCTTTGTTGTTTGTGTACGGTAAATATTTTATGTCTTGGTATGCGTTTCGTCACATTTTATCCTGTAATTGTGCTGTTTCAAGTTTGGTGATGCTTTGATCCGAGTACTTGTGAGTGTGGTGCTCACTGTAATACTGATTTTCCACATTTGCGTTCGACCGTTATATCACTAATACACATATTTTATTAATGTTAGATAATATAATTTTATTAATGTTAGATATATAGATATAAGTTCTGAAAGTGAGAGATGTTTAATTTCTGGAATACATCAAATAGACTTAGTTCATTCATCCTCCAATGCCGAATGGTTATGGTATTCGACTGACAATCACTTCTCACCGCTATGGTTCGAATCCCGATCTGACATTTGATGTTGTCATGTGAGGAAGCCTTCCAGATGTCTTTCGGTAGGTCGATGATTCTACCAAGATGTTCTGTGCACGAAACAATGCATTTTGTTCCGTGCACAAAAGAACCTCTGGGGTCTTCCTCATAATGTAATTAGCCGGACGTCGTGATATGAGTGAAATACTGTTAAAAGCGACATTAGTTAACCCGTCCGACAATTATGCAGCGTTTCTTGATCTAGACCTTAAAATTAATAATGGAATGATTTCTTCTAAAATATATGACAAAAGAGATGATTTTGATTTTAATATTGTAAATTTTCCTCATCTTGACGGGGATGTTCCCCGTGCTCCATCTTACGGGGTTTATATATCTCAACTTATTCGTTTTGCTAGAGCTTGTTCATCTATTGACGATTTTAACAGTCGAAATCTCATTTTAACTGAAAAACTGCTTAAGCAAGGATATAGATACCATAAACTAAGAAAATCTTTCTCTAAATTTTACTATCGAAATCTCTCGCTTATTGGCAAGTACAAATGTAATCTCAAGGTGCTTCTGCGACACGGTATTTCACATCCTGAATTTTATGGTGATGTGATTTACAAACTTCGTAAAATTATTGGACATACCCATTTTCTCACTTTGTTCATCAAATATATAAAACAATTCATTAAAAAGGGATATGATCCTGTAGTACTACAACATACTGCATGTTTGGTTGTGAACCCTTTTACAGTTGGCAATCACGCTGGCCTCTTTGCATGTACGCCGACAAGAAAGGTTTAGTACTCTATGAAGGCGACCTCTTAAATCCAGAAATGGAAGGAGAACGTCGGATATTTGTACTATTTCATTTTTGTCGTACCCTTTATTACTTTTCTACAGTTACTCTGTTTGCAGCTCAATCATTGAGTACACTAGCGATAGGTGGATACAGTATGTTCACTTAAATGTTTTGTCGTTATACATGCACTTTACCACTGTATTTGCTGTCGCGGTTGTTGTAGATTAGTCGGAGAGGGGATACGTTTATTTACACTGTTTGTCTTTTAGGATTGGGATGGAATAAGTGTGAGGTTGGGCGCCCATAAACCGGTTTAACCCCCAGTGACTTTTGTCACTGACCGTTCCAAGGCGGTACTTCCATCTTCCTCCTATTGTATGTTTGTGTCTTGTCGTTGTGTGTCTCTTGTTGTTTTTTCTACTTATGTACATTTGCTGTTTCCTTGTGTTGCTGTTCGGGCGAGTGTTTGTTCTGTATGTGGTGTTTCCTGCATGACTCAATTTTGTACTTTTAGTACTATATAAAGGCGACCTCTTAAATAAAAAACGGAAGGAGAAAGTTGGATATCTGTACTATTTCGTTTTTGTCGTACTCTTTATTACTTTTCTACAGTTACTCTGTTTGCAGCTCAATCATTGAGTACACTAGCGATAGGTGGATACACTTTGTTCACTTAAATGTTTTCGTTATACATGCACTTTACCACTGTATTTGCCATCGCGGTTGTTGTAGAGTAGTCGGAGAGGGGTTACGTTTATTTACACTGTTTGTCTTTTTAGGGTTGGGATGGAATAAGTGTGAGATTGGGCGCCCCAAAACCGGTTAACCCCCCAGTGACTTTTGTAACTGACAGTTCCAATGCGGGACTTCCATCTTCCCCCTATTGTATGTTTGTTTTGTCTTTGTACGTCTCTTGAAGTTTTTATAGTTATGTACATTTGCTGTTTCCTTGTGTTGCTGTTTTGGCGGCTGTTTGTTCTGTATGTGGTGTTTCCTGCATAACTCATTTTTGTACTTTTAAACCCGATAAACTCAAACCAAACCAATCATGAGGCATGTTGGACCATTTCCATCATCTGATTAACACAGTCGGAAACAATTTTGTTTTGGGACACTTGTTTCTGTTCCAAGTCAGTCAGACTTGTTAGCCTGGGTTGGCGGTGACAATATGTGGTATTTAGTAAATATTTTAGGATACACTGAACTACATCAGTATTCCGAAAATTTGCGAAGATTCCTTGAAATAAATTATTTGATGTTCGCGAACACGCCTGCGTTCAAATGATACTTCACTAAGGTGCCTACGTCTGCACATGAAAAATAAAATTATGACACTTTTTAGAGTGCAGAAATCAAAATTTGTTTCGTACGTAATACATTATCGTAATACTAAATGTATGAGCCAAGCAGGAAACACCGCATACAAAACACACAAACGCTCGAACAGCACCACGACGATAAAGAGCAACAACACGGTGACAAAAAGGAACAGCAAATGTATATACCATAAGATCTAACGTACCGCAATCCCAAGTGTGTGTGATCTTTATTCGAGCTGGCCCCGGCTGTGCCATAATTATGTTCATGTGTCCTGAATTTTGTTATCGGTATTTACATCGTTCTAAATACATCGAAATCGCTTGTAAGTTTGACAAATGAGTATTAATATCAAATTCATGCAAAGCCTTTTTCATAACATTCGTACTCACATCTTTTTATACCTATCACATACAAAGAAATATTGGAAGGGGTTGTAGAGAAGACAATC
Organism: Azorinus chamasolen; assembly: GCA_963576725.1. Classification (NCBI taxonomy): domain Eukaryota; kingdom Metazoa; phylum Mollusca; class Bivalvia; order Cardiida; family Solecurtidae; genus Azorinus; species Azorinus chamasolen. The sequence goes on from OY755236.1 coordinate 105,614,692, forward strand.
ATCTTGCTGAAATATGGATACGATGATTCCTATATTTCTACGCCAAGCCCTTTCTGTTGGTATTACCCGAGTGAATAAGTACCAACAAACTTTAACAAATACACAAGAAAACAAGACATGGAGAAATAGCTCATTAAATGCTGATCTACATGTGAGTCTCAAGGGTTTAGATATAATCGGGGCTAATATCATAAACATTTGTTTATCGAAACTAAATGTGATAAACATTGGTTGCCTTATTACTAGAATCGTGCATTTAACAGGGAAACATGTGCTGCTTGTGTTACTTTTGTAGTTATCCTATACACACAATCACCATTTCATCAAATACGTTTTCCCATAGCAACATTATTTACACACAATAAACTAACGCTTAGAATGCAGGAACAGAGTGTATTATACATTTGCAAATAGTGTAGTGTAGACCCAGACCAGAAGACTCCTGGGGAGCCCTCTGATCTGGGTCTGCACTGTTTGTCATCAACATCATTTTCTGCGATGATATTTTTTGTAGAATACTTTATTTACTTACTATTTAGTCGTAGAGGAGCTAGTTTTATTTGATCAGTGGACTAAGTGTTAAACATCTCACAGTGTCAGTTGCGTTGGTCCAGTTCATGTTATACTTGATTGCTATGTATTGGTCATCATTTATATCCGAAAATGTCCCTCGGTAAGTAGAAAGTAGTCTACAGAAAAATAGAAAGTAATGTTGAGTTCAATGTTGGGCAGGTTTTCAGAATTTGCTAGGCATTTGAAAAGGGGCACATATAATGTTTGTACTTCTACTTGATTACCTAATCAACAGTCATTTTGCGTTAATTGTAACCATGGTATTTATTTGGTTCTTCTTTGTGAGTAATGCACCTTGCTGCTCTGAACGATTATTAGAATACTAGCGGCAAATGCATGATAACATGTACAAATAATCCGATTTTACACAAGACACCGAGCAATCCGGCGTCTCGTCGGATTCCGAGCTGTTTAACACTGTAAATGGGTATTGAAAAAAACAGACCAAATGTAACTTGGCGTTTCATCAGGATCCAAAGCGTTGGATACTGTCTGTCAATATCTTCAACTACTTAAATGAGACCGTTTACTCCGATTTGGGAAAAGGCAGACATTAGGAGACACACTAAGAGTATCGTTTAGTGCAGGCAAACATGTTGGATAATTTAAAGCTATACATTGACTGATAATTGAGCAGATGAAAACAATTGATAAAAAAGTGATTATCTGAGATAGAACGCTAGAGTACTCTTATTTATTTCAAATAAACTTATATTAAAACGTTTCACTTTGTGTTGTAAATCTACAGTGCCAGATTAAACAATCAAATTAGCTTTACAGACAGTCCATTCATTCAATTATTTATGTGATCTGCTTTTGGGTTACATCCAATTCCTGCTAACGCATTGCAATTGCAAATAACGTAAGTGACTCGTTTCCCACACTAAAAGGGTTACATGTACGTACTAATGTTGAAAAGGAAAGACATAAATTGTTAGTGTATGATGGAGATTCAACGTAACCATGTCAGTTGGTGTCATTTGATAAACAAATTGTGAGCCCATGTAATAACCAGTGAGCAGTTACCCACAAGGTTTTGAATATCATAAATAATCCGGCATAATGATCTATGATATTCAGGATCTTTCAAAACAGCCACATGTAGCCTATATGTTTGAAATATGCAAATTCACGTTTCCACAAATCCTTACCATAAATCTTGTTTTGCATTTATGTCACAAACAATATACATGTACACTTAGTGTCAAAATGTGGAATGCTGAAGAGACGCCGATGAAATGTCAAATTGATAATTTCATCTTTCCGAAGAGTGTAAAAATACCTAGTTATGATCTACTTTCAGTCCGAATGACAGTTCAGCCGACTGTACATTTACTACAAATCATAAGAGTTCAGCAACTTAAGGGTACAAATTTGTGTCCCTCTTGATGCAGATTTGTTTTTGTATTGATATGAGAGGGGTTTTATGCTTAGCTTAAAGATGTATGCTGCGCACATTTCCGCAATTTTGCGTTTCAAACTGATTTCAAAATCGGAATCTATGTACCGTAACACTAAACAGCACGGTTAGTAAATAGTTGTTTGTATCGAAAATATTAGAAAAATGGATTGCTACGGAAATCAACGGAAAAGCGTTTGCAATTGGCCGAAATATGTCGTAAGGTTCAAATTTACATACTGGAAATAATCATTCGATATATATGTAGGCCAACAACCAGTGTCAGCCATTGTACATGTGGTAACAAACTAATTGATATTCAAAGCGTTGTTCCAAAATAGAATCTGAGTCATTCAGAACTTGGCCGAAGATGTCCGCTTATTTCCGTACAAAAATCCAAATTTCTAAAAAGGAGACTCCTTTTACAGAATTTGGTAGTGTTCGGATAGCGATAATATTTAGCTGAACAAATATATCCTGTCGGAAAATGGGTTTAAAGCATTATTTTCATTGTATGTATACGTGCACAGCTTCTGATTTTGATTGATTAATACGAAACATGCGCATAATCACATCTTTAAACCCTGATACACAAGCTGATATTGTTAATGCTTTTAATAAACCTTCTAGGTATTTAGACAATATATTGAATTTGTATAATCCTCATTTTGATACTATGGTTTCTTCTATTTATCCAAAAGAACTAGAAGATTTTAATTGTCGTAATTGTCGCAATGTAACTGTAACTGATAAATTTCTTAAGCAAAGTTACAGATATCATAAAATTCGGAAAGCTTGTTCTGAATTTTATTATCGAAATGTACCTCTCATTAGTAAACATAATTGCAATCTACGGACGTTACTGCAACAAGGTATTTCTCACCCAGAAATCTATGGTGATGTTATCTTCAAACTTAGGAAAGTTTGGGGTCATATCCATGTTCATAAGTTGTTTATTAAACGCATTAAAACTTTTAGGAAGAAAGGTTGTAGCCCCATTGCATTGTAACGCACTGCCGTTTTGGTTATTGACCCCTTCACAATGGGTCTGGCCTCTGACTGGTTATCGAGTACATGTTCTGATGTCCTTTTTGTTCGGTTTAACACGAATTAGTAATGTACTTTTTGTTCTTTTCTTTGTTTAGATCTTAGCATGCAGTCATGTTTTGCTTTTGTTTAGAATCTGTCAAAATGAAGTAATGTCACCAAATTCGACCATATACAGATTAAAGTAAACGTTAATATAAAACGAAAACTTCTAATCCAGTGAGAGATATTGACAATATATAAACGCTTTCAATACGGGACTCTAGCCGTCTGTCAATTAGCAAACAAGGTATACCTATGTATACCGAGATCAGAGGGCTCCTAGACAAACCCTCTGATCAGGGCTTGCAAATGTTATCGTTCAAAATCATCTCACAAATGATATCCTTTTATAGTGAACCAACTCTACCATTAAGTTCGGCATGAACCAGTGATGGGCTATTCCTCTCCGAAAATTCAGCATTGACCTGACTAACATGTGCAATACACTCTTTGGGAGCACTCACGGGTTTACTATTGGGTTTGGTCGCTCTAATGACAGAAGCATTTCTTCTGTTGTGTTTCGTTATCATTGTTTGCCCAATAAAATTAACATTTTTACTATATGAGTCCGAGAAATGAGTATTTACTCCATACACATATCTTCCAATAGTTTTGCAAGCAGGCTTTGTTCTGTTGGCTTATGATTTAATACAGATATCAATCTACAGTTTCTGCTATGACTAAACATTTCTGAGTCTATATACTATAAAAACAATTTGGCACCATGACATTGTTTCTAACATGGATATATATGGAGAAAAATGTTAAAAGCAGCATGTACATATTTCCATATCTGTTTGGTTCATGTAGGAGACTGTGATGAGGATCTGCTCTGCTTATCATTCACAATTCGCTATTACATTTCTTCCGTTTGTGTTGAATGGACCCGACAGATACAAATAATGTACGGGTGTGTTTGGATATTCGCTGTCCAAAAGATAAAGAACGACTTGTCATAAATCGTGTTACAGGGAACAGGTCTCTTTGAAACTTAATATTTGTAATTACGTACCACGGTTAACATGTTTCTTTGAGAGTGCAATGTTTGTAATTATGTGTCACGAGGAACATGTCTCTTGGAGACTGCAATAATTGTAATTACGCTTCACGGGGAACATGTCCCTTGGAGATTACAACGTCTGTTATTACGCGTCACTGGGAACATTTCGCTTGGAGAATGCAATATTTGTAATAGCGTGTCACTGGGAAATTGTCTCTTGGAAACTACATTGATTGCAATTACGTGTCATAGGGAACATGTCTCTTGGAGACTACACTATTTGTAAATTTTACGTGTTACGGGGAACATGTCTCTTTGAGACTGCCATGTTTGTAATTACGGTTCATGTAAACCGTTTAAAATAAAATCATTCGTGAATCATATATGATGTTTTGAAAACAAATGGCACAAAGCACACACTGTGAATATCATGTTTCAACCCAAAATGTACATTTTCAATGAAATGTTTGGCAAAGTGAATCGTTTTATACAGACAAAGAAAGTATTTCGTAAATGAACTGTTTACTCTACAACAACTGCCACACAACAGTGTGTGCATCAATATAGGTTTTCCTTACTACCACTGCTGTAAAACGTATCATTATATGATACCTAATGGTACAACAACTATCGTTTGGTAGTTGTTAGCCCTTCGCTTTCTGAATTTTAAAATACATTTCTCCTTCTTTACCCATGCTCTGTTGTATAATTACATATATGTTCATTGTGTACAAGTATATGGCTGCGCAATCACTGCTGTGGAGTGCATTGGTTGCACAATCAACTTGTAAATAGTGCAGACCCTGATGAGACAGCTCCTGCAGGAGCTGTCTCATTTGGGTCTTCACTATTTACAGGTAGGTATATTGTCATAATATTGACGCGAATAGCAAGCAAAGGGTTAAAGGATAAACATGTCATTTATATAACCTAGCTTGATTGTCTGTACAAAAAGATCCACTGAATGTACACTTGTGCGCGAAACATTATATTTCGTCATGCATGCATATTAATTAGATTCATTGTTATAACACCGCATTGACACAGGAATGATTGATCATGGCAAATTCTTTAGAATCACATGTATATTATATCATAACCAAACAGAGCAGTATCCTATAGGAGCCGTCTGATCAGGATCTAGTCTGTTTGCAAAGGCACAGAAAGGCGTTCTGGTGGAGTAAAGGGTTAAACTTATCATGAATAATACAGATGTGAATTTTGCCTCTCAAACAATTTATAAGAACTCTTGAACCTTAACTCTTTCTCTGCCAATGCAAACGTTGTCGTCTGCTACAACTGTCATGTTTTCTTCATCGCTTCTTTCAAACATATACTCACAATAATACCTGCATAAACGTGTCTTATTTCTTCTCTTCTAGCATTCCGGTTTAGGAAATATTTATGGTACATTACCGGACATAAATACGCTTAGTAAGCTTTCAACAGTACGAGCTTGATTTCATGACTTATAAATACATTTACCAGCAAGCGGACAGGGATTCATAATCAGTGCATTTATATCAATACGAATATGGAAATATTAGAAAAACAACACATCCAGAAACAAGGGCACGGTTTATTAAATTGGTACATGTATATCGCTGTACAGGATAACATCAAACTGGATAAACAAAAGGATTGATCAAAGACAGTACTTTCATGACACCACAGTACTTTCATGACACCACGAAATACACAATTTAACCCTTTACCTAATAGAAACATCTTTTTCATGTCTTTGAAAACAGAGTAGACCCAGATCAAATGGGTCATAGTTTCTATAATAGTTTCTGCTAGATAATCGTGTATTCATACACCATTATAAAAATTTAGCTTATGGTCATCCATGATGGCACTATTTCTTAAATGTTTATTAGGGACAGGGTAAAACAATCAATGGTAAAAATTGCAATAACCTATAGATTGTCTGCCAAATCGGGCGTCTCGAGACCCTTTTCAACACTAAGTAATCTTAGTCTGCAAAATGTGGTCTGCTTCAAGCCTGGAGGAGTTGTCTTCCATTTATCTAAAAAGAACAGTGTGTAAACAAATTCGAATCCTTACCAAACACATAGTTACTCGGTGTCTCATTTGGATTCAAAATGTTTGCAAAGGTCGCAGCGCATTTGACATTAGTAGTGGAAGGGTTAGGGGCACTCGTACAGTGTTAAACCAGACTAAAAGACGTTTAATGTTGGTTTGGGTCTGAAAATGTCAATTATCAGTATACAGTAAAAACCCACTAAACTGGGATTCTAGTAGAGCAGAATTTAGATACGTTTGGACAGGTGGTTGCTTCATGCAGGGTGAATGTCATGCAGAAAGCTCCAATAGGAGCTTTCTGTATGACTTTCACCTGCATTAAGCTGCGACCTTTCTCCAAGATCGATATTTATACTTAATTGTACGTCCGGTTTAGAGGAGTTTTACAATATTCGATTGTGTATACAGTGCTCCCTCTCTACAGTGACACCCTTTGGGATACGACTATTGTATGTGTTGTTCAGAGGGAGTTGTTAAAGGGAGGGAAAATCAAACATAATTAGCTTGTTTACAGATCCCAAAATAAGGTGTATTTCGAGAACTAAATCCGTTATGCCTCAATCAAACCAAAGTGACGATTCTAAAGAGTGGTCTCAACATAGGGTTTGATGGAGGCATAAAGAAAATACGATGGAAAAAGTTGTTTCTGGAGCCTTGTTGTTTCGGAAACAGTGACATGCGTTGTTGTAAGGAGGGAATTGTTATTGAGAGGGCCGTTGTAGGGAGGGAGCACTGTAGTGCTCAATACAGCCGCAACTTGGAGTAAACGGTTAAATACATAATTATATTTTCAAACGGCTATTAAATGAGACCTAAACTCACTTGTACAGTAATGGTTGTGTCAGCCTGAGACACATATGTACTGCCATTTGCAAACAGTTTAGAACCAGATCAAAGGGTCCCTAGAGGTCCCTAGAGGAGCACTCTGATCAGGGTCTACACCCTTTGTCATCCAACATACTCTACTGTCCATTTCAATATAGAATCTACTATGTCACTGAATTTGAATCGAGATTTTTTCAGTTGACATTGTACTAAAACATACCTCATCCGATTGCACCTTTTTCACGAACTCGCATGCAAAATATTCCTCTGATCCATGCTTTAACAACGAAGATATGGCAGAAAGTACATTTTTCCATGCTATTTTAATCAGCTATTGCTTTGCAAATAGCATAGTAGAGTGAGGTAAATTGCATACTGATATGAAAACAAATGATGTAATTTTGTATATGACGTCAACTATTAAGTGCTAAAGTTACCCTTGGAAAAACCGTTCTACTCAACGTCATTCGTCTGCCATTTGCAATTTGAAATAAGCATGTTTACAATGGGTAAACATTGTTTTAAATAGGCCTGAAATCTTTATTTAAAGATGGAATCAAGGGAAATTCGGACACAGAGTTCCTGATAACGATGACACAAGTGGTTTATATTTTATCTCAATCCGGTAAGAAATAATATACAAATATTGATTCAAATTTGGTGACAAAGTATATTGAAATGGACAGTAGCAAGTGTAAGCCTTTCAAACTGTGTGAACTCTAGTTTAACACTGATGGGCTATTCCACTTTGAAAATTCAGGGTGGAAAAGCTTAATTAGTTGTTTTTCCCCTACAACAGGCCCAAAGGTGTGTCCTATTTTAACTGTACATACATCGTACATGTTTTGTCCAAATTGAACGTTGTATAACGAGTAACAATTTGGTATATAAATTGCTGTAGTTTCTTCAACAAGTCGCAAATAATTTACATATAAAATCGTCCCTTCAGACATTAAACTTGAACAGTAATTGTGGTTTTATAACAAAATGTCCCTCGAGGGTTAAAGTATTATATTTTAGGACCAATTTTACTGATATACATTGCATGAGTAGTGATGTTATTTCGTAACCGTGTGTATTAAGTGTTTTCTTTACATAAAACAACGGTATGAACACCGTTTATATCTGCAATAAAAGTATCACAGTAGTATTAATAGACACAGTAAAGAAAGAACTGCAGTAACTATCCTGTACAAATTATGCAAATAGTTTTCTAGTGCATTATTTATGTTCCTGTTTAGAGATTATACGCATTAAACACTAACACCATTTGCATTACAACCTCAAAACCTCACCAAATTAAAATCACTGCTTAATTAAACAAAATGGCCACACTTGACTCATGTAATTACCAATTAGTATGAGCTCAGGTTATATCTAACGTCCAATTATAAATAATAACTAACACGACCAGCGTCGAGAACACAAGCACGAGCATGACATTGTGAACATATCCAGTCTCATACGCTAAATGTATACATAAGATGTGTTAATTAAATACTTTCTAGAGAGTATCTCCCGTATTCCGAGATAATTCAAAAGTGGTCAAAGGATAAGCTTTGGTGGAGAAATGTCTATTTTCGTAATTAAATATGCATATTTATTGATGATTCTGGTATGTGTTATACGTGTTGGTGTTTAACTGTTAACTGTCTACAATATTCTAAGTATAATGTTTCTTCCCTTTCTTCTTTATAGATAATAACAGTGTCTCTGGAGTTAAATACGCCGCGCCGACTTAATTACTGGGTTCAATAAGTTTGAAAATGTCACTTATTATTCCACAGCATGTTGAAGGTTAAAGCCCTTGTATACACGTGTGTAATTTTAAACATTATCCGATCAGGAACCCGCAATATGTAACCATTAGCCACAGTTTACTTGACCAATTAGACTCTAACCAATTGTGTAGTCTCTGACAAACAAATTGGGAGCCAAAGCTGAAAACTACACTAAACTTAGATCTATTAACCCATTACATAATAGACAAGTTTTAGATACAACCTCTTTGAATAAATAATTTGAATAAAGAGCATTAACTAGAGAAAAGGAAAACTTTAGAATTTTGTAGTTTGAAACCATTATGATAAATAGAGCATTTGCTCCTATAGGAGCAAATGCTCTATTTATCACAATGGTTTCACAAAGTTACTTTTACAGAGTCGTCAAAAGTCGTCAATATGAGGGAATGGGTTAAAGAAAAGGAAAACTTTCTGTGCCGCCACGTGGTAGAACTCATCGAATGCTATTGGTTTGATTATATAAAGTGTGAAATAAACAATACAGCCTTAACTTTAGAAAGCTGTTGAATAAATCATATTTGTACAAAGTACACTAAAGTGCTCTGGAGGATTTGAAATAATTTTTTAAATAGTTTGTATCCTTTACTCAGCGCCTCGCCATGATCACTCTGATCACTGATTTGAAAAACAACAGAGGACAATTAGCCCTATCAATCCTGAACAAGCATGCATTGTGATTTAAAATCAATGTAGACCAATATCAGAAGGCTCCAAGAGGAGCTTTCTGATCAAAATATGCACTGTTTATCATTCAAAATATCTCGAAAGTTTGAGCCTTTAATACGCAGTAGACTCTATAGTTCAACATTGATGGACTATTCCACTTTAATAAATCAGGGCTGAAAAGGAGTGACTTTGTAATAGATGAAGATGGTGTTTACTGCTGACGAGAATAGACTCAGAAGGCTAAATGTCAAACACACAGTACAAATGCACAGTGTTGCTTGTGAAACAATACGCTGGAAACGAGAGATACAATAGTGTAAGCATAAACAATTCACAAAACTGTCCTTACCGCTATACTTGTTATAGTAAGTTATGCAATGACAACTGAAACTTATCCATAAAAAAGATTGACTGAAGACATTAAGACAGGAGACAGCTTAACACTCATAGAAATGCATGTTAACGCCTTTGCAAACAAAATAGCCCCAGATCAGAAGAAAAATGTCTGATCAAGGTCTGCTCTGTTTGATTATTAAATAATATAGATCTATTTCTGCTAATAAATGTTCATAATCATCACATTATTTCATGAGGTAAAGGGTTAATCCATGACGAAAGTTATGCAAGAAGATCAAATTGTACATTACATTCGTTCTTGCATAAAGCAACAACCTATTTTAACCATTCACTCCATATATTCGCCTTTGCAAACAAAGTAGACCGTCTGATCAGGGTCCGCTGTTTGCCTTTGATATGAACAGGTCTGATTATATAGTTTCTGTCACAATAAACATATTTTGTTCATAGTGCCATTATAATAATTAATTGAAATAATATTGATGAAGTCATTACAGTAAAACCTCTCTATAACGGCCACTAAATTATGTTAATTAGTTGGTATTTAGGGCAGGTAGTTGCTTAAAGCAAGGTGATCGCAAAACAGAACGCTCCTATAGGAGCGTTCTGTTTTGCTTTCACTTTGCTTTAAGCAGCCACCTGCCTTTAACACAAAATACTTGATGTAATGTAGTGGCCGTTATAGAGAGGTTTTACTGTATTTCTTGCCTAAATATTCAATGAGTAAAGGGTTAAAGACGTCCATCTTTATTTATTAAGTGACTGTTATACAAATCTTCTACTGTATACACTTTCTTCAACTGAGAACGTTCGACATTAGAAAATACCCCTCCCTGAAAAAAAAAAGCAAAACCAACTGTTTACTTAGTTTTGGACCTGGCTCAGTTTTGATTCGACAAAGCTTTTGAGAAACTACTGACCGAGTGTCGAACAGCTGGGATCCTAATGAGACACCGAATTACTGTCCGTCTCATCTGGACCCAAGCTTATTGCAAATGCTAGTAAGGAAAAGCCTGTGTCCCCGCACCTGGTCAAAAGTTCTCAAAAGGTTGATCGAATCGGAACAAGTCCACATTGTACAGACCCAAATCGAGCAGTAATATCAGTTCACAGCGGTATAAGGTTTAATCTCATTTCAACACTTTCCCTGTTCAATATCCATGTAGGAAATAATGACACCATGGATATTAATTAATTCTGACAGTATCATATGCATTATTTTGGTTCAGGCAGAAACTAGAATTAGATTTATATTATACCACAAGCAAACAGGGCTTACCCAGATCAGACAGTTGTTCTGTTGAAGTCGTATGATCTGGGTCTAACCTGTTTGCAAACGCGTGGAAAGGCGTTCATATGAGGAAAAGGGTTAATAAAATATTTTGAAATATGATGCAGTAAGATGCTTATCTTTTAATGAACACGTAATCTGACTTTACTGGAAATAATATAAAATGTTAACCTTTGTACCTTTATTATCTAAACACGATCTGGTAAGCATTTGCAAACAGCTTGTGTCCATATGAAAGGCCGGTTACTTTGGTTCATCATCAGAATCTAAGCTGTTTGGTACTAGTTTCACACAAGTGACTGAGCAACAGACAACTTGGAATGTGGATACTCAACACACCTGAAGTGATAAACCAGGTAAAATAAATAAATAGTGAAACTTTTATTTGTGGGATGTAATTCAGACTGATCGTTACATTTTCCATTTCGCAACCTTTTATCTCCCCTCGTTTATACCGATACATTTACAAGAGTAGCTTAAGGCATAAATGCCAGATCAGAGAGAAACAGGAATTTCTCAGTTGACGTCACTGGCTGGCCTTTGATGTATTAATCTTGCTGCACGCACAAACTACACTTGGTGCTGCTCCAATTGTGAATAGCCCGAAACAATGATATAAATCTCTATCCAATGCTACACATCTGCGATTGCCTATGCAATTAATTTGGATCCAGATGAAACACCGAGTCACTCGGCGTCTCATCAGGATCCAAACTCTTTGTGACCGTGGTAATGTTGTTGTTTTGTTTTTAAAAGAACGATAAGGGATAGGGGATAAAAGAAAGTATGCGTACGACAATGTTTGGCAGGCAGTGATAGAGTTAATTGTTTGCCTTTAACTCACATATGCTCGCACAGTAGAACCTCTCTAAAGCAGTCACTTAATGAATGAATATCCTTGTCTTTAAAACATACAGAGAGAAAGTTTGACAGAATAATAGAATCAAGCATGGGTTTTGTTAAAGACCCCCCGGCTTTAACAAATCCCATGCTTGATTATTTTTCTCGCTGAAATACGCCCTAAAACCAAGAACATTAACGAATTTGTGAAGTACTACTTTACATTGCGTAATACGACTTCCATATCTAATAGCAACAGACCGCAGCATAACTTTAGGCGTGACACCAAATTCTTGCATAAAACGTGCTGTTGTAGTCCCGCTAGACCTTGTATTAACAAGGCGATTCTCGTGCTCACGCGCTGTTGTTGACCGGTTTTAATTATACCTATTACGGGCCTAAGGTAAACAATGGACGCGAATGCTACAGCGTTTTGACCTAAGCTAGGTGAACGCCGTGGTGTGAGTATTTCCAGGAGCACCGACAATGAACTGTTTTTAGTGATAGACATATTGAATGAAATTCCGTGTAAACGGTATTTGATACAATCATGAATTGACGTCGAAAAGAAAACAGTGGCCCGGAAACAGCATAAATCGCCGAAGTGTCAAAGAAGTGTATAGTTTTGCTGCCGTTGTTTTGCTTGTATTTTGAAGAATTAAATTGATGCAGGAGAGCAGAAAATTGGTTTTATGCAAGAATAGCGTTAATACACGTTTGTTTTCGGGCAATAACATCTGCAGTGTCCCTCGGGAATGTTGTTGCCCTCGCCCTTCGGGCTCGGGCCAACAACAGTCCCTCGGGACACTGCAGATGTTATTTGCCCGAAAAAAACGTGTATTAACCCTCTAATGACGTCATTTGTTATGACAACCACAAACATTACGTTTTAGCGTAAATATAAATGACTGAGTGACTACAAAACAACGTCTTCGATTAATTAAATAGGCTTTTAAAGTGTTTATATGATAAATAGAATTTCATATTCATTCTAATTACTTATATTAATTTCAATTCATAAGGCTGTTGCCTATAGAAATGTTGGTATAATTCTGTAAGAAGTCCTTCCCTTGTATTGATTTTACCCAATCGCGCGTATGAATACACTAGTCACGGGGTGTTCCAGATAAGGATTTCTAGTACGGCTATTTTTAGTAACTCAGCTTATCTAGCACGACTGAGAAGCGAGAAAGGGCTTTTCGGCATACCTTTCGCCCTTCCGTAAGTTACCACGTCTTTTTAAATACGCTTATATGCTAATTCATTAAGTGGACAATAAACACAGGTTCTGCTAATTGGTAACATAATTATTCAGATCAGTTGACATGCAACTTGTCACTTGTTTGATAGTCATCCATTGATTGATTTAATCGAAAAAAGCTAAAATGACACCAGACATATTAGGTAAAATAAACCAGCCACATTAGGTAGGTAAATGGAACGTCTTACATAAAAATGAAACAGACATAGAAGGTAAAATAAAAATTCGTGGTGTGCGATGGTCTAGTAATTACGCGCTTGACTACTAATACCAGTCCGGGGTTCAAATCCCGGGTCCTCCCGGAAATTTCAGAGACGCCTTCTAGTGTCTCCCACCCACACCTCCTCTCCACCCACAGGGATCTGAACCGCTTCATGGGAGTCTATATATACTATATAATAACAAGGGTTCCAACTGGCAGACTGGACATCCGTGTACCACAAGTACAAATATGAATGTAACTCTTACAATTTAAATGACAATCGTCAGGTTTTCGCTGTGATAGGATGAGACCGGGGTGATCGAACGTTTGTCAATGACCAAGAAAATGCGAAAAATAATGAGAAAATCTTTGTTGGATTTAAATAATGCATATGATACTGTCAGAAGATTATACTTATTTAGCACATGACTAGGAGCTCTCGGCCAATCAGATGCCTCAAATAGTGTCGACTATATCGTTTAGTTCGACACTTTTTGAAAAAAAAACCATGGACTAACAAACTGTTTATTTAGTCAATGGTTCCTGTAGACCAATCATCATAATGCTTTTTTGACGTCACATCATAGGCTTCCACGTGATATTTCCCCCAATGCAACGTAGCCATGATCAGCTGGTTACACTAAACTACAGTAAAGCTTAGGTTAATCGACAATTAAGGAAACATGAATATGCAATTCTATATACAGGTGAAAGTTTAATGTAGTACTAAAGGTATGCAGAAAGCTCCTATTTTGAGCGTTATGTGTTACTTTTAACCTGCATTCAAGCATAAAAGTTGTCTTTTAAAAGCGACACAATGCATAGCGTATTCTTTTATTGACCGTTGTATATAGGTTTTACTGTACACAATCTAATCAATGCGTGAAAAGTTGAAAACAATCTTTATTCAAAAATTAAACAAAATAAGATAATATTCTTAATAAAAGGATCTAGATCTATATCTAGATCGAATTAATTCAATATTTAACAGTAACTTTTATTTCAAATGCATCATATTGAAATTGAAATTATTGTTGAATATTTAATTGAACACAATTTTAAAATCTTGCCGTTAAATTTCCAGCTTTGTCGTTTTTCCTTCCTCTACTTCCAAAATATTAATGCATTCAGGCGCAATCATGGTTTTAAATCTTTAGCCTACTTGTGCGAAGAGAACTGAGGGAAAATCAGCACGCGCTCGATGACGTGAAATTGCGAGTTTGATGACGTTTATTTCTTGTTTTTCCTCGAGCCCAAGCCAGTGCTAAATAGGTTAGCCAATGGTTAAGCGCGACTAAACGACATAGTTCTCGGGGGCTATGCCCCCTCGAACTATATCGTTTAGTCGCACTCAACCATTAGTTGGCAATCCGATGTGCAAAAAGTCGTCTATTTTTCGAGGTCCATGGCATTTTTAGTAGAAATGTTTGAATACCATAATTGTGTTGCCAGATACTAATCATTTATGGTTTTGGCCCATGCCACTGCCAAAACCCTCTTTGAAGGTCAGAAACTAGGTCAAAGGTCAAATGAGTGCAAAAATGTAAAAAAATCTCTATATAGTATAATATAGCCGTAATTGTGACAATTTCAATACTTTTTTGCATTTAATTTCTTAGCAATGTCTCCACAGTAAGTATAGAACTATTTATAGTGCATTTAAGAAAGTTTTGAGTGACCTGTGATGATTGCAAGTTCGGAAAATATCGTTTTAAGTACATGTACGGTACATTATCATATAATATATATATATATAACTTTGATGCAAATCTGTGCAAGTTATAGTACCTCTTCACACAGATATATCATTTAGAGATGATAATGAAACGCCAGAAGATTAGTCTATTATCGCCATAATCTCAGTGTAATATTGGTATGTTTTATTGTACACTATGTCTAATATTAGCTGTTTGTATCATTGAAACACTATAGCTCCTGGTGAGTATGGCGATGTTTTTACATAATGAATTTAAATATTTTACCTACACCAGCAGTACCCATGACAAAACCCTTTCTACATTTGTGGGGACATGAATATCCCGGATATTGATTAGCCATTTTAACAGTTACTGGCCATAGGTACCCACTCTAACTCAACAATGAACTCATAGGCATATTTAGTGCCGCTGGCTATGAGTAACCTTCCCTATCCGTGATGACAACACTCTATGTGTTATTGCCACAAGCAATCACTAGTTATCAGATATACCTCAATACCTGGAATAAGTGAGTATGTCAGAGTTCTGACAAACATATCTTTCCTTCACGAAGGAAGCCTACCCCACATCTTGTCCACCCTTCGAAAAAGGCTAAAAAATGTTCTATGGCCATCAAAATGGCTGAGTTTGCATCAGTCCTTTAATATTCAGTGGTCCCTTCTGAGTTGACATCCACCAGGTTCAGCCAGCAATGGTGCAACTCAATCACTCGCCGTTTCTCACGAAAGAAGAAATGTGCGTACAAATAGTGCTGAGGACCAAGGTACAGAAGGACTGGCGCATATACAAGGGGCTACAGAAAAGTTGTACAGAAGTGCAAGGAAGCTCAAGCTCATGATGGGTATGTGATTGACTTAGTGACAGATACCAGCAGTAAGAAGCTTAACACTTTTGTTAGGAGCAAGGCATGAAATGTGACAGCTCGGGAATAGCACCACTGAAAAATGGTGCCATTAACAATGTTGATACACAAATCAAAGTTGAAATACTGAACCAGTAATTTTCTGTCTTTACAAATGAGGTCCTATCTCTCATTTGTGTCGTTTGAGAGTATCCTTATTCGAATGCCCTTCCTATTCATGTCTGCAAGCTTCTTAATGGCCTTAATCTCCACAAAGCTACCTGTCCAGACACCATCTTATCAAGGTTCTTGAAAGAGATGGCACATTCACTGGCTCCTGCTTTTGTTCGGATCTTCCAGGCCTTACGACCAGGATAAAGTCCCCAGTGACTGGAATATTTCATGTTAATCATATATAGACAATGGTCAAGAATAACCCCTTCAAACTATTGGCATGTGTCCCTAACTTCTGTCACATGTACGATTCTAGAATACATCATACACAGTAACCTGGTTTTACCATTACATCATCAACCGATACCAGCATTGACTCCGGAAGCAGCGCTTCTGTGAGACACAACTAATCAATCAACATGGTCAATGACCTTGGGTCAGGTCTGGACCAATCCTATCGCATTGACACAAACGTTTTACAAAGTGTCTTACAGATACCTTCTTCTTAAGCTCTTACACTATGATGTGTAATGCAAAATGCTTGATTGTATCCAACAGCCAACAAATCACGCTGGAGGGTGTGTCCTCTGAGTCAGTACCGATAGCATCAAGTGTTCATCAATGTGCTGTTCTCAGTCCTTTCTTTTCCCTTGAATACAATGATGACCACACTCTTCATGTCGACTCTTTGCTGATGCCTCAATTTGTGCCGAGTCAATAGAAGATGCAGACGTCTTCCAGAATGACTTCGGCAGTCTGTAGAAAATGAAAGAGACTGGGTTCAATGCAGAGAAGTGCTAGGTCCTGCTTATCACCAACAACATAGAGACTAGTTATACTGTCCATAGCATGAAACGGAAGACTACACAGAGGGCAAAATAACTTGGGACATAACTGTCTTTGAAATTGTCTTGAACATCCCGAGTCGAAATGGTCATAAAGGAGGCAAATTGATCCACATCCGTTCTAAGCAGGAACCTTGGAGCCTCCCAAAAGTCAACCAAGGAGGCATGTTACAAACTCCTGATCAGTCTGCAGGTTGAGTGCACATCTTTTGTTTTGGATCAACACACCAAGGCCATGACAACGCATGTGATGATCCAACGTAGAGCTACCATATTTGTACTTTTGCATTATTGCAAAACAAGTGCTCAGCATTGGTGCCATATGTTCAACACGATTTGCTCAAACAGAGTCAGAAACAAGTAAAGGCCGTGATGTTCTATAGGTTTGTAAATGATTTTGTTGCAGCTGACGCCCCACCTTCTGACTCCCTTACGGTGCACCTACAAGATGTCATTCCTTATGATTCGTTTCAAGGTTTTGCAGGACCATTTTTCTAAGGGAATATTTCTTCCACTCTGCTGTCATCATGATCTGGAATAAGCTACCATAACATCAAGTGATAGTTCCCAACTGTCCATGTTAAGATTTTAGATGTCATGTACTCTTCTTCTGTTTGCAATGTTTTAACCTGTTATTTTAACTTGCACGTTGGACCCTCCCTCACCTATGTGCATACCACAATGGTGCGAGCATGCCTGCTTTAAAGCAGCAAAGCATGACAAAATAAGAAGCAGAAGACACAAACACAGAGTTGATGTAGTATACTAGTATTGCAGTATTCAACAGATACGCTTAAATATCGTCATTCAAGACAAGTGCAGACATGAATTGTCCCATCTGCCATCAAATCATGACGAGGTGGATACATGGCTTGGATGCTGCTTGAAAGGGGCCAATGCTGGATAGTTGTCAAATGCCAAGATTTTGATGTACTGCTTGTACTGATACATATATACCATCTTGGACCTTTAGGCACTGAAGTCTGAATAATGGCTGGGAAAAACAAATTTGTATTTTCTGCAAGTTATCTCAAGATGTCTGCCGGAACATGCCAGGGTATCATGAAATAACTGGATGTAACATAACCCTTGCTTTCACTAGAATCGGAAAGAAGACCTGTTGGAAGAAATATTTTACATGTCCGATCTGCTTTCAGATATTTGAAGAGATGCACGTCAGCCAAGGCACACACGTTTGATGTTTGATGTATGGTGTCTAAACGGAAAACCCATAGATGATGCAAGAATTTCACAATATGGTTAAGGTAGAGAAAACACTTGAACTGGTTCTACCAACAAAGGATGTACTAGAACTGAAACTTTCAAGAGCAAACTGTTAAGCTGCTATATGGATCTGAGCTAATGGATACAGACATTAATGTTATTGATACTAACACATAGCACGATGGTGTTGAACCTTTATAAGTGGTTTGGAAATGTACCAACTGCACTTGATGCTTGCATTGAACAAGTTATGGGTGCAAAACCAAGTGCAAATCTATTCGCAATAAATGCTTCAAAGTAGTTTCAAAACACACTAACATGTGTTTGCGATGGTGTTAATTGTACCAACCAAGAAAATATCCATAAAAATATAGTGAATTAATTTGTTACTTTAAACAGAACTGAACATTTTGTTTAGGTGTTCATTTACCCCACCCACTTTACTTTAAGAAATATGTGTGCATAATATATAGCTGGTATGACTGCATACAGTTTTTTTCAGTAGCAGTCTGTCTAACATTTATTTTAACGTAATTTATATTTGTTAAATAGAAATAATGACGAAGACATGACATGTATCATCGTTTTATGTTGATTTTAATGATTTTTTACTGTTTGTTATGTTCTCATTAATATTCATGAATATTCAAACAATATAATTTACAAAACGTTAGTGCAAATTAAAGGCCGATGTTTAACCTTCATTTTAGTACCATGTTTGTTATTTTACACCTAAAATTGATAAAGATATATTAATTTCTCAAATAACGTATATAAAATATGCACTTAGTTGACCTTTGACCTAATTAAGAGAAACAAGGGCAAATATTCAGGTTGCATGGCGCAATTTCTGATTACTCAGACATCAAACATTATATATCCTTTGCGATGGTGTTAATTGTACCAACCAAGAAAATATCCATAAAAATATAGTGAATTAATTAGTAACTTTAAACAGAACTGAAAGTTTTGTTTAGGTGTTTATTTACCCCACCCACTTTACTTTAAGAAGTATGTGTGCATAATATATAGCTGGTATTACTGTATACAGTTTGTTTTCAGTAGCAGTCTGTCTAACCTTTATTTTTATGTAATTTATTTTTGTTAAATAGCAATAATGACGAAGACATGACATCATGTATCATCGTTATATGTTGGTTTTAATGATTTTTTACTGTTTTTTGATGTTCTCATTAATATTCATGAATATTCAAATAATATATTTTACACAAAGTAAGTGCAAATTAAAGGTCAATGTTTAGCCTTCATTTTGGTACCATGTTTGTTATTTTACACCTAAAATTGGTAAAGATATAATGATTTCTCAAATAACGTATATAAAATATGCACTTAGTTGACCTTTGACCCAATTAAGAGAAACAAGGGCAAATTTTCAGGTGGCATGTGGCAGTTTCTGATTACTCAGACATCAAACATTACATATCCAGTGCATGCCAAATTCTACTATTTAATGCCATGGCTCGACACATTTTCCTCAGTTGGATGCCCAACTACATGGTCTAACCTATACTTGGTAGTGAAATATCTTGGCTTTCAATAGTCGAAAGAATTGCGAAATATCATATAGATTGTAAAAGTTACAGACTTGTTTGTACTTGAGGTACACTGATGCCCTGTCGGTCAGGTTGAACCCCTGTTTATTATATAGTATATATAGACTCCTACGAAGCGGTTCAGACCCCTGTGCTCCACCCAGGGGTTAAAA
The DNA here is from genome assembly GCA_963576725.1 of Azorinus chamasolen. Lineage (NCBI taxonomy): Eukaryota > Metazoa > Mollusca > Bivalvia > Cardiida > Solecurtidae > Azorinus > Azorinus chamasolen. The sequence goes on from OY755236.1 coordinate 105,634,571, forward strand.
TGGGTACTGCGGCAGCATGATTGTGCCATATGTTAACAGTGCTCAACATTGTAGGCGAATGACTCAATGAGCAGGGAAGTAAATGTACAGTCGGCTGAGGGGTCCTTCGAACTGAAAGTAGACTATAAATAGGTACCCTTAAAATGAAACAGATATATTAAGTTAAATGAAACAGGCATTAGGTAAATTAACAATACATATTAGATACAATATGTTAGGTGAAATAAATCAGACATAAAACAGACACATTAGGTAAAATGCGGCAGGTAAAAGGTAGCAATATTAGGTAAAATCAACAAGACATATAAGTAGGTAAAATGAACCAGATATATCAGGTAAAATACATCAGGTAAAATGAACCAGGCATATTAGGTAAAATGAACCAGATATATTAGGAACAAGAGAATCGGTTGAACCGATGGTTGCTCCCCAAAAAAAACGCTAGTTCCAAAAGTTTTTTTGACATATATAACAAAATTACAAAGGGCAATAACTCTGATTCTGCAATTATGCAAAAGAGAGTGATGAATCTTGTGCACTGCACTTCTCCTCATCGTGATCTATCTACCTATGAAGTTTCATGTTAATACCACTCCTATTATAGTTTTTGTGTTATGGTCCAGACAAAATATAAGTATGATAAATATCAAAGGGCAATAAATTCTGAATTATGCAAATAAACAGAAGGAAGGTTCTTGTGCATTGCACTTCTCCTCATCGAGATCAATCTACCTATGAAGTTTCATGTTGATATCTATTACAGTTTTTATGCTATGCTCCAGACAAACGGACGGACAAAGCGGCGACTATATGCTCCCCAAATCTATTTGGCGAGCATAAAAATACATCAGGTAAAATGAACAAGACATATTAGGTAAAATGCATCCGAACTATGTTTGAGAGTATGATCATTTACACAGTAGGCTAAGGAAGGTTCTGACTGGCTGATGTTAGTCTCATAATAGTGTGTTAGTTGGCCCATCTAACAATTTACTCCATAAATTGTCATGTAAGAGCTAATGACATCATAGCATCATGAACTTAGGAGTTAGTACTACGGCGGAAACTGTTAATTGTTATAATAGTACATGAACTGGGCTTTTAGAATCATATATATGCATTATATAAGTAAAAAGTGCAAGCCTTGATCAGACTGCTCCTACATGAACTGGGCTTTTAGAATCATATATATGCATTATATCATAAGTAAAAGTGCAAGCCTTGATCAGACTGCTCCTACACGAGTCGTCTGATCTGGGTATATGCCGTTTGTAAAGCCACAGACAGACGTTTTTATGGAGTAAGGGGTTAAAACTTTCCTTCTTGATGAACTCCCCCAAAACGTATTTTAACCCATTACCTCATAGGCTATTTTCAGACCGAACCAGTTTGAATAAACGTACCAGCATTGTACTGCAATGTACATGTACTAGCAAAAACAAATAACCTTTAGAACTGTATAGCTCCAATGGAGCAAATGCTCTATTTATCACAATGATTTTAAAAAAGGCGCCGATATAAGGAAATGGGTTAATCAATCTTATGTTCGTTTTAGGGTGGTTAGAATGCATTTGCCATTTTGACCTTTAGAAAATAATTTATGAAGCAAATAATACCAACCCTCATCAGATGACTCCTATAAAAACTATCTGAACTGTGTCTACAATGTTTGCTCAAGTCCCGACATAAACGAATTTAAATCATATCAGCACAGTCCAGGATGGTAAGTATGGGCCACAATGACATTGTACACATCGTGGTAGCATCGAGTAGTCCTCCACACTATAACATACTAAATCTAGAGTTGGATATGTTACCAGTTTAACCCTTTACTCCATGAATATTCATGCAAAACATAATGACATCATGAATATTAATGATATTCAAGAATATGACAATTATTTTTTTAAAATATGTCATACCATGTCATATGATTTTTACCATTGTACAAAGTGAAGAATCTGGGTCCATGCTTATAAAGCTTTTAGTTGAGTCTGGATTCGTTCTCACGTTTTTGAAGCCATTTGATTAGGTCAACACTATGTGTATTTATAGAGTAAAGGGCTAATATACTATATAATATCACTTTAAATACCAACACGTTCAATGCGTCCTATATTGCACAAAAGAAAGCATGATAAAATATGACAATCACGCTTATAACAAATATGAGCCATGCCTCCAGGAAACATATCTTCTGATTTTAGGAAGCATTGTAGGCCACAGATCAGCCACATATTGGAATCCGTCTCATAAGGGTCTAAACTGTATTCCATAAACAGACAAAGTATTCTCAAGCTATCACTAAAGACCCAAAAATGTCAGTGATGTGGGTCTACAATATAACTAACACCAGAAGATGTATTTTCTAGTGAAACAGTTCAAATGAATTAACGAAATCTCACATACAGTAAAACTTCTCTACCACGACCACTCAAAAGAAGTATTTGTTCTGGGGATTTAAACTATGTGCTGTCTTAATAAGGTACGAAAGTTTCACCAGGAACATATCTGAATCCAAATATATGCTCCCCCGAGGAAATTTAGAATTGTGTAGCTTTGAAACCATTGTGATAAATAGAACATTGACTCCTTTAGGAGCAACTGTTCAATTTATAAGAATGGTTTCAAAAGGTGGCTTTTACAGAGGCGTCAACAGTTTACATGACCAAAACGTTTATCAAAGTCTACTCCTTAAAGTCGCCTTCGAGGTTTGTTCTATATCGGACAGTTTGGCCACAATATTGTTTCACCTTTCAGATTGAAACGTGCGTAAGTGCGTATCACTAGCTAGGCCCCTGTTCATGTACAAGAACATACTACTGGTAACTGCTTGCTGGACTACTTTCGCCAAATTATCAAGCAAAACCTTGTTTAACCCTTACAACGCTGAGTTTTCAAATGGACTATTCCAACATTCAAACAGGTCTAGCTTATGGCGAATATTTCGGGATGTTTCTAAAGAAAAGTGTAACATGACAAACAGTGCAGACCCTGATGAGATGGCTCCTCTAGGAGCCCTCTCATCTGGGTCTACACTGTTTGCAATGGACATTAGTGACTCGTGCCCCGCACTGTAAGGGTTAAAAACACCACTGTTTACAATCATGTGGTCGCAATACACAGGCTCTACTGTATTTATAGAACAGCTATTATTTCACAAATCGCTCACTGCGGTGTATGTCAATGTATGAAATAATATGTAAGTTCGTTCCCATATCATTAATTATATAAACCTACACAAACACTGAGGTGGAATCCATGGTTAACAGGGAATGGGAGGTGAAGAATGTTAGAATCATGTGACCACTGTGCACAGTGGCTGAAATATCGTCCTTTACACAACACAGAAGTGTTTGTTTGAAGGCGATGTCACAAGACACCAGTCTGGAAATGGTACACCTGTCACAACCGTTAAGTCTGGTGTATTTCTAACCAGCGACGTCATGGCGTTACGAAAATGATTTGATCACTGACGTCACAAAATGAAGAAATAATGCTCACGGGTACGTTACGTGCCACGTCACTTTGGGGCCCACACAAACAACAGTAAAATTAATTTAAACTTTAGCAGGCTAAGCAGAATTTCATTAACAGAGATTAGTTTTATTATATCATCAGAGATCACTTAGTTTGGTTATAAGTGTTAGCTGGTTCCAAAGTGTTTGCACATATAATAGTGGGTGTGTCCCTAGCTTGCTAAAGATTAAACATGAAAGGAATAATCAAATGAAGGCTAGCTATGAAATAAGATGTTCACTATAAATTGTTGCTTCAAAATATTTCATACATTTACACTCTTGTTTTCAGAGTGGAACGTGTAGATGAGATCATAAATTACTCTAGGTATTCGGCCACAAAATCCTCCTTCCCAAAGGAATTGAGATAAATAGGAATTAGTACAGATATGAGTTTGAGCTTCACATACAGTAACCCCCTCTACACTGGAATTCTAGTAGAGAAGAATTTAGATACTTTTAGACAGGTGGCTGCTTAATGCAGGATGAAACTCATACAGAAAGCTCCTAGAAGAGCTTTCTGCATGACCTTCACCCTGCATTAAGCGGCCAACTGTCTCCAAGACCGATATTAATACAAAATTGACCGTCCGGTCTAGATTGCGTTTACTGTATTCTTTCTTGAGTGATAAGGATTAAAATGGTCCTTCCCAAAGTGCAGTGACGCGTTACATAGCCCTTGTCACCATAAACTACAACTGTCGACTAGGTTGAGCAATATGTTGTCTTTTGACCAGTTGCCTTAATCTCCCGGTATCGATCAGTATTTCTTCCCAGTCTCAATAGCTCCACCCTCCATTTCAATGGATATATCCATGGAGCTGTAAAAGAAAAGAATAGTAAAGTTGTCGGTATTACCTTTGTCCTGTATTACGCAATCGCCTGCTCATATAGATCCCCATGTTTATTCTTTACAGTAAAATTCTCTAAACCGGACGACGTTCAATTTAGTATAAATATCAGTTTTGGAGACAGGTGACAGCTTAATGCATGGTGAATATCACACAGAAAGCTAATGTAGGAGCTTTTTGCATGACTTTCACCCTTCATTAAGCTGTCACCTGTCAAAGGTATCAATTTATTTTCTCTACTATAATTCCGGTTTATAGGAGTTTTACTGTATATGGTCGACACAGGCAGTTTCTAATGCATTCTCATTTATTCAGTTTTAACATGGCTACAACAGAACCTCACTTTAGTGGCCACTAAACGTTCTGCAAACAGTTTGGATCCATATATTACTGTTTGCAGAACGTTTAATGCAGAATGAATATCGCAAGTTAATGCATATAGCTTCATTTAAATGTGATGGAGGTTGCACCGAATGTTTATTGTACATATACGTGGCAATATCATGGACAGAAGTATATTTCGACATTTGCGATCAATAAAGACCGAGATCTTTCATTATGTTTATACGCTGCATTTGGTCAGGTTCTACACTATTTGTAACCTGAAAAGGAAATAGCAGTACCCTGTCCGCTGATTCGATGAGTGGGACAACTGACGGTTTCCAATATTATACATGTAATACTGGCCTAGGATAAACACTTATAACTGTGTCCTATACACGTGACACTGACCTAGGCTAAACACGGTATAACTGTGTCTTATATTATACATGTGATACTGGCCTAGGAAAAACACTTATAACTGTGTCCTATATTATACATGTGATTCTGGCTTCGACCAAACACTTGTAACTGTGTCCTATACACGTGACACTGGCCTAGGCTAAACACGGTATAACTGTGTCTTATATTATACATGTGATACTGGCCTAGGAAAAACACTTATAACTGTGTCCTATATTATACATGTGATTCTGGCTTCGACCAAACACTTGTAACTGTGTCCTATATTATACATGTGATACTGGCCTAGGCAAACACTTGTAACTGTGTCCTATATCATGCATGTGATACTGGCCTAGGCAAACACTTGTAAGTGTGTCCTATATTATACATGTGATACTGACCTAGGCTAAACAGTTGTAACTGTGTCCTATATTATACGTGTGATACTGACCTAGGCTAAACACGTGTAACTGTGTCCTATATTATACGTGTGATACTGACCTAGGCCAACCACTTGTAACTGTGTCCTATATTATACACGTGATACTGGCCTAGGCAAAACACTTGTAATTGTGTCCTATATTATACGTGTGATACTGACCTAGGCTAAACACGTGTAACTGTGTCCTATATTATACGAGTGATACTGGCCTAGGCCAAACACATGTAACTGTGTCCTATATTATACGTGTGATACTGACCTAGGTTTAACACTTGTAACTGTGTTCTATATTATACGTGTGATACTGACCTAGGCTAAACATGTGTAACTGTTTCCTATATTATACGTGTAATACTGACCTAGACTTAACGCTTGTAACTGTGTCTTATATTATACGTGTGATACTGACCTAGGCTAAATCTCTCTGGAAACAGTTTAAATATTTAGGATACAGTAATAAGCCTAGGTCAGTATCACGTGTATAATATAGGACGCAGTTACTGACAGAACTCAGAAAACTCACGTAAATGATTGCTTTTCTAGTGTCGGGAAAATAACATGCGGTGTCCCACAAGGTAGTATTTTAGGACCTCTTCTATTTTTATGCTATGTAAATGATATGGGTATAAGTATCGGAAAAGACTGTAAATTACACTTATATGCGGATGATAGCACCATCATTTTTTCTCACTGCAATCCAGATGTTATTCGTAAAAAGCTTGTAACTGAATTAGAAAACTGTAGCAAGTGGCGTATTGACAACAGATTATCCCTACATCTAGGAAAAACTGAATGTATTTTATTTGGCGAGAAAAGAAAAGTTAACAAGATCAAGGATTTTTCGGTAGAATGTAACAATCATGTAGCTCTGTTAAATACTTAGGCCATGTGTTAGATAATACTCTTTCATGACGTTTTTGTGTAACGGATATTATAAACAAGAGGGCCAGAATGGCCCTGAAGCACTCACCAGACAACCAGAGAAGAAGATTTTCAAAGTTTTCACTATATGTTTCTATAGAAAACTAGCCGGCCCTGGGGCGGGCCAATTTTGACCCCAGGGGAATAATTTAGAATAACTTGTTGGGGACTTGAACATGATGCTATGAGCCAAATATGAAAGCTGAGATTAACCTTCCAGTTTCAGAGAATAAGATTTTCAAAGTTTTCTCAATATGTTTCTATTGAAAACTGCCCACCCCTGTGGAGGGGCCAATATTGACCCCAGGGCCGTAATTTATATAATTTTTGTAGAGGACCTGAACATGATGCTATGTGCCAAATATGAAAGCGGAGAGCCTTCCCGTTTAATAGAGAAGAAGATTTTCAAAGATTTCACTATTTGTTTCTATTGAAAACTGTCCACCCCTGGGGCGGGGCCAATTTTGACCCAGGGGCATTAATTTATATAACTTTTGTAGAGGACCTGAACATGATGCTATGTGCCAAATATGAAAGCTGAGAGCCTTCCAGTTTCAGAAAAAAAGATTTTCAAAGATTTCACTATTTGTTTCTATTGAAAACTGCCCATCCCTGGGGCGGGGCCAATTTTGACCCCGGGGCCATAATTTATACAACTTTTGTAGAGGACCGAAACATGATGCTATGTGCCAAATATGAAAGCTGAGAACCTTTCAGTTTCAGAGGAGAAGATTTTCAAAGATTTCACTATTTGTTTTTATTGAAAACTGCCCACCCCTGGGGCGGGGCCAATTTTGACCCAGGGGCCATAATTTATAAAACTTTTGTAGAGGACCTGAACATGATGCTATGTGCCAAATATGAAAGCTAAGAGCCTTCCAGTTTCAGAGAAGAAGATTTTCAAACATTTCACTATTTGATTCTATTGAAAACTGCCCATCCCTGGGGCAGGGCCAATTTTGACCCCGGTGACATAATTTATATAACTTATGTAGAGGACCTAAACATGATACTATGTGCCAAATATGAAAGCTGAGAACCTTTCAGTTTCAGAGGAGAAGATTTTCAAAGATTTCACTGTTTGTTTTTATTGAAAACTGCCCACCCCTGGTGCGGGGCCAATTTTATCAAATTTTCATAAAGGTAAAGGTAAAATAAATAATGTATTACTATCAACTTTCTACATTAACAGCAAGAACATTTGGAATTCATTGCCAGAGAAAGTTCAGTTTGTAAAAAACACAAAAAGTTCAAAAAAGAAATTAGAAAGTTTTACCTGGAACAGTATTAGATGTTCATACCTGATTTTAAACTATATTAACGCTAATATTGACCAAAGGCCATAAATGAGGCGTTTTGTAATTTTTGAAAACCAGTATCCTTTATTTCAAATAAATTTAATTTTTCAATTGAACCATAGATATATTTTAAGTATTTTCTTCTAATTTCGAGAACCCAGTGGAAATAAGTTTTCGGACTTTTCTGGGCTTTCCCAGCATCGGCATACTCTTCCAAGTCATGATCAAAGTCAAATTAGATTTATTTTTTATCATCATCATTTTAACATATTATATCATCTTATTGGGTCGATCTACACTACTGTAATATTTCATTATAACTGATTAAAAATTGCTTCTATGTAACATTTAAATATTTATATGGAAATCATTACAACTTTTCATTGTACCAAATTTCTAAATATGTCATTTTTATGTATTAATATCTTGTAAATTGTATGCAATTTTAGATGCTAAATAAATCTATCTATCTATCTAAACACGTGTAACTGTGTCCTATATTATACGTGTGATACTAACCTAGGCTTAACACTTGTAACTGTGTCCTATATTATACGTGTGATACTGACCTAGACTTAACACTTGTAACCATATCCTAAATTATACATGTGATACTGCATTAAGAAACCATCTGCTTTTTAAAACTCTATTTTTCAATAAATGAATGGTCACCTAACTCATGTTACTTGAGGCTTCTTCAATTTATTGTCCCTAAAATATGCCGAGGCAAACATGTAGAACCACATACGATGCTCCTCTATGAGCCCTCTGATAATGTATGTACTGTTTGTTTTAAATATGGTTTTTATAATGTCACATCGATACAATATTTCTTGCAAAGACAATCTGTGTTTTATACATACAGTAAAATCCCGATATAACGAAATTTTAGTAATGAAGATTTTATGTCTCTGCAGGCAGGTGGCTGCTTAATCCTAGAGGAGATTTCTGCATGACTTCTACCCTGCATTAACCCTTCGCTTGCTATTCGCGTCAATATACCTACCTGTAAATAGTAAAGACCCAGATGAGACAGCTCCTGCAGGAGCTGTCTCATCAGGGTCTGCACTATTTACAAGTTGATTGTGCAACCAAAGCACTCCACAGCAGTGATTGCAGAGCGAAATACTTGTACACAGTGAAGATATATGTAAATATACAACAGGGCATGGGTAAAGAAGGAGAAATGTATTTTAAAATTCAGCAAGAGAAGGGTTAAACTGGCACCTGTATTGAATATCAATAATGGTACGTATTTGAGTGCTCGTAATATCGATGTTTTACTGTAGTTGGTCAAATGGACATAAACGTTCGGCTGAAATGAGATGAGAAAATAATCGAGTGCGAATCCCGTCACGAGAAAGTTTCGTAAACAGTCGACTAACTTGATTAGAATATATTCTGAATTTTATTATTATTGACAAAATACTCTGAATTATAGGCTGGTCCAGGGTACATGATTTCGTTAGTAAACTAGACATATTGTTGCGGAAATATATGTAAAGATTATCAGTTAATATGACCTTTTCTTAACTCTCAAGCGGTGCACACCGTAGTACTGTACAGTACGAAAGCCCGGTGGTGACATTCCAAGTTCCTACTTCATAGTTCCGAGTTGCAAGTTTCGAGTTCCAATTTCAACATTCCGACTTTCATGTTCCGACTTCCAAGTTCCATCTTCCGACTTCCAAGTTCCGACGTCCATCTTCCAACTTCCGACTTCATAGCTCTAAGTTTTCTCGTGACGTCACATTTTCGCGCCCTTAACTTCACGATTGTCTGTTTACCATGTGGCCGTCGTGTGTCGTAATCAGACATTCTTTAAAACTTTAGAACTACAACAATGTTTGAACATTATTATGAGCCACGCCAATCTTTGAAATGTTGAAAACAGGCCTAAATCACTAAAACTCGTGCTTTAAAACTGTAACAAACCAATAGTAGAAATTCTGATATAAATAGCATGATGCTGCTATGTGTTACGTGATACGACTGGAGGCATTGGATGTAAACACTAAAAACATTGAAGTCGGAGCTTGGAACATGGAAGTCGGAACTTGAAAATCGAAACTTGGAATTTGGAAGTAGGAACTTGGAACCTGGAAGCCGGAACTTGGAACATATAAGTTGGAAGTTGGAACTCGGAACATGGAAGTTGGAAGTTGGAACTTGAAACATGGAAGTCGGAACTTGGAACTTGGAAGTCGGAACTTGGAAGTCGGAACTAAGAAGTAGGAACTTGGGAACTCGGGCGTAAACAATATACAATAACCATATAACAAATTACCTTGGAAGTAAGAAATAAGTACTTGGTGGCGTATTGTGTGTGGCTTTTCCTGCTTGACTTTAATACTTTTCCATTTTGAAGACGGAAGTTTAAAGTAGGAATTTAGAATGTCACCGTCGGGCTTTCGAAGTACAGCGTATTTGTTTACTTAATCTCAGTGGTTTGCAGGGGAAAACATGATATGTCAATACTGAAACGAATGCCTGGAAACAAGGTGGGAATAGTACTGAAAGTGAAGTGTTGGTTATGTGCAGTTAGTGCCGATGTTTTGCCGATAAACTACACTTCTGAATAAATACTACCCTGGTGAATAAAAAGTCCATTTATTCGATAAATCAAAATTCATAACACATCATATATTGTTTTACCAATATCAAACCAGTAGAGAGTTCTCTATCCCGTTACGAGAAGCTCAACTGAGTTGTAATCTTTAACAAGTATATAATCAAATGATGCGGAGAAACATTTTCCTCCCCATCTTTAATCGGATCTATCATATTAATCGCAACTGTTGTCAATCGATATCAATTTTGATCCATCTTAAATGCGATATTAACCCTTCGCTTGCTATTCACGTCAATATACCTACCTGTAAATAGTGAAGACCCAGATGAGACAGCTCCTCTAGGAGCTGTCTCATCAGGGTCTGCACTATGTGCAACCAGTGTACTCCACAGCAGTGATTGCACAGCGAAATACTTGTACACAGTGAAGATATATATAATTATACAACAAGGCATGGGTAAAGAAGGAGAAGTATATTTTAAAATTCAGCAAGAGAAGGGTTAAAATATGTCTAGTTTCTCCTTGTTCCTTTTTCATGTTTTCTGCTGCACAATCTACCTTATTGCAAATTGTAAGTAAAATGTCAGATTTGCTAAAAGCAGCCGATTTTGATATCCATTTGAAGAGTAAGGATGAATTTGAATAGGAAGAAACAGACCAGTGAACATATAAACCCTACATGTTCATATGAAATTAAGTGCTTATGAAAACAGATTTGAATCCAATAACATGACAATGAATACTAGTGATTTTTCAAATCGCCATTTTGGAGAAACGAATAACCTAAAAACAAAAACACAAATATTCAAATAAAACAAACCCTTATCAATACAAACACCTTACTATTATCCTACCAATTTGACCTGAGACTCATGCATATTCCGTGTATTATCGTCGGTAATGTTCGAATAATTTTCCGAAGGTATAAGAAAGCGCTATAAGAATACAGTAAAACCCCTCTAATGCGACCAGCACATAGGGGCATATTTCACAGTGGCAAAGGCAGGTGGTAGCTTAATACAGGACGAAAGTTATACAGAAAGCTCCTGTAGGAGCTTTCTGCATAACTTTTGTCCTACATTTAAGCAACCACCTGCTTATAAAGACAGCCATGTTTATTCATTAAGTGGTCGCATTAGAGGGGTTCTACTGTACAATCCTCGAGGAACATGATTATTACCGGCTTTTGGTTTGCTATTTTTTGTCACAGAGTATTACGAACAATCCCGATAAACACGCCGAAATTTAATCGAGTCTCAGGTCAACTTGGGAGGATAATACTTCATTATTATTGCATTATTATTCATCTGTCACATGTTTTGTTGTGTGTTTTTCGAAGCCATCTGACACGGTTCAGCTAACATGACGAATGAATGGCGACTTACAGTGACGATCGGGGTAAATAATAAAGTTTATTAAAGAGGTCACATTTTCGATTCAAATAAACGTATTCGTTATCTAATGCCGGTGTGTTTATATGTGTAGTGTATTATCCTCCTAATTTGACCTGAGACTCGATTAAATTTCGGCGTGATTATCGGGATTGTTCGTAATACACTGTGACACAAAATAGCAAACCAAGAGCCGGTAATAATCATGTTCCACTAGGATTGTACAGTAAAACCCCATCTAATGCGACCACTGAATGGATAAACATGGCTGTCTTTATAAGCAGGTGGTTGCTTAATACAGGACAGAAGTTATGCAGAAAGCTCCTGTAGGAGCTTTCTGCATAACTTTCGTCCTGTATTAAGCTACCACCTGCCTTTGCCACTATGAATTATGCCCCTGTTTGCTGGTCGCACTTGAAGGGTTTTACTGTATTTTTATAGCGCATTCTTATATCTTCGGAAATTTATTCGAAGATTACCGGCGATAATACACGGAATATGCATGAGTCTCAGGTCAAATTGGTAGGATAATAACACCGTCATCAGAACTGTTCCTATCGAGCTAACTGTTTTTCCACTGGTTTGTACAGGTAATGTAGCGTTCGTTATTTTGATTAATATTGGATTATACTTGTAGTAATATTAAGCTACGAAAATGTCAAACATGTCATATTCGAATGCTAGTGACAGAATAAATGGAATAAAATGTTAATGTCGTAGATAGGACACCTTTATCGGACTCGGAGGGGAAAAGATTGAGGCTCAGCAAGCGTCACCTCAACGTGTAACCCCCTCGTCGAATAAAGATGCCCAATCTGCGAGACTAGACTAGAACATATTCTCTATACATGACTGATGATATTACGCGAGTGCTTATATTTATAATTAATCTGCAGCAAAAGTAATATAAAACTAGAATTGAGTCCATATGACATGGAAGCCCCCCCCCCACACACACACACATCCTTTCGATAAATGAAACACATGAATGAGTGAAAACTATGAATTTTCGTAACTTTGGCAAACGTGGTCACTGAAACCTGACTTCTTTATAACCTTCTTCACGCCAAGGTTGTTTATGTATGAAGGTTTCAACCAAATCCTCCAAGTGGAGTATGAGGAGTTGGGCATTCATGCAGTCCCGCAACTGTAGTAAAATGATTAGAGCAAGGAGTCCCTTATATACGATTATCTTCATATCAAAGTTGTTTATCTGTGAAATTTTGAGTCTTCCCAATTGTGTATGAGGAGTCGGACATACACGTTTTATGGGACGGACGTACGTACGGACAAAATCAAAGGATATATGTTTTCAACCGTGTTGGAGCATAGAACAAAAACACACAAATACTATCATGTGCTACCTTGAAATGTAACATACCAGTTTTGTCATAAAAACAATGTTTTACCGCATTCTAGAAGTGCTCACAGAATGTTAATTTGCAAACGATGCAGTATGGACATTATATTCAACGTTGTCCTTTTTATGTGATTACAATATCCGCATTAATCAACATTTTTATAAAAAACATCCATAGCGAATACATACTGATTTTAGTTAACTAGCTGGTTGAATAAAAATGATAAGACATAAACACTCATGTACATTGTAATATACTTTACATTCTAAAACGACTCCCCCGTGGTTTCCTTATCACTCTTATATCGTATATTAAATTAATAAATATGATAAGACATAAACACTCGCGTAATATAATCTATACTGTATACACTCTCTCGTGATTCCCTTATCACTCGTATATCCTATATTGCCTTAAGCATTAGCCAGCTGAGTCACATTTATCATCTTCACCAGTTTTCATTGTAGTGAGTGTTTCTTTATTATAACATTATCAGGTTGTAAAGCAGGTTTGATCCTGATGTAAAACCGACTGACAAGACATGATTAAAACTGTTTGCACCGATTCTTCAGGAGTACTGTTGGACACGACATTTATACAGAATAGACTCTTTTATTTAACCCTTTCGCTGCCAGTGTCGCATCTGTCAATACCTATGCAAACAGTTTGGATCCAGATGAGACGTCGAGTAACTCGGCGTCTCATCATGATCCAAACTGTTTGTTACTGTTACTATTTTATGAAGAAAAAAAGAAGAAAAAGTTGAAAATTGAAAATTGTAGCAGACGACAAAGTTAGCAGACGACAGAGTTTGGCAACGATATGCCATTGCACTCTGATAATCCAATGTTAAAAGGATTAAGCAAAATAATAGAAACAAATATTACAAATAAAGCACTGTGTACGTGATCCTAAAATTAGTAAAAACAATTTGTTTGCCACCATCACAGGTCACCGACAAGATAGGAATATTGCGATCACGTGATACATACCCTGATTCTCCTTGTGCTAAGGGGGCATCGGTGTTAACAAAGGCCACTTGATTGTCGAGTATGGATTTGGGAGCGTGCGGTGAGGAGGCGTGGTCATGATTGTGATGGGAGTGCGAACTACTGCGGTGACGGGAATTGCTATGAGGGTGGCTTCTAATTGACGCCGTGTCAAGGGACGTCTTGGACGAAGTCCTGTGTGCAGAGTAATGATGATGATGATGATGGTTGCCGTGACGGTCTGACCTCCTATCTGGTGTGGACGGCGAACTATATACTTTGTCGCCATTGCCACGGGGACTCTTTTTCTTCGGGCTACTGTGGGATCTGGTGCTTGAGTAGGTTGATGGCGTGTTGTTCGATATGGCTGGAACAGACTTGGCCTGTGTAGATAACAGAGCAGATGGGCGATTACATTGGTGTGGTCACAAGTGTACAACTGTGTATTCAACCAGTAGTAACATCATTGTTTAACAAAAGTTTCATTTCAGTTCAAAAGGATTGGGTTTGCAGGAACATTTCAAACCCAACAGTGCTTATCTAGGAGTTCTCTGACCTGGCTTCACACTGAACATTGCAAAATACTAGTCTTAAAAGGGATTCAAAATTATATCGTTTCGAAACAAAACGTATACGTATAAACGCCATCTAGTTATAAAATAAATATAACTGAAGTTAAAAGATTCTGCAAATTTATAAGCAGTATGACAAATGGCAATATCTTCCTTAACCCTTGCATATGTATATTTTTTATGACGAATCGCAGATGCTACGGCACCCGGGAATCCGTAGGAAAATCGTACGGCGACCGTGTGCATCCGTACTAGACGGAGACCGTGCGGAAATGACCTCACGACGAGTCTACGGGCACCGTAAACTCAACGCAGGGCAGATGTAAACTAGGCTTAAACCACAGTTTTCGAAAATTCTGTGGCGTTGGCTAATCAGAGTTGGTTATTCAGTTTTTCCTTTTTCGTGAAGACTGGATTATTGCTGCCAAAATGAAACTGCGGTTTAAATCGGTTAGACTACCAATGACAAGTCTTCATGAAATAGACTGGCTTCTCTGAGAACGAACTCAGACTCAACTATAAGCATAGACCCTTATCTCTGACCTTACACGTCAATAATTTAACTATCTACTGTTAAAATCAAAGATACTGCACCACAAACAAACATAAGGCAGTAAAATAAACATCGATAACGGAATGCAACAACATAAACAGAAAAGCAATAACTGACATAGCACGCAACGAAGAAAACAACTGAAGATATTAGGTGTTTGGTAAAATATGTGGTGTAGATATCAATAAATATCATGTGAGAATGTTTACCCAAAGGAACTGAGAAATAAATGAAATTTATAGAGAATAATAATCTCTTGTGGATTCAACCTACGCAATCATCGCAAATGTCACTTCAATATGTCTGTCTCAATAAAATCTAAGAAAATAAACACCTGTCAAAAAGTCAAAATTAAAAGATATGAAGCAATAAAACCTATTACAAATGTTCTATCTATTATATTATATTGTGCTATATTACACGCATGGTGCTATACGAAACGTTATGTGTTATGGTCCGTGACCTCAACTAAAAGCATACAGTTACTCGACAAGTTCTAGGTTTCAGTAGCTCAGTATGCTTAACAATGCTGCCATGAAACTGATACTGTTAAATAGTAGTTGTCGTATGTCTGTTCCATTATTTGCTTATTGGCCCGTCACACCATGACGTTCTGGTCAGCGTTCTCTGGCGTTTGAGTAAACGTTGGTAGTCGCCCATGATCGTTGGGATAGCGCCAGAAGAGCGTTGTGTGAACGCTTGTGAACGCTAGTGAACGTCGGTGATCGCCGGGAATCGGTGGAGAACGCTGGTCAGGAAAATGGTTTTAAACATGCACAAAAGTTCTCACTGAGACCAGCGTTCTTCAACGTTTAATTTTAAACGCTGCAGAACGTTTAAGAACGTTTTACTAACGTTCGATGAGCGTTGCACGCGTTAGGATATCGTTAGTCAGTCGTTACTCTAGCGTTGCTTGGTTGTTACGAATCGTTTGCTTTGCTTTGCAGTGAACGACTCACTGGCGACCTGTCAACGACCGCTGAACGGCCCCCTAGCGCACGCAGCGTATGACTAAAGTCAAACGAACGTTAAAACGCTGTATTCTGTTGCTATTCACACGTTAGTCACACGCTCAACACGCTCGTCTAACGTTCACAAATCGTTCGTTGTGCGCCAGTGGCACGTTAGCACACGCTATTGGTTTTCAGGGGTATCTTACTTGGTCGCTGTTACACGCTTCTCGTGCGTAAGATACACGCTAGTCATGCGTAAGGTACTCGTTTATCGCACGCCAGATGTGTCATCCTCACTCTAGAACGCTCAAAATTTGAACGATTGAAATGTTCAGAAAACGTTTACAGAACGTCATGGTGTGACGGCCCCTTTACCTTTTTGCAAAGTGTGATAACTGTACAACCGGTTGGCAAACATACGGTATCTAACTACCTTTCAGTTCGTGAAAAGGCAGTATCTCTTTCGCTGCCAATGTTGCATCTGTAATAACCTATGCAAATAGTTTGGATCCAAATGGGACACCGAGTAAATCTGTGTCTAATCAGGATCTGAACTATTTGTTACTGTGGTAATAATTTTGAAACAAAAAACAGGAAAGAAAAATAAACAAACGAAAATTTGTAACAGACGACAAAACTTGCAGATGAAAATATTCAGCAGTTAACGAGTTATAGTTAACGGTAATAGTAGGATGAAAGAAGCAGATAATTGCAATTATATACAGTAAACCCTCTCTATAACGGCCATTAAATTACATCAAGTATTTTGTATTAAAGGCAGGTGGCTGCTTAAAGCAAGGTGAAAGTAAAACAGAACGCTCCTATAGGAGCGTTCTGTTTTACTTTCACCTTGTTTTAAGCATCCACCTGCCCTAAATACCAACTAATTAACAGAATTTGGTGGCCGTTATAGAGAGGTTTTACTGAACAGTAAAAACTCACTATAAGAACCACTCTAAAGAGGTCTAGTTCTGGGTCTTAAGGCAGGTAGTAGCGTCATGCAAAACACAATTTATTAGTGAGATGTCAACGGCGAACAGTTCTAGAATCATATTGACAGTGTTCCAGAATAATTAGCATGATAAACTATTTTACAACCCCTGATTACGTTGGAGTATAAGATAAATCAGATAATTTCAAGAACAGGTATTTTACGTTAAATGAGACAAATTTCAAATTCTGTGACAATTCTATTGTTGTTTTATAGCATATGTTGAAAGATAATTCGGTATTGGGTCAAAACGGATCAAGAACTGTTCGAGAACTTGTCCTGGAAAAATATATTAACCCTTTCACTGCCAATGCCGGATCTGTGATTACCTATGCAAACAGTTTGGATCCAGATGAGACGCCGAGTAACTCGGCGTCTCATCAGGATCCAAACTGTGTGTTACTGTTACTATGTTTTTGAAATAAAAATGTAGAAAATCAAAAGAATGAAAATTTGTAGCA
This sequence comes from Azorinus chamasolen, assembly GCA_963576725.1. NCBI lineage: Eukaryota > Metazoa > Mollusca > Bivalvia > Cardiida > Solecurtidae > Azorinus > Azorinus chamasolen. The sequence continues at coordinate 105,652,170 of OY755236.1, forward strand.
GACGACAAAGTTAGCAGACGACAGAGTTTGGGAGCGAAAGGGTTAATACAGTAGAACCCCTCTAATGCGACCACTCAATGAATAAACATGGGTGTCTTTATAAGCAGGTGGTTGCTTAATACAGGACAAAAGTAATGCAGAAAGCTCCTCTAGGAACTATCTGCATACCTTTGTCCAGCATTAAGCTACCACCCGCATTTAGTACCCAGGATTATACCTCTTTTAGGTGGTCGCATCAGCGGGGTTTTACTGTATATCGTCGGTCCGGTTATTATACAAATGAATCACTATTCTGGAATACTTATTTGTCACCATTTTAAAAATCTACACCATAATTCCAATAGGTGTTTTATAAGGGAAAATGGTTGAAACTAATCGAGAGTAAGTTAAGAAAACTCCAAGTGTAAACAGGTCCTGTTAACATGATCCTAGCTAACCATGGTTTTTATAAATTAACAAGAATTGACCCCAAATCTAACCATTTGTTGATCAGGGTCACAATAACAACAGTTGATCAACTGACATAAAATGTTTTTATTACTATGCCATTGAAATATTGAACGTTATTCATATCGAACATGGATATGTCATTTTAATTAATGTTATTCGGTGTGAGTTTTGTGCATTAATGCTTTTGAGGTCATAACCAAAGGAAAGAAGTTAATTGTAGGAGACCAGTCATACCGTATTTCTCCCTGGTAGACGCCCACTCTAATAAACGCCCCTTACCTTTAGTGGAAACTAACGATCAGTAAAACAACTAAACCTTATATAATAACCATTAGATAAAGAAATGTCAAAATACAGTTGGTAGCTAAATGAAGACTGAAAAGAGCACTGCAGAAAGGTCTAGGAGCTAGCTATATTGCGTTCATTCTGCATTAAGCAACCACCTGTGTACAAAAGGCAAGAAGCTCAGTTTTGTAAAATGTAACACCCCGGGAACATTTATTAGAGATAGAATATGGTAACTGTTTTAAAAACTACCGCTACTATTAATATCAAATCAAGCTATATGTCAAGCTAATACTCGAGCTAGTATATATACAATAAAACATCTCTATAACGGCCACTAAATTACATCAAGTATTATGTGTTAAAGGCAGGTGGTTGCGTAAAGCAAGGTGAAAGTCAAACAGAACGCTCAAATAGGGGCGTTCTGTTTTACTTTCACTTTGCTTTAAGCAGCCACCTGTCCTGAATACCAACTAATTAAAACAATTTAGCGGCCGTTATATAATAGAGGTTTTACTGTATCCATAAATATTGTTATTCTGAAAGAAATGTTGTTTGATTTTATGTGTATGTTCAAGTAATATATTCAAGATAATTGGTAGAATTTGAAAATGGCTTATTGTTTTCAAATCATGTTCTATATTATTTAAAAAAAACACTTGAAACACAAACATTGTTCTGTAAATGTTCTTGATTTATAGAACACACCCTTCCTTAACAATTCCTCAACACCTTTTCTGTGGTTTCAGAATTGTCCGGACATATTCTGAAACAGTACTAGAACTGTCCTTATTTCTAAGACAACACTCGCAAGAGACCTCTTACTGAATTTATAATAAGACGACGACGCACTATTTGTCGACTGTTTCGACGTAATTGCCACTTTAACATGAGTGGAAGCGTTGAAGTTGCTCATTTAATGCCAGGCTTTGACAGTTCCTTAGTGATAAACGACCCCTCTTGATGGGATATCGAAAAGCCCAGATTAAAGACTGAATACAGCCTTTAACTCAGCTTATCTAAAAATGCGATCAATATGATAGTGTAAGTTGTTGTATAAAAGCAACATCGTACACCCATGTGCATTTATAGTATCAGACAGAATTAGTTACTGCTCTAATAAGCCCCCCACCCCCCCCTGGCCACCCGAGAGGGATTATAGGTTTGCACTCCGTCCGTCCTTCCGTCCGGACTTCTCCTCGACCACGTGGATGAGAGTTTCCAAATTCTCGTTTGAGTTTATAATGAAAAGATGGGATGTCGCGAGCTATTTTGGTGTCATTGTGACATTGACCTCAGTCTTAGTAACACATTGTCTGCAATTTGTTCGGATGCTATATCCTCAACCCCATGGGTTAGGATTTCCAAATTGAGTATGTGAGTGTATCTTGGGAAAGAGTCGCATACTACTTTGATGTCCCTGCGACCTTGACCGTGATCTCAGTTTTCCTGGTTGATATATCACCATCGTCCAATCCTTTTGGATAGTATTTTATAACTTATTGTGTGTGTGTGTGTGGGGGGGGGGGGGGGGGGATTAGGAAGGACAAATGTCGCAAAGTGCGCTGGTGTTGTTGTAAACTTGATATTGACCGTGACCTCGGTACTGGATTTAGGATTTCAAAATTTCTTGTGTGTATGCATCGTGGGAAGGCCGATGGCCACATACTACTTTGTTGTCCCTATCGAGCTTGATCTTGATATTGATCTTAGTTCTATTGAAAGTGTGTCAAGAAATCTGTCTGCAGCATAGAAAATGCTAAGAGCAATCTCCGGTGGGGGCGAATATTTGCTTGTTTAAACAAAATTAAGTGTTTCCATTAAACGTGTTGTTGCTTAAAATGTGATTTTGCTGAAATGAAAACAGTTGCATTTCTTATGTACATAGTATATTTTCAATATTAATCCTTATATAATTAGTTTACCTATATACACTGTAGATCCAGATAAGAAGACTCATTAAGGAACCCCCTTGTTAAGGTGTGCACTGCTTACTTTAAAACATTTTCCTACGATCGCTTTGACAAATAATTCTTTTTAACGTCTTTGCAAACAGAGTAGACTTCTGTAGTAGCCGTCTGATAGGAGTCTGTTCCGCTTTCTAATGGAATGATATAAATTGGAGTCTACAGTATATGTCATAGCCAAAATGGCATATGTGCATATGTAATTAAAATGCATCTAATTAATATCCATTATATAATTTATTCTGACATGAATTTTCATAGCGTTAAGTGTTAAACATGTTACAATCTTCAACTATAATTTAACAGTAGCTCCAATTCAAATTGATTGGACGACACCCAATCAAATTTATTATATTTACTGCATACAAAAGAAGAAGAAAGAGAAGTATTGTAGATATTAATCAAAATTGGGCGGAAAAGCTACGAAATCTACAGATTACTATGTCACAACAAATTTATAGACAACACCTCTAGCTATGTTATGCTTATGTATACCTGCAGAGGGTCGTATTGCTCTCCATGTTTCTTTCCCTTCTTATGCTTCTAAAACACCAAATAAAATACAGTAAAACCTCTCTACAACGACCATTGTATTGATTGCAAATATATTATATTTAATAAACAATAGAACAGACCCTATGCAGACAATTCTTAAATGAGCCGGCTGATATAGGTCTACTCTGTTTGCAAATGTGTATAAAGGCGTTTTTATGAGGGGATGGGTAAGTACAGGACCAATGTTACGGAGAAAGTTTCTTTCGGCATAAAGTTTCTTTTGACATTAAGCAATTGCATGCTCCTCAAGACATTTATATTCATTAATCTATTTGCTCCCACGATCCCATATATGGGACGTAGGCAAACAGTGTAGACTTTGATCAGACGCAATATAATTCAATATAAAAAACGAAATTGAAAAACTAATCCAATATATAAACATGGAAGAAACCACTGGGAGCAAATTGGGTTAATTAAGTGGTCGCTCTATAGAGGCTCTACTGTATCTTACAAAAGTATAGAACATTACGTTTGAGTGACTTACACACATTTCAAAGCATATTGCTTGAACACTTGTCGTAAAGGTATTTATCCAGAGCTCTGTATTCGAAATATATTGCTTTGAATGAGTGCATTTAATCATCAGTGTCTAGCTAAAGAGTCCAATCATAAACAGTACAAACCCTGATCAGAAGACTCCTTTGTGTCCCTCTGATCTTGGTTTATACAGTTTGCAAGTACCAACAAACTCGTTTTCCGCATTCACGTATGAATGCAATGTCAACGTTGACGCATTAAAACGCATCATTGATCCTAGGAGAAGCAGTACTCACAGTGGTATGCGGTCTTCGAACCGGACTCTGAAAGCCCCAGCAACAATAGTAGATCCCAGAAGCACAAAGGAGAGCAATACCCACAGCCAAGGATGCCGGTCCAATAAACTTGTACAACCTGAAAACAGAACACATTGTGATTATTTAAAATACTAGAAAAGAGCCCGCGCTGGCGCGGGCAGACTGTTTGGTACATTCTGGTGAATTGCAAAGTACAATCACTACAATGCCTTTCCAATATCGTTATTAATTATAGTGTAACCTTAAGTTTTATGTTAAAATGATTGGTTTACAGAACAAAATATCGGCGGAAAAGCATAGTTTATGTAAAGGTAAACACTTTATCGTATAGACTTCTTTACACCGTATTAGATAATGTTATAATAGCACAGAAAAAGACCCGCTCAAGTACTGCTTATACCAAGATGTACCGGTATTTGAATTTAAATATATTGTATATAACACAAATATAACTTTCTACCCAAAAGGGCCTCGGTGGTCAAGTAGTTGGAGTCCCTAAATGACAATTACTTTGCTTCTCATAGCACTGGGTTTGATCTATGTCTTAGTCTGATCTGTCAAGTAAGGATGTCTTGCAGTTTGTAAGAAAACTGAAATATTTAACGTCATGTAAAACCAAATAAATGTTTATTACAAAATATTAGGAGCACTAATTTAAGTGCCATAAAAGCAACGGTTTAATATTTTAGCTGTTATGATTTCTCAAAATACTACTTGGTAAAGAGTAACAGCTAAATCCGATGTGTTTGGTTTGCGATGAAATAAATGATTGTAATCAATACCTAAAAAAATATTCATTTAAAATCTGGAGCAGGTGGGCCTAACGGTAAAGATAGTAAAGGTGTTTATTTAATTTCAAAAACTGTCCTTACTCGTTTTGTTAAAGCTGCACGGAGAATGTCGTCGTTTCAGCTAATTTAGTTCCTTATAAATGTAATTGATATTATAATACTGTGAACATGAATGAATTTAAAAACAATTTTGTAGGCAGGTAACGATCTTTTTTCAACAAAAAAGCCTTTAATCACCAAGAATTTCTCTTTCAGAACAGTACACCCGTATACCACATTTTCCAGATTATAATACATGCTTCAAATAGCATTCGACAGCCATGCACTTTTATCAGTGACTCTGTAAAGTATATTATATGCAAACACGTCGACGTCCGTCTAAAGAGTAAAATCCATATAAATGAAGCAACGGACAGTATTGTATGCATGTTCAAAAATGGTACTGTGTCAGTCTCAGTTTCATTGTCTGTGTAAACAGACAACATTATGACCAGTTAGGTCAGACGCAATATAATTCCAGTTAGGTGCTGGGGTGATTTGGCCGAGGAGCGTTTCAGCAAATTCTGCTCTCCGTCTGTCATTATCGTTAGTACACTTTGGAAACAATAGAATCGATTGCATTAAAAACAGTTAAAACGAGTACGGTAACATGTGCATATGGGGTATGCAAACAAATGGTACAATGCCATCCCGCGATAACTGCACACGTATTTAGGCCTTGTGTCGGTTTGGCCGAGGACGCATCAGCTGTTTTGCTCTTCGTCTGTCATTTATTTCCTACTCGTTTGTAAACAAAACAATATAACCATAACGCTGATAACTGTTGAAAAAGCAACATTTTTTTGCTTTGTATATATTACCTACGTTATTGATTATTAGTATTTCTGCGCAAGCAGCCTGTTTCTCCATATGAGTTCCTAATCTTCTTTTTAATTTTTATTCTTTTTCAATTATATATTAATATTTTGTTATTAATTATTACATGTTATTATTAATATTTATTGTTGTTTTGTACGGACAGTATTTTTAAAAGAAATATTGGTCATTGGTTAGATTGGAAGGTCATTTCCCGTCTATTTTAAGATGGACTATTTCTGTAGGTAGGGGAATGTCTCTGTCTGTGTCCAAACTGCTGATATTAATGCGTTTTCGATGTTAAATAACACAACTTCAATGTGTAAGCTGCCCGCATATAACATTACCCAATATGTACGTTGTGCCGTATTTACGGCAAATCCGACACAAAATCGAGCTCGTTCATTTAGAAGTATAGATTGTAGATCGTGTAGCCCTTTGTTGAATGTCGTACAATACATCACGAAACGAGAGGATCAGAGCTTTATCATTACGTGTAAATGTAGGTTAAGAATTATCCAGTGTGTAAAACTCAAAGTATGTACATGTTGTAGAAGTGTGTGTTGACTTTACAGTGTTCTGCCACAATACTGTAATGAAAGTAATGGCGAAACGAAATAAATGGGTAACATAATGATTTCAATGTTGCTTTTTGTCAATCTATTATTGGTCCACCATTACTAAATCTGACTACACATGTTACTTCTAATTTGACACTTAATCCATTAACCCTTACAGCGTTGAATTTTCAAAACAAATACTATTCCACAATTCAAACAGGTCAAGCTTATGATGGATATTTAGGGGTTGTTGTTTTTTTTTCAAAAAATGTGTAACATGACAAATAGTGCAGATCCTGATGAGAGGGCTCCTTTAGGAGCCCTCTCATCTGGGTCTACGCTGTTTGCAAATGACATTAGTGACTAGTGCCCCGTACTGTAAGGGTTAAGTCCTGGTAACGAATTTATTATAAGATTTGCAAACATTTTGAATCTATATGTGATGCCGAGTAACCCGGCGTCTGATCAGGATCAAAACTGTTTGACACTCGAACCAAATGTCTGTAAAGAAATGGAATAATGATGTATTAAAGATATAAAAAATAGACAATAATGTTTTACAGAAAAAACATCCCAGTGCTGAATGGATTTATCACCACTCTACTGTGTCATTGGTTTACTAACATCAGAAAACATTGCTGTAATTAATTTGATGTAAAAGGAAGCGCTAATACAGATTCTCATATATCGCTGGTGGAAATCACAATAGTAACGACAGCTTGCAAACGTATAATGGTTTTTAAACAGATATAAATAATGGAAGCCTGTTACACGGCGTGTTATGCCATTAAGACTTGCTGTTTTAATTTGGTAATATCTAATACATTATTGCAAAAACATAACACTATCACAAATGAAAATAACGGTCAGACCATTCTACAGGCAACTCATACAAAAGATGTCGCAGTGATACGACAAGCATATTTATGCATGGTCCACTAGTATGGTCAAGGCATGCGATAGACTTACAGCGCTGATTTTTCAAAAAGACTTTTCCAAAATACAAATAGATCACCATTATGATGAATATTTCTAAGACGCCTCAATAGATGTCAATAACAAAGTGAACTGGGAATTTGTCTTATCTGAGTTCAGCATCTAATTCTGATTTTGAATCTAAACCTTATCTATTATCTACAAGATGAGCTGCTTTCGAATTGTATTGATTAAGAATTTGTCTCTGCAGAAACCCAGTACTTTGGAGAGCATTTTCGTACGTTTAAGCCAGTGGCGTTTTTCATGAGACACATGTGAGTTTCGCTTTACAGAAACTAATCTTAACCCTTCGCTTGCTATTCACGTCAATAGACCTGCCTGTAAATAGTGAAGATCCCAGATGAGACAGTTCCTGCAGGAACTGTCTCATCAGGGTCTGCACTATTTACAAGTTGATTGTGCAACCAATGCACTCCACAACAGTGATTGCACAAGAAACTAATTTTAGACAGTTAAGATATATGTTATTATATCACAGGGCATGGGTAAAGAAGAAGAAATGCATTTTAAAATTCAGCAAGAGAAGGGTTAAAGTTTTGCAAACATTGTACAACCAGACCAGTCGCCGAGTTCAAAACGCGGTGTCTTATCAGGTTCTGTACTGTATACAACCCAATCAGAGTAAATTCTGTTTGCTGACCGGTGTGCTTAGTAGTGTAGAACGTGATCAATCGAAATGTTACCAACGCAGTGAGTGATCAGTTTTTGCACAATTGCAAAGCTTAACCCATTACATCAAAGGCTATTTTAGACCCAACCTCTTGGAAAGATCTACTGAAAACGCCCATTTAATAGAAAACAGGGCAAACTTTAGAATTGTCTAGTATTGAAATCATAGGAGCAAATGCTCTATTTATCGCAATGGTTTCAAAAAGTGTCTTTTACAGGCGTCAAAATGCGTCAATATGAGGGAATGGGTTAAAGGTCAGTTGTTAAATAGCGGGGCTTATATCTATCGATGTACCATGTACAGTAAACCCCCTCTAATCCGGAATTTTAGTACAGAAGATTTATTCTCATTTCTCAGACGTCCTAGCTGAGTTACTAAAAATAGCGGTACTAGAAATCCTTGTCTGGAACACCCCTTGTCTAGTGTATTTATACGCGCGATAAGGCGAAATTAATAAAAGGGAAGTAACTCTTACAGAATTATACCAACATTTCTATAGCCAACAACATTATAAATTAAAATTAATATAAGTAATTAGCACAAATATGAAATTCTATTTATCATATAAACATTTTAAAAGCCTAATTAATTAACCGACGACGGTATTTTGTAGTGACTCAGTCATTTATATTTTACGCCAAAACTTAACGTTTGTGGTTGTCATAACAAATGTCACGCTTTTACGCTGCAGTTTGTTACTATTAGATATGGAAGAAGTATTACGCAAAGTAAAGTAGTACTTCACAAAATCCGTTAATTTACTTGGTTTTAGGGCGTATTTCAGCGAGAAAAATAATCAAGCATGGGCTTTGTTTAAAGACGGGGGTTTCTATACCACTGGCAACATCGTACTATCTGCCACAGGAATCACATTTGCTAACAGCCTAGATGCAGATGAAACGACGAGTAACCAGGGATCCCATCAGGATTCAAGCTGTTTGACACTCAGTCAATACATTCAATACGTTCAGGATTCAAGCTGTTTGACACTCAGTCAATACCTTCAATACGCTTAACCCTTTCGCTGCCAAATTCTGCTAACTTTGTCGTCTGCTACAAAATTTCACTTTTTTTATTTTCTCCATTTTTGTTTCAAAAACATAGTAACAGTAACAAACAGTTTGGATCCTGATGAGACACCGAGTTACTCGGTGTCTCATCTGGATCCAAACTGTTTGCATAGGTAATCACAGATCCGGCATTGGCAGCGAAAGGGTTAGTCAAATAGGGATTTGTCAAAATTGTGCCAGGTGTTATTTTAAGCAGACATTATTTTTCACAGAGGGTTAAGAGTTAATATCACACTACCCTCATTTTAAATGATTATTCAGAATTGTTTTCCATACCCTAAACAAACTGCCATGTTATTCCATTTTCGCAGCCTTCTTAACACTTTCCCTGTTTAAAAATAATGTAAGAAATATGACCATACACAAATTAACTAGCCGCAAATGTTATCAGCATTCTAAACAGGTGATGTTTACTTTGTCAGGAGCCACCTGATATACATAGGTATACCCAGTCTGCAAAGACGTGAAAGGCGTTTATATCAAGGGAAGGATTAATCGTGCATTTTAACATGGTCACTGATGAATATATATGCATGAATTGATCGCTTCATGAATATGTATGCATGAATTGATCGCTTCATGAATAGTCCTTATCTTAATAATTCATGATTTTCAAGAGGCACAAACTGTAGGATCATTTACTGCGGCTATCGCGGCAGCCAATCTTTTAGAGGTTGAAAAAGTCCTTATGCGTTTCTGCGGGATTAGTTTTTATTTAAATGTTTGATAGAAAATTCCAAGCAGAGTTTATATTTGTTTGGCTGCTATGTACTGCATTGTAATATATTTTTCAGCGGTTGCACATATTTTTGTTATTATATCTCATACGGCTTTGAATTTTGACCATGCGTTTCTGCGGCCCTGTGTTTCTATAAAAGCAAATCTTTTTAATAACTATGGTTTACTGTGAGGCAAGTTTTTATTATTTTATATTAATGTATTTGATTTACTTTGATTCATATATTTTTATCAGCATATTTTTGTCGGGATCATTTCTTTCTTTTCTGCCATGATCCAGTTTCAGTGAAAATGCTTGTGAATTAGGTATAACTGATTAAAATCACATTGCCAATCATAGATGTCAGTGTGGTCTAAGGGTTATAACGATGGACTAGGAAACGTGAGGTCGGGGGTTCGAACCTCGGTGGAACCTGAATTATTTTTTTCTCATATTTTCTTAGCACCCTTAGTATACGTGCTTTTGGTTTAAAACCATTTTGTACATAAAAATATAAATGGAAAAGTAGTAAAGTCAAGCAGGCAAAGCCACATGCAAGACGCAACCACCACCAAAACACCGATAGACAGCATGACACACACACACACAACCACACATCCAAACGCACACGCACACACACACACACGAAATGAACACAGAAAACACCAAAAGACACACAAGAACCAGGGACAAACGTTCCACAACATGAACAAACCACAAGCACAAAGACGCAATGCAAACAAAAGGAAGGGTGACAAAGAGAGTACCGCCTTGGCACGGTCAGCAGCAAAAACACCACTGGGGGTTTAAACCGGTTTACTGACGTCCTAACCTCACACTTCTCTCAAAGTCACCCTAGCTTTACAAATATTGTAAATAAAGGTATCCCCGCTGGACTTACCCACAACATAGACGACGGTGAACACAGGACAACATGTAAAACATAGCATAATAACTGTGACAATCCGTCAAATATGTACTCAATGACTTTGCTGAAGTCAGAGCACCTGCAGGTAAGCCGTTAAGGGCACGACAGGGAAAAAATAATACATGAGTCTGGTAAGCTCCTCCTGTATCCAAGTTTAAGAGTATACCATCATAGAGTACTACCCTCGGCCTGTCATCGCGCAAGCAAAGAGGGAAGCGTAGCTACCGACTGTAAAAGGGTCGATAACCAAACATGCAGTGTGTTGCAATATAATAGGATCATAACCTTTCTTTTTAATTTTTTTTAATGCGTTTTATAAACAAATCATGAAAATGGATCTTTTGTTTGCATTTTGGCTTTGTTAAAGTTATTTAGCTGAGACCGCTTACTCGTGGTTTTGTTGACCGTTTTGCATATTTCACCATTGTGCATGAATTTGCTTCAACTTAAATGTATAATTATCTTAAACTAACCTGTTCTTAATTTGGGGACAACATAAGTGAAAAAGTTAATGGGCATTGAGTCGACCTATTGGATTAATTTCATGTAGACTGTAAGTATGGGAGTTTGTATGCCTTGTGAACATCACTTAATGTGATAATGGTTTCTACGTCAGTGTGTTTCAGCAAATGAATAAGATTGATCTGTGACGTAATGTGTATTATTGGTGTCAAACACAGGTATTATGCATCATGGCTCATTAAAACATTCCCCCGTTTCTGCTACATGCATTAATTCATACATAACAGTCATGTTTTCCCAATGTATCTGTTAATTAAAAGTACTAAACCATATTGCTCCCTCTTTTTCTTCTATCCTGCTTAAATACATGTTACGCAGCCATTTTACGCTTGCGTAAAACCTTGCTTGTTTATAACTGAGAGGGATTTCTAAATGGCCACCTGAAGTTTTCAGACATTTGACAAAAACCAATACATATACATAAGTTATGTTTTGTACCTGCGATTTGAAACGGCGTTTTTCTCGTGAAAATCAATTTAAAAGAGAGCAGTGTGTTCTAATAAGCTTTTTTGGTATGTATCTGTTTTATTCCTAAACCATGGAAAAACACAAAGTTATCGGTTAGAAACTCCTTCCAGTGAATATAACAATTTAAGCAAACATCGCAGATCCTGATCAGACGGCTCATACAACAGCCGACTGATATGGGCCTGCTCTGTTTGCAAAGACGTGTACATCCTTTATTATTTGGGAAAGGGTTAAAAGGCTTACTGGTTATCGACTATAACGGTCGTTATTGTCGTTACTTCCCTTCATGGGAAGCAAAAGAAATCATAATTGTCAATATCAATAGTGTCAGCTCTCAAGCACCACTAACTCATAAAGCTTTAAAATCCAATACATTGGGCATAGGCAAAACGTATACCCCGATAAAATGACACAGGTAAGCTATGAAAAACTATTGGCCGAATATCAAACAGTTTGAATCCTAATTAGATGCCGAGTTACTCGGCGTCTCATATGGATAAAAGCTATTTACAAAAGCGTACCAGGTCATGGTGTGTGGGGTAAGGATTTCAAACTGTTGTCAGATAGCTAATGTTCTCATTTTGTTATAATACTGTTTGGTCAGCATAGTGCTGCATACTGGAATTGTTTCTAATGAATGCGATGGCTAAAATAAATACAGTAGTACCTATCCTAAGCGGCAATCAAAACGAGGTATAATTATTGGTCTGAAAGGCAGGTGGTAGCTTAATAAAGTCAAAGGTAATGCAGACAGCTCCTATTGGACCTTACTGCATTAAGTTTGCGCTTCATTAGGCGAATATTCTCCAGCGTATGAAGTAGTCAACTGCAATCTGTTTGATTTATTGCAAGGGGACAATGGCGATTTTGTACCCGTGGGCACTGTTCTGGTCGGCGGAGACTTCAGCGGTTGTATAAGCTCGAAACCTGACTACAAACTAAATGATAGTATACATACAACGGCTGACTTAAAAATACATACCAGATGAACCTATTACAGCAATAAAAAAATAAAACAGTTAACTTTTACGACTTACACTTATTTTGTATAGCCACTGGACTACGTGTATGTAACGGACGTCTGTAAAGGCTCGTACACCTACGTGTGTCATAATGCTTGTTTAATGATCGACTACTCAATTTGTAATCAGAACGATTTTTTACGTATTGGTTTTTAATGTACAAGAGTTTCTGATCATGCTATATTTTAGTTCGCAGTTTTGTCAGGTAAACGAAATGTACGAGATGATCCGTCACAGTTCAATGTTATCTTTATAGATATTAACAGTAATGATACAAAGTGTGAATGAAATCGATTCCAGCTTTATGAGACTTGTAAACGATTCGTCAATAGCTTTGTTTGAGAAACAAATAAAGGTAACAAGAAACGCAAAAGCAGCCTTTTCGCATAATCTGATCTTTAAAAACGCTTATTGGTTCGAGCAGGAATGTGTTTATAAACAGAATCGATATCTTAATTCTCTATGCATTTTAATGCCTTTCAATCTACGGAAAACAGAGTAGTTTTACTGTTAACAAAACGTGATTACAAGAAACTTATAAACAGAAAGAAAACAATGTGCACACTTAACAAATCCAAAGAGATCGAATGTTTGTATTCAAAAATACCACGTGACTTTTAGAAGTACTTCTCTAAGGGTAAAAGAAAGCATGGAGAGTATTTGTCTACAAACGGTTTCGAGTTTTTTAAAAGCTCAAGTAACGATATAAATGTCACACAAGATGATGAAAGTAAAACATTTGCTGCTGCGAACTTGAACTCGGAGGATCCGATTTTTCCTGAACTAGATGTTATACTACCCAATGACAGAAGTATCCGATGCATTAAAGACAATGACGCGCGGTAAAGCAGACACTCCGCTAACATCTTGTCAAATATGTATACTTGGCATACTTATAAAGCGCCTATCTTGGAAAAAGAACTGGTAGATGTCCAGAAAAGATGCGTAAATTAAAACATTTTCAAGAATAAATCCTTTACTTCTCCACCAAGAGACGATTCTAAAGAGTGGTCACGGTATATTATTTGGTGGAGAAATGACGAGTTTATCATTTGGGTACGCACCCTAATCTGTAGCTCTCACTGGGCATACAGGGTAAGGTTACGGTTTCGGTCATATGTGGGGCATTCAAGAGTGTGTCTGATGGTTCATTCAAAATTTTAAACAAAGAGCGAAGGAATGTTTTATGCGATATTGGGGAGGTTTATTGATACTAGTAATACATTGTTGCTGTACAAACATGTGGAAGTGGATTTTGAATACAGGCGGTATTTAAATCTGTCGATAAATTCACAAAGGTTCTATATTACAAGACTGGGAACCTCTTCCCACTGTCTACGTATGGAAACAGCGAGTTACGGGACCAATAGAACAGATAGAGCAGATAGACTGTGTCAAACGGGTGAAACTGGTGAGGTGGAGAATGAATTCCATTTCATTATGTTACGTCCTAAATACAAGACGCTTAGTAAACGTTATACAGTAAAACCTCTGTTAACCGGCAGTTAAATTTAGTATGAATATCGGTCTTGGAGACAGGTGGCAGCTTAATGCAGGGTGAAAGTCATGCAGAAAGCTCCTAGAGGAGCTTTCTGCATGACTTTCACCCTGCATTAAGCAGCCACCTGCCTAAAAGTATCTAAATTCTTATCTAGTAGAATTCCGGTTAAGAGAGGTTATACTGTATTTCGGATTATTATGCACAACGACCTAGTATATTTAAACACGTACAACTTTTTACTCAAATGAAATTACACTTTGTCAAAATTAGTACTCTTTATAAAAATGTGCACTTAAAGTAAAAGAAAACGTGTTGAGACGAGTCATTTCGATTATAGATTGTAGAAATGGTTGAAGTTATTACTGAATAGTTGTCCAAGTAAATCGTATTTATGTAATATTTACCTTCAATGTGGTTAAACCTCGCATAAAACGCATTTCGCACTGTTTACTATTTCGACATATTTTGTATTTTGTATGTACATGTGTATAATATTACGGATGCTAAAAGCTAATAAACTATATGTTCTACTCTGCTCTGTTCTGCTTATTCCGCTGTGAAAATAAGTTATGTCTGCTCAAATCTTGATCTGTTCAATTTTGACAAGGTTCGCTTCGATTAAGCTTTTGAAGTAGTATTGGACGAGTGGGAAACAACTTACTCAGCGTTTCATCTGTATCCAGTCTGTTAACAAATACAAGTCAGGTCGCGAATAACCAGACGAAGATTAACTTTACTCAAAGATAGCTCTTCAGAGAACTCTTTTCATCATTTACTCCACAGATACGACTATAACCCACAGCCTGCTAAACCAACAATGCCCGCACAGTCTCTGACCTGCTGTACTTTGTACAGTAAAACTTCTCTAAATCAGACGTTAAATTTAGTATAAATATCGGTCTTGGAGACAGGTGGCAGCTTAATGCAGAGTGAAAGTCTTGCAGAAAGCCTCACTAGGAATTCTAGTAGAAAATATTTTAGATATGTTTAGGCAGGTGACTTTTTAATGCAGAGTGATAGTCATGAGCTTTTTTCATGACTTTCATCCTGCATTAAGTTGCCACCTGTCTCAATGACCGATATTTATTATTTATTCTCAATAGAATGTCCGGTTCAGAGGGGTTTTACCGTATTAAAAATCAGAGCAAAAAATAAACATTAACAAGTTCTAACTTGTTTTTATAAAGTTAAATGTTAAAATTACAATATTGTTTCAAACATCTGATGAGTACTATGGTCAACGAAAACTCTTAACCCTTTCCCTCATATAAACGTGTTTTCACGCATCTGCAAACAGAGTAGACCCAGATCAGACGACTCCTATAGATCTGCTCTGTTTGCTAACAGAATTTGATAGATCTGTTTATTTGCTTCCTAAAATATCTACAATGTTCCACCTTTCATATATCTGTATAATTATTTTGTTATTGAATATTCAGTAGGTATTGAAATTTGAAATAAACACAGAACAGGGAACGGGTTAACGGAAACCGTGTTTTTCACACTACGGTTGAGCTAGATCTATATTGTTTGCAATGCTCTTATAGAAACGGTGTTTTGAATTGTGTCTATTTTTTGTACACAAGGTTGCGCTTGCTTGACACCTTAATAGCACGAGTCTGATCAAATTACGAACATTACGAGCTCACACTAATTATTTCGGCATTACAACATCTGTTGCCATGGTTTTGTCGATAGAAAATCTCATAATCTGCTAAAGCTAATCACCACAGAAGTGTGAAATAACGACTTTAATAACCAAGTGAATAGCGTTCGTTGTAGTCACATCAGCCGATAGACAGTCAGCATTAACATTTTGTGTCTGAACATTGCTCGTACCAATACCCTGTGCAAAATTGATGAATTCAAAGCAAACTGCCATCTAGTTTATATTAACTTTTCAGATATATTCATTTAACTTTTAACTTCGTGAATATGCATGCAAGAGTATTATTATAAATAGCTATTATTTTGAAAATGCAAAATCAAAATAAATGTATTACCATGCCAACACAGTAGAGAATCTGTAACATATAGGAAACTACAGTACAACCTCTCTATAACGGCAATTAAATTGTGTTAATTAGTTGGTATCTAGGGCAGGTGGCTGCTTAAAGCAAGGTGAAAGTAAAACAGAACGCTCCTATAGGAGCGTTCTGTTTTACTTTCACCTTGCTTTAAGCAGTCACCTGCCTTTAACACAAAATACTTGATGTAATTTAGTGGTCGTTATAGAGAGTTTTTACTGTAGAACATACCCTGATTATCAGTCAACTTCTACAGGATCGATCTGATCTGGGTCTATTCTGTTTGCAAATGTACCGAGTAACTGGATTCCAACTGTCTGCAAATGCATGCCAGGATCGATACACAGGATAGGGGTGAAAGTGTCCTTTGGGAATTAATTAATGTATGGATATACTAACCATTCCCTGATAAAGCCACCTTATCATGCCTTTGAAAACAGAGACGACCCAAACTAAAGACTCCTAAAGGAGCCGGCTGTTTGCTTATGGAATAATATAGATCTAATTCCACTATGGTAAAACATTCCTGTCTTTATTTACCATCCTAACAAATCAGTTAATAAATAGTCATGGTGTCATTATTTCTCACACGAATATTTACCAGGTAATTGATTATTCAAAATTACACATATTTTTCTCATGTCTTTAAAACTAGCAAGTGCTCGTTCGATATAGGAAATAAATGTTTGCGTATGCTTGGAGTATGTTTGCATAAATCTTCGTCATGAGTAGCATTTTTTATGCTTTGTTGTAATTATTAACACATTCCCTCCTAGTGACGCATTTTGGCGCCTCTGTATATCACATTTTGAAGCAATTATGATAAATAGAGCATTTGCTCCATAGGAGCAAATGCTGTATTTATCACAATGGTTCCAAAACTACCCAATTCTAAAAGTCTCCTTTTCTTTAGTTTATGCTCCTTTTCGATACATTTGTTCAAAGAGGTTGGGTCTAAAATAGTCTAGGAGGTACTACGTTAAGTCAGTCATAGTAATGCCTTGGTTTTCTCACACACAAGTTTCAAGTTGACCTAGTGCAATGAACGAAGATGTTTTTAAACCGAGTTTGTTTATACTTCTGTTTTCTGTATAGTTTCGGTGTTGGTCTTGTTTCAATTTTGTTATGGTTGCAATAAACCTGATTTATAAACCATTTTATTTTTCTTGCTTGACATTTAATTCCGAGTTCGTTGATCAAATTACGAACATCGGGAATTTTGCGCCAATTAGTTTGAGATAATAACATGTGCTTCTATGGCTTTTATTACCCAGAATCTCGTATTTCATTCATAATAATTACACTAGCGACAAGTAATAGAGACACATGCTGATTAGCAGTCTAAATCTGTCTGCTTTAAAATTGTTGATGTTAAAACACAAATACTATGAATGCATAAAAGATATTCAGATTCCACCCTTAAATCATTGTGTATTTAATCAAAATGTTTTCAAAATATGTCTTTTACGTATAACTCTATGACCACCCCATCTATGTTAAACACATATCAAAACATATCATCAATTATATCGGTTATCCATAATGATCATTAGCCTTTCAACTATTGGTAAAATATGTTTGTGCTTCATCATTGAACCCTTCTCGTGGTATCAGCTGAAAATATCATTGCAATCACTTTTTTAAACAAATCTATCCAGTTGACTTAATTGTTTGAGAGACTACTCGGCGTCTCATCTGGATCCAAGCTGTTTGCAAACGGGAGTCAGGTAGCGATTAGCATGAGACGAGGTAATGCATCGAGGGATTTAATATACTAATAGGAATTTTTTCTATTCGCTTAGAAATTTTTGATACAAATCTGATGATGTCTGGATACTAAAGCTAAACAAAAACATCAAATTATTATTCCGAACTAACATCTGCCTGTGTAAATGGAAATCATAACGATAAATGACAGTTCAGCCCTTACAAAGCTGAATTGTTAAATGGATTATTCCAAAATTCAAAAAGGTCAAACCTACAGTGAATATTTAGGGATGTTTCTAAAACAAAGTTTATCATGACAAACCTTGCATACCCTGATGGGAGGACTCCTCTAGGGGCCCTCTCATCAAGATCTACACTGTTTGCAAACGGAATTAGTGACTCGTTTCCAACATTACTAACAGTTAACACGCTGCAAACGAATCTGGCATTACCTTGCAAACAGTTTGTATCAAGAATAAGGAACTCAGCGTCGCACCAGGATTCAAACAGGTTGACATTCTACTTCCACATATGAAACTAAATGAACGAAAGTCTGGCTCTATACAGTACACCCCTCTAAACCGGAACTCTAGTAGGTAGCTTTAAATACTTTTAGGCAGGTGGCTGCTTGGTGGGATAGTCATGCAGGAACTTCCTACACGAGTTTTCCGCATGACATTCACCCTGCATTAAGCTGCAACTTGTCTCCAAGATCGATAATTATACTAAATTTAACGTCCGGTAACGTTTAACTCTTTCGGCGCCAATGTCGCCTGTTGGCACTATTGAAAGCAGTGCAGTCCCAGGTCAGATGCCGCCTTTTCAAGCCGGTATTTGACCTGGGACTTCACTGTTTTCTAAATTATTTAGCCCAAGCATACAGGTTTTTTAAAACAAATGTTTTACTAATATACCTTTCTTATTTAGTTTAGAATTATATTTAATATGAAATTATTATTGCAGACGACACTTTTAAATTTGGCGCCAAAAGAGTTGGATGGGTTTTACTATATCTGAATTAGGATGTAAGTTTCAGCAAAGTTAGATTGGTTCATCCTTCTTCCGCTGTGAAAACAAAGTCTGTTGAAATTTGGATCTGGTGCAATTTTGACTACTGCCGATTGGATGAAGCTTTGAGGAACTATTGAGCGAGTATCAAACAGCTTGGATCCTGATGAAACACTGAGGTGTTCGCAAATTCAGGCCAAGTCACGGACAGCTACATACGGGTAAAATTGAAAATGCAAACAATATTTTAACCCTTACAACACTGAATTGTTAAATGGACTATTCCAAAAATCAAACAGGTCATGAGTATGGAGAATATTGAGGGATTTGTCTAAAGAAAGGTGTAACATGACAAACAGTGCAGACCCTGATGCGCGGGTTCATATAGGAGTGATCTCATCTGAGTCTACACTGTTTGCCAAGGACATAAGTTTCCCGCACTGAAAGGGTAACCAACTAGTACGGTTACACTTCCCTCAAATATAGGAGGGATGTAATCAGAAAACAAAACACTCTATTAAAACCAAAATATAATTTTCAGTTTGCATAAATAACCTTCTCCAAGTAAGCATTTGTATACAGCTTGGATTCAGATAACACTAGCTCTCAATTTAGTAACTCTTAATTAACCTATTCCATCCTACTGACGCCTTTTGACGCCTCTGTAAAAGTCTTTTTTGAAACCATTGTGATAAATAGAGCATTTACTCCATAGGAGCAAATGCTCTATTTATCACAATAGTTTCAAAACTACAAAATTCTTAAAGTTTCCTTTTCTCTAGTTAATGTTTCTTTTTCGGTAGATTTATTCAAATATGTTGTGTTTGAAAATAGTCTAGACGGAAATTAGTTAAGTAACTTTCAAATAAGTAACTCTCATTTTGATCTGAATTGTTTAACGATAGGTCAATCGTTTCTAGATAGACAATATTACATCCGTGTCAAGATAACCCTTTACTCTATAGATCCGTATTTTAACGCCTATGCACACACGGCAGACCCTGATCAGTTGACTCCTGTAAGAGCCGTCTGATTACGCTTTGCTCTGTTTGCTTACGGAATAATATACATGTGATTCTACAGATTCTGTCAAAGACACACATTTCATTGCTTGTAATGCCATATTTTCATATTCAGATAATTACCAGTCATGAAATCATTATTTCTCATAAGAATATTCATGAAGTGAAGGGTTAAAGATTATGTATGGTATTCAATTGTTAAATCTTGAAATTTGGTTCACCGACTTTCCGTGTTTATTGATTTATACGCGATCTTTCACTGTGTAGCTTGTCTGATGTCCATCTTCTACTGTCTCGCGAATGATGTATTTCTGCATCGCCCATAATACAGTAAGACCTGTTAAAAGCAGACAGTCTCTGCATTGTTCGTTGAGTTTTTATGCTTAATAAGATTTTACATACGTTATATGTATTAATCATTTTGATTCATGTAGTACGTTAAAAGGCTAATCGTAACATATTAACATGTAGGAGTTTATTTGATGATGATACTGATGATGGGCGGTGATCATGGTGATGATGATGATGGTAATGCTAATGCGGTATTATAATCTTAGTTCAAGAAATCAGCGTTGGTAAATAAATGTATGTTACTTTTTATTAGTTGTACTAAAAGGTGCTTGTACAATAAAGTTGATATTAATGACGTCTTGGTTCAACAACTAGAACCCCTTAACGACCCCAGTATTACATTTTCACGCATTTTTAAACAGGGTAGACCCAGATCAGGGGCCGTCTGATCAGAGTATGTTTGTTCCTTTTGTTTATGAGATTATATAAATCTTATTCTATAGTTTCTGTCATGGCCAAACTGTCTCTTGCATACAGGTAATAAATATTCATGATGTTATTACTTCTTATGTAGCCGGATAGAGATTGTGGTGAAACAGTTGATAGGCTTATACTGTGTAGCTTGGTAGCTCAGTCGGTAGAGTGTTGGCATGGTAAGCAAAGTGCCCTGGGTTCGAGTCCCAGTCGAGTCACAATTGGACACAAATATTACTTCTAAGATGTACTTAGAATTATATCCACATGTTCATGATCACGGCATATGTTGAAATACATGTAATTGCCCTGAATACTTTGGGTTAGGTAATTTTATGATAGAATAAAAGTTGGTTTCATTGCTACCTTTACATTATTTGACTGACCATAGAGTGTCAAATATGACTGACCAGTGCTGATAATGCAAACTACGTGTGTATATATTTCAAGCGCGCATGTGCGATTGGCAGAAGTTCGCCAACCTTGTTTTGGAAATTCAATATCTCTTACGGCAATTATATAATATCTATATAATATGAACGGTTGAATATGTAAGTTAATTGAAAATTGTTATTTTGTTGAATATAACTGTCTTTTTATTGCGCTAACTCTTCACTCCATGAATATTTATGCAAATGATGACAACATTAATACTAATTAACTGATTTTGTAAGGCACCATGAACAAGCGAACTTTTTATCATGACGGAATCAGTATCATTATATTTATATCATTTCTTAAGCAAACAGAGCAGACCTTGATCAAACGGCTCCTACAGGAACAGTCTGATATTGGTCTACTCTGTTTGCAAAACGTATATTTAGTGTAAAGAGTTTACAAATCAAATAATTGCATATAAATAAGAAAATGTGATACTTGTATTGTACATTGATGGCATTGAACTGCAAAGTATTAAATATGCAGGATAGAAAGTACCATATAGGAGTCGTCTGATGAGGGTCTTATCTGTTTGCTCGAGACATAATACAGTTGAACTTCGATATCTCGAACTCGGATAACTCGAGCTTCGAGATAAATTGATCCTTCAGTTCGGGCCTTCCAAAATTTACAATACAGAACTGTTCTAAAATATATCGCTGTACAATATTTAGAAACACATGTGGCAGCTTAATGCTGGGTACCCCGTTTAATGTATATTTGACCCTGAAATAAACTGTAACAAGTAAGAATTGTTTTAGTCCACTAAAAGAGATGTTCCTCACTCCCTTTCCTTGGATTTAAACCTATACGAGTACATGCATACTTAGGTTGAATTCAGGCCGCATCAATATTATTTATTTATTGTTATAATAGCACATAGACACCGGAACTTTTTGTCCAGACAGATACAATAGAATCAAACGCCAAAAACACTAGGCTTGACAACAGTTTCCCATTCAAACGTAAATTTGACCTTGAGGTCAAAGATCAATATGAGACTTTGTGCCTCATCATGGTACATTCAGGTCAAATGGCTAAGGCCTAGGTGAAAGAACAAAACAGTTCAGACCCGACAATATTTTCCTATTTAAAGTACAAATATTGGACCTTGATGTCACGGGTCAATGTCATCTGAAGGTCTGGTACCAGCCACTTCGTCTAATGATGATACATCCATATGTCAAATATCTAAGCCCTTACTCAAAAGTCAAACACGTTCTGGGACTGACAATACATTCCTATATACGGTATATAAGTTTGACCTCTAAGTAACAGGTAAAGGTCATGTGAAGATCCCCATGGTACCGGACATTTTGACTCATGATTATACAAAAACATGTTAAATATCTAAGCACTTGATCAAAAGACAATACAGTTCTGGCATGGACACTTTTGTCCCCTTTAATTTATATAAAGTTGGCCTCTAGGTCATAGGTCAAAGTCAAATGAAGGTCGTCATGGTATGAGAAACTATGTCTCATCATGTACATTCACATGTCAAATATCTAAGACCTGTGTCAAAGAACACAAACGTTCTGGCACGGACAATATTTAACTATTTAAGATACATACAATTAACTTTGATGTCAAAGGTCAAGGTCACATGAAGGCCAGAGTGATACGCGACAAGTTTTCTCATCTAAGCCTTGGGAAAAAGACAAAAAAAAGTAATGCACAAGGTTTGTATGAGAAGAACGAGAAGAACTTGAAAAAAGGACAGTATGACTCCTTCTGGGAAGGGGATACAAAATTTCGCCATATCTTCGCTTCCTCTATAGAAATCACTTATGTAAAAGTGCTGACTTATACATATTCGCTCCCATTTTGACACATAATCGTTAGCCAGCTTCGCAAATTTTTCACCCAATACAATTTCAAAATTCAAGCTATTATCACGTGTCTACAAAACTGCAACCAGAGTGTCAAACAGTTTGGATTCTGATGAGACGCCGATCTACTCGACATCTCATCTAGAAAGAAACTGCTTGTATGGGTAATTTTTCATCAGCTCGCAGCAGCCTAAACGTTAACCCTTCTCTTGCTGAATTTTAAAATGCATTTCTTCTTTACCCATGCCCTGTTATATAATGACATATATCTTCACTGTATACAAGCATTTCGCCGTGCAATCACTGCCGTGGAGTGCACTGGTTGCACAATCAACTTGTAAATAGTGCAGACCCTAATGAGACATCTCTTGCAGGAGCTGTCTCATCTGGCTCTTCACTATTTACAGGTATGTATATTGACGTGAATAGCAAGCGAAGGGTTAATCAACGCACCCTTGATCAAATTGCTAACATCAGGAAATTGCAATAATTATGTCGATGAAATAACATCTGTTGCCAAGGTTTCTTCGATATTAAATCTCATTTTCTAATAACAGTTTTACCATAACAAGTTCTTTAACTTGCAGTTTGTAAACGAATATTCGATCTACAGACATGTATGTAAATTCTTTGTTACAAAAACCTTTACTCTATGAATATGCATGTAAGAAATAATGACACAAGGAATACTAATTAGGTGAATTGTTATAACTAGACTCCGAAATGTTCGGCCATGGCAGACAGTGTAGAATCAGATCTGTATAATTCCATTAGCAAACAAAGAAGATAATGTTTAGTCTGATCAGAATCTAGTACGTTTGCAAAGACGTAAAACGCGATGTTATGGAGTTATTGGTTAGTCAATGGACAGTCAATTGGATGATGCAGTAAAACATAACTACACAGCTTTAAACATTCCTTAAAGACAAATAGTTTATATAAATGTAAGAACATGTTTAATGGGTGCATATTGCACAAAGGGTGCTGGCGACTACCTTTCACCGGGCCGGTTTATATATATATGCATTATATACAGTAAAACCCCGCTAATGCGATAGCCTAAAAGAGGTATAATTCTGGGTGCTATATGCAGGTGGTAGCTTAATGCAGGACAAAAGTAATGCAAAAAGCTCCGAGATTAGCTTTCTGCATTACATTTGTAATGCATTAAGCAACCACCTGCTTATAAAGACACCCATGTTTATTCATTAAATGGTCGCATTAGAGAGTTTTTACTGTAATTATAAATGACCAACAAAAATATGACCAACCAAACCTTAATCAATGAATACTAGATCAATAAGACAAAGGGATGACAATGCATATATGCGTGCGCGCACATTTCATTTGTACTTTAGGCGTTGTTGTTGGCTTTGGTGTGACATCTCCTGCCTGTCATTCATATTCTATTTTACTAATAGTTCTGTTCATGTAATAAACATTAACCTGCTGAATAAATCAGCCCCATTCGTCTGTATATTAATAAAATAAACACAGACATAAAAACAATTGTATGGCAATCAGTGCTGATTCCGATCAAAGGAACCTGTTGATCTTGGTCTACACTGTTTGCAAACGTCTTATTTATTCGGTCCCCGCACCTTACGGGTTACGGCCTTCATTAACCCTTTCCCTGTTTTATGTTTATTCCAAATTGCAATACTTATTGAATATTCATTAACAAGATAGTTACAAATAAATATGGAAGGTGGAACACTATAGACATTTAAGAAGGCAAAGAAACAGATTTATCAAATTCTATTAGCAAACAGAGCAGACCCTAATCAGACGGCTCCTATAGGAGCCGTCTGATCTGGGTATACTCTGTTTGCAAATGCGTGAAAACACGTCTATATGAGGGGAAGGGTTAAAGATATTTGTCAAATACCTGTCTGGAATACTTTAC
The DNA here is from genome assembly GCA_963576725.1 of Azorinus chamasolen. NCBI lineage: Eukaryota > Metazoa > Mollusca > Bivalvia > Cardiida > Solecurtidae > Azorinus > Azorinus chamasolen. Next base: position 105,677,030 of record OY755236.1, read on the forward strand.
TGTCTCTTAATAATTCAGTCACCATAGGTCTGTGTGATTTCAAACGCACTGAAAATGTTGAACGTTGCTAATGGTTTACAACAATACATATAGTTATGCATAACCAAACCAAAACATGGACTAGCGAGAAAAGCATTCACAAAACAGGGGTTACAATGTGTGCTCAAGCACAGTTTTATAAGGTAACTAAATAATAGATAAATTTTGAAAGTTGCCATTAACATTTTTTTTCCATATGGAGACCAGGGTTTTTGTTAGAGAGTGTGAGTATGTCGTTACTGAATGCTTTTCTTAAACTTATGAATATTTATGCAAGACATACTGACAGCATGCATATTGATGAGATGATTTTATGATGGTATATTTTGGCCAAGGCAGAGACTATAGAATCTGATTTATATTGTTAACCCTTTCCCTGTTCTATATTTAGCCCAAAATTTCAATACCTACTGAATATTCATTAACAAAATAGTTATAAATAAATATGAAAGGTGGATCATTGTAGACATTTTAGAAAGCAAAGAAACAGATATTTCAAATTCTATTAGCAAACAGAGCAGACCCTGATCAGACGGATCCTCTAGGAATCGTCTGATCTGGGTCTACTCTGTTTGCAAACGCGTGAAAACACGTTTATATGAGGGAAAGGGTTAAACAAGTAAACATGGCAAACCCTTGTCAGACGGCTCCTCGTCTGGTGTACTCTGCTTGTAAAGGCGTTATGAGGTATAGAGTAAATAGCATTGGTTCATGAGATAATCTATTCAAATTATCTAAAGTTATTGTCATAATTCTAATACCAGTTTACAAATTATATTTATTTTCCGTTTAATAAAGCTTGATCTAGGATGACATAGCTTTATGCTGTTAAACGCCCTCTAAAGTGACCATCCAAATTAGTAGGTCTACTTGTGGGTCTTCGGAGCAGGTGTTAGCTAAAGTCCAGAATGAAAGTAGCTTATATTTCCGTTCTGCATTAAGCTATCACCTGTTTCAACCCTCGGATCTTGACGACTTTGCAAACAGTATACTCGGACAGTTCCAATAGGAGTTGCCTCATCCGGTCAGAGTCCATGCTTATAAAGCTTTTAGTTGAGTCTGAGAACGTTCTCAAGCATTTGATTGGTCAGATTTGAGCCTTTGGCTCAAATCTGACCAATCAAAAGCTTGAGAACTCAAATCTAACCAATCAAAAGCCTGAGAACGAAACTCAGACTCAACTAAAAGCTTTATAAGCATGGACCCTGATCTGTTTAATATTTTATCCAAATCTGGTTCTGCTCTTCCTGTGATGGTCAAAACGTTCATTGTTAATTAGGCCATTACGAAAATTCTGCTACTTAACCCATTACCCCATAGGCTTTTTTTTTTAGATCCAACCTCTTTGAATAAATCTATCGAAAATGAGCATTTAATAGAGAAAATGACAATTTCAGAAGTTTGTAGTTTGAAACAAATGGGATATTGTAGGAGCAAATGCTCTTTTTATCACAATGGTTTCAACAGGTGACGTTTGCAGAGGCATCAAAAGGTGTCAATATGAGGGAATAGGTTAATATGCACTCGGTAATTATTTCTGACATGAACACTCGTCAGGTAAAGAGTTATAGGACTGTCACGTTATATTTCAAGCGGTCGATTTACTAATATAATACAGGCTCTAACATTATTATAATTGGCTTTAACCTACAACAATAATGAGTAGGTTCAGGGGCACACTTTAAAATGTTCACTTTTAATTATCAAACTTCCTTAACCCTTTACTCCATTAATATTAATTGTAACAATGATGACATAATGAATATTGATAGGACTGATGTTTACAATGGCTTATAAATATATGAAAGAAGAAACTGTAGAATCAGATCTATAGTATCCCATAAACAACAGAACAGACCCTGATCAGATGGCTTCTATAAAAGCCACCTGATATTGGTCCACTCTATTTGCTAAGGCATAGAAAGGCTTATTTACGGAGTAAAAGGTTAACATATCATGATATTATCGTTGTTGAGATAGAGGCTTTCCAACATATTGTTTCTAATATTGAATGCTATATACATGCACACACATAAAAATATAACAATAAATTTGTCTTAATGTAAATAGAGAAGGGAGGTGATCCCCCGAGAGCAAAACTTCCAACACAAAAATAGAAAATTGCAGACTCGGTTTTATTGAGTCTGTTCATGAACAGTAATTGAAAGTGCAACACTGCTCACGCCCCCTAGCACCGGCTTAAGCGGTATTCAATTTTCAGAACAAGAAGTTCTGAAATTCAGGAACTTCAATTAACGTTATGTCAACAAACGTCGTCCGAATGCATACATGAATATCATTTTTTATGAGTCCCATAAATGGAACACGTGCAAGCAGTGAGGGATCTTCTCTATATGATATACCAAATGACGTCAAATGTTTTTTACCAGTATATCTTTCTTATACAGGGACTCTTCACAAGAAAATTAAAATATGGAGACTATTGGTATACTGAATAGTACATGTTATATTTACTCGTAAAAAGGTTAAATTATCTACGTTATACAGTACAGTCTCGCTAATGCGACCACGATATCCATTAACATAGGAGAGCAAACGTAATAAAGCTCCTTTAGGATCTTTCTGTATACAATTTGTACTGCATTAGTCACCACCTGTTTTACAAATCAAGAATTACACTTCTTTTGAGTGGCCATGTTAGCGAAACTTTGCTGTATAAACTTTTTAATAAACACAAACAAACAGTAGTACTGGTTAATAGGTTAGGTATATGTATATAAATAAAACCTATATATAATACAGTATACAATACGTACTATTGCTTCTCCTTAATCATCTATTTTGTAGCAGTATATGATCTAAGCATACGTTACGCAGACTATTATTAACACTTTACTCAATGAATGATCATGCAAGAAAAAATGTGTGTATGGATATGAACTGAAGTTTTTTATAATAGTACCGTAAACTATATAAACACGAGCATTCTTATCGTGGCAGAAATGATAGAATCAGATCTATATAATCCCATAAGCAAACATAGCAGGTCCTGATCAGACGACCCATACAGGAGCAGTCTGATCTGGTGTACTCTGTTTGAAAAGGCCTAAAACTGCAGGGTTAATACGACCTGGAATAGCAAACGTCTATCCAATATCTAAAGTACCCCGCTAAGTCTCGAAAAGACGATGATGTATATTGTATACTCCTCTGCCAATCATCTTATTTGGATATACACTGTTTGCGCTTCAGTTAGCATCTAAGATGTAACTTGGTGTAGGTTTTAGGATTGGTCCTTTTTAATATGAATAGTCAGAAAGTCCGGGTAAATACATTTGGGGTCGGTCATTTAACTAGATGTGTCGGAATGACTTGAATGTACCTGTTAGCAACACAATAATAACATGAAATGATCATAGTCTAAGAGCGATAACTATTTTAAATATGGGTCAATCGGCATTCAGCACAATATCTGCAAGCATTGAGGAAACATGTCTGGATATGTGAAGTATGACTGTAGGACGAACTGTTCAAAGTGAAATGGTTATAACTCTCATTAAAATAAGGGAACCGACGCGAAAATCATATTTGATTTCTTACTCGTTTTTATTAAATAAAAAATAAATTTCAGGTCAATATTTGCAAGCATTGCTGGAAAAATACATAAAACTAAAGTATGACAGAGGGATGAAATCATCAAAGTCCGAGGGCGATTATTTTGTTTGAAATTACTCAAGCGAAGAAAATCAGAGATGGTCTCAAACTCATTGTTATATTTTATTAAACTAGCTGCAAACAATGCGGTGAAATGTTCAGCTCAGTTTAACCCTTTCCTCCATAAATACGCCTTTCTACTCTTCTGTAATAGTCATTTTATGAAACCATTGTGACAAATAGAGCATTTTCTCCATAGGAGCAAATGCTCTATTTGTCACAATGGTTTCAAATCTACACATTTCTAAAATTTTCCATTTCTCTAGTTAATGCTCCCTTTCGGTAGATTTATTCAAAGAGGTAGGATCTAAAAATAGCCTATGAGGAAATGGGTTAAACTATGATGGCAGGACACACGTTCCAAGGAGCAAATCGACTAGCCATAACTATGTTGAAACTGTGTCATATGGAACAAAAGTAAACTTGATCTGTAAATATTTTTTCACTTACATAAGACATTCAGCTGAGTATATAAAACACTTCCAAACAATATTCGGGAAGCTAAATTAAAACGGAAGACCGGACGGACAGAATGGCTATCATGGTCAACACTATAAGCCCGGACCTTAACCAACAATCTTCCGAATAATTAAAACTAGCCTTTTCCTACCCTATATTGATTAAACAAAAGACTGATTCAAATCTTGAAGAAGATGATTTTCATTTACATAATCAAAGGAATCCTTCATGAGCCTTTTGATCTGGGTGTACACTGTTTGCAAAGGTCCTTTGTACCAGGTTCAAACACACATTAAATGTTCAAATATCCGAATGCATTGGTAAAACGGGCATAGCCATTAGGTATATCCTCATAAAGAATGAATTGGAATGTATTGATAGTGTTCCTAGTCTGCAGGATGCGGCAACTTTTATAAAGATTGTGTAATACAATTTAATTTCATATTGAAAAGCGATTCGTATTGAATCTTATTGAAACGCAGCATTCAAACACCATCTTTGCTTAATAATGGATAAGGAAATCTTCTCATGGTGCAAGTAGTTGACTGCAACAATTTTATCAAGAAAGTTAATATTCTGGAAACATCATGTCAGTGATTGTGAAAATGCCCAGGCATGCGAGGTATTGGGTTTGTGTTTGACTTTATTAATTACGTTGTGAGACATGTCCCTGGCGGTGTAATGTTTTCATCATGCACTTTGAGATACTTACTCCAATAATTCTCTCCTGTTCGCAAGTATTATAAAAATACCATTTATCAATTTCAAAGCAATTACAAGTCCTTTTAACTCAGAGCTATAGATAAGAGAGCTCCAGATCTACCCGAATTTCTTATTTCTCAGTTAACCGTTACTGTTGGTGCTGATTAGAATTGTCCTACTTAAGCGATTCTAATGAATATAGAAAATAATTTACCGACATTTTCTGAATACCCCTCTTATCTATAGCGTTCTGAATACCCCTCTTGTCTGTAGCTTTCTGAATACCCCTCTTATCTGTAGCTCTTGTTATACTCAAACATCATATGGCATGTATATACTGTTATAATCTACGATTTTGCAAACCGAGTAGACCGAGACAAGGAGCCATCTGATCAGTCTGCTATTTTCGCTTAAGAAATAATATAGATACAGTAAAACCTCTCTATAACGGTCACGTAATTGTGCAAATTAGTTGGTATTTAGGACAGGTGGCTGCTTAAAGCACGGTGAAAGTAAAACAGAACGCTCCTATAGGAGCGTTCTGTTTTACTTTCACCTTGCTTAAAGCAGCCACCAGCCTTTAACACAAAATATTTGATGTAATTTAGTGGCCGTTATAGAGAGGTTTTACTGTATGATTATACAAGTCCTACTATTGCCAAGAATGCCTGTCTCCATGTGCATTCATACAAATCATCTAATTAATATTCATGAGATAATTATTTTCTTACATAAATATTCATGGAGTAAAGAAATAACAGGCATCATTATATTCGTAGCATGACAATGGTAAACAGACGGAAAATGCATAGTATATAATACAATAGAAATCAAGCTGACTATTTGATTGAATCATGCGCCACTGTGTAATACCAGTATGGATTTTCTTGCTACGATTTGTAAAAATAACGACGGCAAGACAAAAGCTGGCATGTTCCCAAGCATTCTCCAAAGCAATCTTATTATCTCCTGGCGGATACAAGAGAGGAGAGAGCGGAAATTACATCTTCTAAAAGATTTATTTTTGTATCGGAATTTCCTCCGGCAAAACCCACTATTTTGCCTTTTTATGGGGAACTTTGCACGTGTACTTCGTGCCTAATTGCCGGTATTTGTCTTCTTACTTAATACTTAAAGCGCCGTTACGTGTTACATTCTCATTCTTTAATCCATAGTGTTTTTGAAATTAGTACCAATTGCGTATTAACATTTCGATTAATATTCGAAATAATCACAATATACAAACCACAATTATTTCTAATGGGGAAGTGGCACTTTTAATTTAGAATTTCTTTCTCATATCACCAATATCTTAAACAACACGTTTTATGTTTTAATATGATAACCCTGTTCTATAAATCACTGTGCTGTTTATCCGGACGAACTCCACAGATGAAACCTGAAACTACAGTCCGGCCATAACAGTTGGATGAAATACAGTTAACCATCTTCACAAATGGCCCACTAACATAAGTATACAGTAACCCTCTCTATAACGGCCACTAAATTGTGTTAATTAGTTGGTATTTAGGGCAGGCGGCAGCTTAAAGCAAGGTGAAAGTAAAACAGAACGCTCCTATAGGAGCGTTCTGTTTTGCTTTCACCTTGCTTTAAGCTGCCACCTGCCTTTTACACAAAATAGTTGACGTAATTTAGTGGCCGTTATAGAGAGGTTTTACTATATTTATATAGTATAGTATATTTATAGTATATTTCTGGGTTTTCAACACTTTACCTCATGATTATTCACGTACCCATAATGGCATCAGCTGGCCTTTTATAATGGCATTTGAATATGGGCCATGGTAGAAACAGTAAAATCAGAGCTATTAAGTTCCATAAGCAAACAGAGCATACCCTGCTCAGAATTGGAGGTACTCTGTTTGGAAAGGCTTAAACAGACGTCTAGAGCTATCGTGTAAAGGATTAAGACAAGGTGGGAGCTTAATGCAGGAAAAGGTTTATACTGAAAGGTGTTTTTATGTTTTACTTTCTTTCTGCATTAAGCGCTACATGCGTTTAAATGCATTCGTGCTTACTCATGAAGTGATTGATACTGAGATACAGTAAACCCCTTCTTACCCGGACGCTCAAATTAGTGTCAATATCGATCTTGGACACAGGTGACAGCTTAATGCAGGGTGAAAGCCATGTAGAAAGCTCCTAATGGAGCTTTATGCATGACTTTCATCCTGCATTAAGCAGCCACCTGGCTAAAAGTATCGAAACTCTTCTCTTCTGAAAGTCTGCCTTAGAGGAAATTTAATGTATTCTGATGAATATGAGTCACTCTCTGAGAAACAAGTTCTCATTGCATTGCAAACACGACAGACCCAGATACGTTCAAGTATAATGTTGTACGCTGTACGGTAAGACAGAGAACAAATGCAACAGATTCTGATGAGTGACCAACTGTGCGTACCTTGACCAGACGCCGTGTCTGAGAGACGGTGGCTGTTCTGGGTCAACACTTTTTGCAATAAGACGTTTCTTTTATCTAGAAGATACCCAGACCGTTCAAATCGAAGGCTTTAGTATAAATAGATAAAATCAATATTTTTTCAGACTTGGGTCTACTGCAAAAATGAACCACTTAACCATTCGTTTGCTGAATTTTAAAATACATTTCTCCTTCTTTACCCATGCCCTGTTGTATAATTACATATATATTTACTGTGTACACGTATTTCGCTGTGCAATCACTGCTGTGGAGTGCACTGGTTGCAAACCAACGTGTAAATAGTGCAGACCCTGATGAGACAGCTCCTGCAGGAGCTGTCTCATCTGGGTCTTCACTATTTACAGGTAGGTATATTGACGTTAATAGCAAGCGAAGGGTTAAAATAGTTTGGCCCAAAAACATTTCGTCTGCAAACATTGTAAACATAGCATGCTTTAAATATTAAAGTGCGAATTACTTCAATTTCCTCTCAAACAGTATTTAGAGTGACAAACAGTTTGGATCCTGATTATACGCCAGTTACCCGCAGCCTCATCAGGACCAAACTTGTTTGCAAGGATAGTATTATAGTATAGCACTGCAGCGAGTCTTACTAATGGTTGTTCGGAGAAAATGACGGCGAAATATTTATATGTCTAAAAGCTTCTACATGTGGCGAGGAATATACTTACACTTTATCACTTGGCACGTCTTCTACTGCTTCTTCAGTTTCTATTCCAATTATTGTCACAATTAATCCTGGCACAAATAAAAGCGCACCCACACCAATCATGATAAAAAACCGCCGCCATGAATATTGGTGCGGTTGGGGATTTACTCTACGTGTACCGGACTTCCGGTCCCGCATCACACTTGCATACACACCAGGCCGCATTGTTCTTATGTGATATTTTAGTTGTAGAGAATACTCCTTATGTGATCATTTAGTCCTGGGCGATCAAATGACGGCGCATTGCCAGTGTTGTCCCTCTGTCGAGTCTGAAAAATAAACAAATGGAGATGTGATTTGAGTCATTAATCCTTACCAGATAGAAACATACGCCTTAACGCTTCGCTTGCTACTCACGTCAATATACATACCTGTAAATAGTGAAGACCCAGATGAGACAGCTCCTGCAGGAGCTGTCTCATCAGGGTCTGCACTATATACAAGTTTATTGTGCAACCAGTGCACCCCACAGCAGTGATTGCACAGCGAAATACTTGTACACAGTGACGATATATGTAATTATACAACAGGACATGGGTAAAGAAGGAGACATGTATTTTAAAATTCAGCAAGAAAAGGGTTAAATAATAGAAGGCCCAGATCAAACAGCTCATTGGAAACCACTTGATCACAGTGTGCTCTATTACTCATGGAATTATGTAGATCTCACTATACAGTTGCTGCCAAGGCAAAGGTTAAGTACTGTGTTCACATGCTATGACAATTAAGCTAATAAATATTCATGATGTCATGAATAATCATTCATGATGTCAATATTTTGTATGAAAATTCATCAGATACATACTAAATATGCATACACCATGGTTACTATTCCGCTTGGAAAGAAAGAAAGAAAGGTTACCATTATTAGATAATTGACAACATTCAGTAATGTGATTCCGGTTAAAACAACAACTCAATAAAGCCAGTTGACCAAACTTAGCATCAAAAGGAGCACAGATAATGGTCTGGAATAATCCATAATGCCACCGGGATTTCATTACCTGCGTGCCAATATTGGATTACAATCTAATCTAAGCTAATACAGACTTATTTAGCGTGTTGTATATACATTGTACCTATATGGTACTGATTAAAGAATTCAAATTGATTGTCATGAACTATCAGTATATAGCCCTTTGTATATTGAGCACCGAACAAATGGGTTTCAACTCTTTTACTCCCATATTATATACAGTAAAATCCATCTAAATCGGACGTTCAATATAGTATAAATATAAGTATTGAAGACAGGCGGCAGTTTAACGCAGGGTGAAAGTTATGCAGAAAGTTCCCGTATGAGCTTTCTGTGCGACTTTCACCCAGCATTATGCTGCCATCTGCCTAAAAGTATCTAAATTCTTGTCTACTAGAATTCCGGTTTAGAGTGGGTTTACTATAAGACATTCTCGTTCAAATAGAAACTTTATCCATTCTTGAAGTACGACGATCTTGCAAAGAAAATATATGCTGATGAAAACCGTTACTTTGACTTATTATAGTAAACAGTCCAGATCCTTGCGAAGGGACTCCTCCCGTAACCATTAATCTGGGTGTTTACTATTGGCATATGACTTATGTATGTGCTCGCGCTAGCGTATGTGTTGATGGGCCTTTATAATATACTATTTACGTTGAACTTCAGCCTTAAATTGCAACTGACATAAAGTCGCGCTAATACCACTCCAAAGAAGTCTAGTTCTGGAAATGCTTAAAACAGATGGTAGCTTAGTGCATGGTTATACAAAAAGGCCTTTTTGGAGCTTTCTGCATTACCTTTGCCCTGCATTAAGCAACCATCTGCGTTGACATACTCCCATGTCAATAAAATATGAGGTTCTACCGTATCAGCCATTCTGATCTATTTTTTATCATCATCATTTTTACCATATTATACCATCTTATTGAGTCGAACAACACTACTGTAATATTTCAATATAACTGATTAAAAATGCTTCTATGCAATATTTATATATTTATATGGAAATCATGACAAGTTTGAGTGTACCATATATTTGAATATGTCATTTGATATCTTGTAAATTGTATGCCAATTTAGATGCTAAATAAATCTACTATCTACTACTTCTCCTTTTTTTGTCAGTTTCTTTATTAATACAGTAGAACATGTCTTAAGCGACCATCAAAAAGAGGTCTAATTAAGGATGGTAGCTTAATGCAGGTCAAAAGTAATGCAGAAAGCTAGGAGCTTTCTGCATTACTTTTGACCTGCATTAAGCAACCAACTGCTTTTTAAGATTCCTACACCCAATCCATATTAGATATTATGTCGCTTAAGACAGGTTCTACTGTACTTGAAAATTTGGCTTAACCCTTTACCCGCTGTTCGGGACCTGGTTCACATTTGCAAACAGATTAGACACATATCAGACGTCGAGTAACTCGGCGACTCATTATCCAACCTGCTTGACACTTGTTTTATAAATTCCCTCATACGCTATTTTTAAACCTATTCTGTTAGAATAAATGTACTGAAAAGGAGCATTTACTGTAAACAGGGATTTTTAATTTTGTATTTTTGAAACCATTGTTCTGAATAGAGCATTTGCTCCTATGGAGCAAATGCTGAATTTATCACAATGGTTTCAAACAGCGACTTTTACAGATGCGCCAAAGGCGTCAATGTGAGGGAATGGGTTAATCGTTTTTTAAAAGCTTAATAAAAAAAGTCGTAAACGCTCCAACACATCCAGATTTGAGCACACATATTTTTTACAGCAGTGGAAGTTTTTAATCACGAGGGTTTTACCATGGTATCACATTTTACCCGTGCACGGCCTTCCCTGTTCTGTTTATGTCTAACCCTCCAGGAGGTTGCAATTCTTACTACCAATCAGTGTCCTATTTATCAGAGTAAAACTTTCACCGAATACAGTCATAATATGTATATATTTTCAGGCGCTGTGGTTGATAAATGCCGCGTTCTCACGAGAACATGCAACGCCATAGAATACGGACTTGTCTTATGTGGGTTTTTGATTAATTTATCCATTTACAAACACTTTCAAGTACCGTAACAAATAAGTCCATTAAACATAATTGATTTTCAATGCCTTGCAAGGCGAGCATCAAGTGTGCATTTAGAAGTAACCATAAAAAGATTTAACTATTTGCACGTTACATACGTTTTCGCCCTTGTCTGTGCGCACAGTTTGAATCCAGATAAGACCCCGAGTTACGGGGTCTCACCTGTTTACAAGCGTTTAGACACACTGACTGCATACATGTATATTAAAAGGAAATAAAGGGGAGATGTTGGAATGAGTGGAGTTGTATACAGAGTCTGAGCATGAAAAGAGTTAATGTAGAATAAAACGAAGTGGTGTTAACGGCTATGAATCATTTATTTCAACAAATGACATTTTCGCTTTAGTGAGGCTATTTTCACCGGATTTATTTGTAACAGACACGAACTGTGTCTGGCTATGGTGAAACATGGGTTGTTAGAAACCATACGATGCTTTCTGAATATTGACAATGGTGTTTATGGTATAGGTGGAATGGGAATTGAGCTGGGCTTGAATATCCCTTTTAACATACATGTATAATCATTATTGTCATTTTATCTGTACCGATAATTGTATCCTTTCAACCCTGAGTTAAACAGCCCGTCAGTATTTAACAATAGAGTCCATTCAGTATGAAAAGCTTACTTTCTCTAGGAGCCCTCTGATCTGGTGCTGCACTGTTTGCAAATGAACATGCACGTAGTCAGGGTTGAAAGGGCTACCGTTGATAGGCTCTATTGTATTTATCGAATAAATGAATTTGGGTTTAGATAAACAAGTTAGTAATAGATAAACGTTTTCATACGCCGGAGTCAGTCACCTACAACAGCCCAGTCGGTTGCCCTAGAACGTGGATATAACTGAAGACTTTAGACATATACAAATCTTTATACTGCCAGTGGTAAACCTGCTATTACCTATGCAATCAGTCTGGGTCCAGAAGAAAATTTAAAAAAGAGAGAAAATTATAGCTTACGATAATTTTGCATACGACAATGCTGGTCGGCGAAACAGATGTGCTTTTTTGCAAACAGAACAAACCTACATCAGACGGCTCCTGAAGGAGCAGTCTGACAAGAGCCTACTCTGTTTTCATATGAAATAATGTAGATTTGATTCTAGAGATTCTGGCATGGCTTAAACGTCCTGTGTTCATATGTCACTGTTCAAAATCAGTTAATTTCTATTCATGATGTCAGTATTTCTTACATGAATATTCATAGAGTTGAAGGTCAAGGACATGCGGATATCAGTGTCATTGTGACAGTGCGACTGTGTCAGTGTCAGTGCAGTGGACACCTGTGTCATCAGTGAAATTCAACTTGGATGTACAGTAAATCTCTTCATATCTGCCACTTAAGTTGCTTCATAAAAATCATTAAGAAATAATGGATATGTGAATATTTATTAACCCTTTCCCTTATGTAAGCGTATTTTCACACATTTGCAAACAGACTAGAACCAGATCAGACGGCAGCCGTCTGATCAGGGTCTGCTCGGTTTGCTTATGGAGTAATATAGATCTGATTCTACAGCTTCTGCTTGAACTAAAATGGCCTGTGTTTATATGCCATTATAGAAAATGATATTATTAATATTCATGACGTCATTATTTCCTACATGAATATTCATCAGGGAGAGGGTTAATGGTGCTTCTAAAATGGCTTTATGAAGAAAGGATTTATTAACCGTTACAGACACTATAGAATCAGGTCTTTATCATAAGCAAACAGAGCAGACCCTGGCGGCTTATAGAGCACCCGTCTGATCTAGGTCTACTCTTTTCGCAAAGACGTAAGAACGCGTATCTACTGAGTACAAGGTTAAGCTTTTATTTCATGAATATTTATGTAAAAAAGACGTTGAGTCTGAAAATTAGGCAACTTCTAAGTATTCGTTGTGAAGAAATATAACTGTATGTACATTGTTATCATAGACAGTAGCTAAACTCCTGCTCACGGTTGGATCTAGCGCCATTTTGACTACGTCCGATTCGAACATACGTTTGAGAAATAATTGAACGAGTGTCAAACAGCTTGGATCTTTATGAAATGCCGATTAACTCGCGTGTCTCGTCCGTATCTAGGCTGTTTTGTAAATGTGAGCCTGGTTGCGAATAGCTGGATAAGGGTTAATTAGGTAGTTATATAGAAGGTCAACGCAATTTCATCATATACAAAATCTTGAGTAAATCGACGTCTCCCCAGATGAACGAAACTGCTGGCAAATGTAAGACAGTTCCTGCTAGGTAGGATAAGGGTTAATGAATCTACCAAAACGGAGCATTAATTAGAGAAAAGGAAACATTTAGAATATTATAATATTATTTTTCTTTTCCCCTTTCTCGAATAGGGTATGCTATTTTCATACATGAAACTTTTAGATAGACGTTTTCCTTCATTGTGACTATGTGACTGTATTTACTGTATACTATAGTTAGATATAATGCTTCTTGCATAAAGCGAGACTTTGTATGATTTTGAAATAAAACTGAAACCGAAACTGAATTGTGTAGTGTTGTAACCACTGTAATAAATAGAGCATTTGCTCCTATGGAGCAAATGCTCTATTTATCACAAGTGGTTTCAAACAATGACTTTTACAGAGACGTCAAATTAGTCAGGAGGAGGGAATGGGTTAATATTGGACTCACAGATAATATGTACTGATTACAATATGGGACTGATTTGTGTAGGAAAATAGGGTACATTCCAGCAATGTGATATTGCATCTAATAGTAATGACGGAAAACTGAAATAATCAAGTCGATTAAAAATTAACAATTCGTTAAGAGAGTTACATAAGTGAAGGACCTTTTACAATTATATGTACTTGGACTCAATCCTTATTTTGTTTCTCTAATATTATTAACCCTTATCGTGCTGAACAAATATGTCTGCAAAAACTCCGGTCTGTTGCAATTTTACTTACTTATTCGTACAAGCGTATTTGTAAAACTATTGACCAAATGCCAAACAGCTTGGATCATGATGAAAAGCCGAGTTACTCGACGTCTCATCTGGATCCAAGCTATTTGCAAATGCGAGTCAGGCAGCATGATAAGGCCATACACATTATATGTTACGGACAGATATAATGACAAGATTAACCATTGCCCTGTCAAACACGACCGGACTGTCAAGTGGAAACAACTCGGATCCAAATATGACGTCACGTAGTTCGCCGTCTCATCGTGATCCAAGTCGTTTGACGCTCAGTCAATAACCTTACAATAGCTTGAACAAATTGGTAGTTAGTACAATTAAGGGCACGTCATCATGGTTTAAGAAGGCATGTGTTTCCGGTGGGATAAGGGTGAAGCTATAAAAGAATAATAATACGACTATAAAGACACGAAGAAAAGTAATAATTGCAATCTATTCATCAAACCGTGTGCTTACTATGGTATATTTTTTTTTTTATCTCATTAGCCCCATAGGAAGCATTTGAAGAAGATGATTCCATTTGAACATACAGTAAAGCTCATCTAAACCGGAATTCTAGTAGAGATGAATCTAGATACTTGTATACATGTGGCTGCTTAATGCAGAAAGCTCATCTATGACTTTCTGCATGACTTTCATCCTGCATTAAGCTGCCACTTGTCTCCAAGACCGACCTTTATCCTAATTTTAACGTCCTGTTTAGAGGGGTGTTACTGTAGACGTATTTGTGATGGTAGAATACTGCAGACTAGCCGCGCTGTAGACAATAGGTGAACTGATCTGTAACACTACAGTAGAGTCTGTCCTAAATGGCCATTCATTTATTGAAAAGCAGGTAGTTGCTTAATGCAAGGCAAAGGTGATTAGGAGCTTTCTGCATTACGTTTGACCTGCATTAAGCTTATACATGCCCTACTGACCCATAACTGGAGCTCTTTTTGATGGCCGCTTAAGAGAGGTTCTACTGTATCTTACTCCTCGTATCAAACCTATCTTATTGCTACTCGTTAGAATCGTCAATCCAAGGCAATGCTAATGAGGGGCAGCACGGAGTAATATATAAAGAATGTTATACTTATATTTCCTAATTATGCCTCTTATCTGTACCACTGGCCAATGATTGGAGAACAGACACGAGAACAGTACAACCAAATTACAATCAGTATTCGGAAGCTCTGTCTCCTCGCTACATTGGTATGTAGAGCTGAATAAGTCAACGTGACGTCACTTTGATAACTTTAGATTAGACAGACATGATAGCAAATAGTGTAGACACTGAGCAAACGGAGTCTTCATGAGCAGTTTTATCTGGGCATGTTCTAGTTGAGTACGTTTGCTTGTTCAAATACTTAGGGTAATTGAATCAGAACCTGTCTAACGCGACCCCTCGAAATAAAATAACATGGTTGTCTTTAAAAGCACGTGACTGCTTAATTTAGGACAACAGTAATGCAGAAATCTTCCATTACTTTCATCCTACACCCTTTCAACCCTTTCCCTCATGTAAACGTGTTTTCACGCATTTGCAAACAAAGTAGACCCAGATCAGACGGCTCCTAAAGGACCCGTCTGATCAGGGTCTGCTCTGTTCGCTAATGGCATTTGATAGATCTGTTCCTTTACTTTCTAAAATGGCTACAATGCTCCATCTTCCATATTTCGTTGTAACTATTTTGTCCAGGAATAGTCAGTAGGTATTGAAATTTGAAATAAACACAGAACAGGGAAAGGGTTAAGCTACTCGGTGCAAACAAGGCCCAACTTTATACCTCTTTATGATGGTCTGATTAGAGAGGTCTTACTGTAAATTTGATCTTATACAGTACATGTGACACCTTTGAACACTAACCGCTAAAATCTAAGTCTGGGTTTGAAGGCAGATAGTAGCTTAACCCTTTCCTTCATATAAACGTATTTTCACGTATTTGCAAACTGCGTAGATCCAGATCGGATGGCTCCTACATATGAGCCGTCTAATCAGGGTCTGCTCTGTTTGCTAATGGAATTTGAAAGATATGCTTCTTTATTTTCTAAAATAGCTACACTGTTCCACCTTCCATATTTCGTTGTAACTAGTTTCAATGAATATGCAGTAGATTTGAAATTTGCAAAAACTATAGAACAAGGAAAGGGTTAACCGTTCTCTTGCTATTCACGTCAATATACATACCTGTAAATAGTGAAGACCCAGATGAGACAGCTCCTGCAGGAGCTGTCTCATCAGGGTCTGTACTATTTACAAGTTGATTGTGCAACCAATGCACTGCACAGCAGTGATTGCACAGCGAAATACTTGTACACAGTGAAGATATATGTAATTATACAACAGGACATGTGTAAAGAAGGAGAAATGTATCTTAAAATTCAGCAAGCGAAGGGTTAATGCAGGACGAATGGTTTGTAGAAAATTCCTATAGACCTTCACCATTACTTTCTTTTTGTATTCTGCTGTCAACTTCTTGAACATTTTACTAGTAAGAAACGCATGGCGACGCCTTTGAGAACAAGACAGACACTCATAAGACGACTTCTAGTCCAGAGGCTGTCTGATATCTGTTTACTCAATTGACAAAGGCGTTAACTCTTACACCGCTGTGAAAAAATAACAGAGGTCAACATAAGATGCGTAAATTTAAACATTTTCAAGAATAACTCCTTTATTTCTCCACCAAACCCTATACTGTGACCACTCTTTATAACCGTCTCGAAGAGACGATTCTAAAGAGTGGTCACATTATAGGGTTTGGTGGAGAAATTACGATTTTAGTATATGGGTACGCACCTTTATCTGTAGCCCTGAAATAATGTTTGTTCAAGTTTGAATCTGGCACAGTTTTGACAACTTCAGTTTGAAAAAAGCTGTTGAGAAACTATTGACAACCTGGCACACAGTTTGGATATTGATGAGAAGCCCAGTTATTCGCCATCTCACCTGGATACAAGCTACTTGCATCTCACCTGAATACAAGCTACTTGCATCTATCCTGGATACAAGCTACTTGCATCTCACCTGGATACAAGCTACTTGCATCTCACCGTCATGAGCGATCACGCAGGATTATGATTAAGAATTTGATTTATCCATACTATCAAATGGTAACCCTGCTCAGATGACGACTGGTTTGAAATAATAAACCAGTTCTAATTAAGTGGAAATAATAATCAGCTCTAAACTTTTTAATATCCTTCTGAAAACTTAGGATATTTTTTAGAATCATTTGAAATGCATCAGTACTGTTGCTATGGCAATAAATGATCGATGATACACGTATTTCACAAATCGTGCTTAATTGTGTTTTATTGCATAATCTGTGACGCTCAAAAGCGGTAATTACATGGTGTAATTAGAAATTTCCTCATTTAGATCGTACAGTAGCCTTGTAATTTAAAGTTAGATTAATACATTTCATAGCTTAACGTTTAATATGCGGGAACAGAGTATAAACAGACATTTGAACAGAGTGTATACCCAGATCAAAGAACTCCTGAGGGGCCCTATGTCAGGGTCTGTGTTGTTTGTCATGAAACTCCATTTTCTCCAGTAATTAATTTTGATACAGTTTTTTTAACCCTTTCCCTCATATAAACGTCTTTTCACGCATCTGCAAACAGAGCAGACCCAGATCAAACGGCTCCTAGAGGAGCCGTTTGATCAGGGTCTACTCTTTTTGCTAATAAAATTCGATAGATATGTTTCTTTGCTTTCTAAAATGTCCATAACGTTCCACATTCCATATTTCTTTGTAACTATTTTTTTGATGAATATTCAGTAGGTATTGAAATTTGACCTAAATACAGAACAAGGAAAGGGTTAATTAATATTCAGAAAAGGAGGAGCCAGATCTTATTATTCAGCTGATAAAGAGTAAATAGTTTGCTCGGAAACTAAGTTGATCCATATTAGACACTATTAATTTACCTTCAGTACACAGGAAATCCATGACAAAGTGCTACAATGGTCTGCTAAACTTCTTCTTGTTTAATTTATTCCAATTTTCTTAACCTGTTTCTCCAAAAATACGCCTTTCTACACCTTTGCAAACAGAGTAGGCCCAAATCAGATGGATCCTGTTGGAGCTGTCTGATCAGGATCTGTTCTGTTTGCTTCTGAAATAATATAGATCTGGTTCTATAGTTGTTTGTCTGGATAAAACAGTCCTTGTTCAAAGTACCGTTATAAATATTCGGTCAATAGATATGCATGATGTCATTATTCCTTACATGAATATTCATGAAGTAAAGGGTTAACCTTTAGCCTGCTGGGCAAATTGTTTCACTAAAACTTTCACCCACTACATTTTCAAAAGTCAAGCTATGATCAGTTTTACTACCAAAATGCAATTATCCGTCACGTCTGGCTTCAAATTCGATTCATGCGGAAAGCTCCTTCCATCCTTCATCAAGCTGCCACCTGTCTCCATGACCGATATTTATATTAAATTTAACGTCCGAAATATAAAACAAACAGAATCACAGCATCTAAAATGGCTGGAAGTTTTATGAGACATTCAAGTTACGCGACGTCTCGTTTAGATCCAGGCACTTTGAATAAGTAATCACTAATGGCAGCAAGACGATTACCATATGTATGAATAGATGTGTGATTTAACTATTTTAATGATGGAAGTAGATCAACGTTTTCTAAAACAATATATGTAGTACTACAACTACATTGGTCTGGTTGTTGACCGCTGCACTTCACGAACTTGTATTTAAGAATTTATGACTTAGTATGAAATGAAAGTTTATTATTGCTGAGAAAAATGAAATAATTGTAGAATCCGATGTACATGTATAACATGATGTAAGCAAAGACGGAAAATCCTGTTCAGATAGTGAAATCAGTAAATTGACTGATCCGAGTCTACTGTTTCCAATGTGAATAAGAGTATGAAGTAACGGGTTATGAATTACTGTCTGATATAACTAGAGCTTCCACTGAACGTATTTAATATACCCAACCCGTTGCGTTGGCCCCATTATTTGCGAAGCACAGTGGAAATGCACCGAAAACTGTAATGTAGTTCAAATACTATCTGGCCAGTCGATCAACTTAAATCCGACGAGAAAGAAATTATGTCACGTAAAGCACATGTTAAATCACTTTTCTGACTTTTCAAGAACAAGCAGTGAAAACTGAAAAACTAGTTCGCTTCACAACGAAGCTGCAATATCCAAGATGTCCGACTGGTGGCCATCTTTAGTTCGATAGGAAAATCAAATTGTGGCATGTGCAACTGTTTATCATGTTGATAATTTCTGAGACGTTTCATGAAAATACTGCGAACACTGGTAGTATGCATGATTTGCATGTACCGACGATGACGAAAACACCTATAACCGGCAAACAGACCCCCTTCCTTCAAACTTCGTTTCGTAGAATATTAATTTTCTTTATTGTTTAGTGTTGAAAAGTTGAATAATGGTGTCAAACGTTGTACTTGTTCGATAAAGAAATGTACCAAACTTACTGTGAAGTTCGCTGACAAAGTCAAACAGTATAGTCTCTCTACAACGACCAGGGCCGCCCAAAATACATCCTTTTATTTATCTTTAAAAAGAGATGGGTAGTATACAGGTGTAGAGAGGTTACAGCAGTCTGTCATTGGTGTATTGAGGTGACAGCAGTCTGTCATTGGTGTAGAGAGGTTACAGCAGTCTGTCATTGGTGTAGAGTGGGTACATCAGTCTGTCATTGGTGCAGAGAGGTTATAGCAGTCTGTCATTGGTGCAGAGAGGTTACAGCAGTATGTCATTGGTGCAGAGAGGTTACAACAGTCTGTCATTGGTGCAGAGAGGTTACAGCAGTCTGTCATTGGTGTAGAGAGGTTACAGAAGTCTCTCATTGGTGTAGAGAGGTTACAGCAGTCTGTCATTGGTGCAGAGAGGTTATAGCAGTCTGTCATTGGTGTAGAGAGGTTATAGCAATCTGTCATTGGTGTAGAGAGATTACAGCAGTCTGTCATTGGTGCAGAGAGGTTATAGCAGTCTGTCATTGGTGTAGTGAGGTTACAGCAGTCTGTCTTTGCCACCATTCTAAAGAATACTAGGAAGTAATGTCACTACGGTTGGAGATCGAATTTTTTATACTGTGTTTTATACATGTATTACTTTAGCATGTTGCTATTATATGTCTTAATGAAAAAGTAGTAAAGTCAAGCAGGAAAAGCCACACACAAAACGCCACCATTACCAAAACACCGACAACCCATTTCCCCATGTTGACGCCTTTTGATGCCTTTATTAAAGTCATTATTTGAAACCCTCGTGATAAATAGAGCGAACACAAATTTGCTCCATGGGAGATTTATTTATCACAATGCTTTCAAACTAAACAATTCTAAAGTTTTCCTTTTTCTAGTAAATGCTTTCACGTAGATTATTCAAAGAGGTTCGGTCTAAAACTAGGCTATGGGGAATTAATTAAAACATTAATATGTTTGTTATAGTAAGATGCATGTATTCATAATATAAGCATAGCACTGTACTTGGCATAATCTCATATTTATGTATTTACAAACTGAGTAGTTTCATACCCAGTTATAGTTTGCTCTGTTTGCTTATTGAATAAAATAGATATGATTCTGTGTTTTCTGCAATTGCCAAACTGCACGTGCTCAATATTCATAAAGATATTATTAAATGCTCAATCATATTTTACTGCCTAAAGTCGTTTATAATGAGTAATGGATTAAACCGTTTTAGTGGGTTGCTATGAAAACACATTGCTACCTTTGGTATATACTAATAATGAATATAACTGACAAGATAATGACAAAAATAGGCCAAACGCTTATCAAAGGTAAGTAATAAAAACGCATTTCGTTTAAATGAAAATCAAAGAAAATTTGTGTTTAGAAAGATCACCTACTAAAGATTCTCTCTCTGTTTACGGCAGTCTTTCAGTATCAAGTTGAGTGTAATCATGTGTCTTGGACGTGAATGGCACTACAGTGATTATTTATTGGCGTAACGAACCTGGAATGGTTCGAGGAGTGACGGTTATATCTCTGATTGTAATTACAAGTTGATTTAACCCTTTCGGTGCCAAATTTCTAATTGTCGTCTGCAATCCAATTTTTGTTAAATCATTCGGTACAATACGGAAATGAGAGAAATAAATGCAAATTTCAAAGGAACAAAGCATATATATAGAAAAAGAGATTGAGACAAAAAGTGAAGTCCCTGATCAGACGCCGCCTTTTCAAGGCGGCGTCTGATCTGGGACTGCACTATTTGTCGTGGTGCATTTATGCGACTGCGGCGGTGAAAGGGTTAACCAAGTTCATTTAATTCTTATCTTGCTTGCACCTTTACTACATAGATACGCTTTTCTATGCCTTTGTAAATAGTGTAGATCCCGATAATAAGCTCTTATAAAAGCCGTCTAATCAGGATCTACTCTGTTTGCTTACGATATAATAGCTATGATTCTACAACTTTTGCTATGACCGAACCTTCATGTGTCAATGTGCTATTATAACAAATTAATCTAAATTACGTTCATGACGTCATTGTTTCTTACATGAATATTTATGGAAGAAAGAGTTAACACTACTTTCGTCGCATTTGCAAACATTGTCGATCCATACAAGAGTAACTCGGCATCTCCCCAAAATCAAAACTGCTTGACACTTAGTCAATACTTTCTCAAAAATATGTGGTACTTTCTCAAATGTATGTGGTATAACACTTGGTCGATACTTTCTCCAAAGTATGTAGTATAACGCTTTGTCAATACTTTCTCCAAAGTATGTGATATAACGCTTGGTCGATACTTTCTCCAAAGTATGTGGTATAACGCTTGGTCAATATTTTCTCAAAGGTATGTGGTATAACACTTGGACAATATTTGCTCAAAGGTATGTGGTATAACACTTGGTCAATATTTTCTCAAAGGTATGTGGTATAACACTTGGTCGATACTTTCTCAAAAGTATGTGATATAACGCTCGGTCGATACTTTCTCAAAAGTATGTGATATAACGCTTGGTCAATACTTTCTCAAAAGTATGTGGTATAACGCTTGGTCAATATTTTCCCAAAGGTATGTGGTATAACACTTGGTCATTACTTTCTCAAAAGCTTGTGGTATAACGCTTGGTCAATACTTTCTCAAAAGTATGTGGTATAACGCTTAGTCAGTACTTTCTCAAAAGTATGTGATATAACGCTTTGTCGTTAGACCAATATCAGACAACTCATGCAGGCGTTCTTAACTGTAACATATAAACACATAGAACACAACACTATCAGACAACTCCTGCAGGAGTTCTTAACTGTAGCATATAAACAAATAGAACAGTCCACTATAAGACAACTCCATCAGGAGTTCTTAACTGTAGCATATTTATACACAAAAAGAACAGACCACTATCAGACAACTCCTATATGAGTTCTTTTACCCTTTCAAACCGAGACAACTCATACAGGAGTTATTAACTGTAGAATATAACAAATAGAACCGACAAATATCAGACAACTGCTGCAGGAATTCTTAACTGTAGCATATAAACAAATGGAACAGACCACTATCAGACAACTCCTATATGAGTTCTTTTACGCTTTCAAACCGAGAAAACTCGTACAGGAGTTCTTAAAACCCCTCTATAACGATCACTAAATTGTGTTAATTAGTTGACATTTTTGACAGGTAGTTGCTTAAAGCAAGGTGAAAGTATCCACCTGCCTTTAACACAAACTATGTACTGTAAATAATGTACTGTTATTTAAAAATAATGTAGACCCAGATTAGAAGACTCATAGAGGAGCCCTCTAACCAAGGTATGCAGTGTTTGTCATTCAGAACCCTCTAACAAGTTTAAGTATTTCATACTGAATGGACTCTGTAGTTAACAACAGCTCAACAGGATTGATAGGGTTGTTATGTGTATACTCTGCAAATGCGAACAATGTGGACTTATCAAATAAAGGGTTAACATTTACACTTTATCAATGCTCATTTAAGAAATGATAGCTTTCTAATTATTTATACTGTTTGCAAAGATGTAAACATGCGGGTAAAAGGGGGGAGGTTAACTATGTCTACATGAACTGGTAATATAGGTCAGAAACTGTTGAAGTTTTCAATTAGACCTCCATTGTATGGAAATCCTTACACCGCATTGACCATTGAGATATCATATCGATTGAAAGGCTCATCCAAGCGACTCCAGTACATGGCTCATTCATTGGCATTTTGAGCTACAGAGCGGCAAACAGGATTTACCCCTTCCCTGTTCTGCGTTTATTCCTAATTTCAATATCTACTGAATATTCATGGACAAAACAGTTAAAATGAAACATTGAAGGTGGAACATTGTAGTCGTTTCAGAAAGTAAAGAAACAGATCTTTCGAATTCCACTAGTTAAACTTCCATATATTATCATAACTATTTTGTCTATGAATTTTCAGTAGGAACAGAGAAAGGGTTATTCTATATTCTATATCTGCACAATTATGTTACTACTAAATACAATAATTTGATAAAAGTATTCTTATATCGTATTGCATTGCAGATTAAAGATGACCTTTACTTAAGAATTATAATGCTACTAAGCCGTTTGCGTAATGGTGTAGAATTAACTAACCCTATGCCTGCTTAGCGCGACCTAGCTGATAATTGCAAAACTGATATTTGCATACAGCTTGTATACAGATGAGACCTCGTTGGCACTAGGTCAATCGTTTCTGTAAAGCTTGAACGTATTATAAGTACGTGAATACTGTAACTGACAAGAGTTTAAGCAGACTTAATATGTGTAGGAGGATAACGGTTCATTCCCATTGTAAGGAGTATAATGCTGGGTATAATGTTGAGTATAATGTTGAGTATAATGTTAAGTATAATGCTAGGTATAATGTTGAGTATAATGTTGAGTATAATGCTGAGTATAATGCTAAGTATAATGCTGAGCTTTTCAGTATTTGGTAAGTCTTGATCAAGATAACTGACTACAGTAACATTTGATACTTAATGAAGAAAGATGCCTTAAGCTACTATGATGACCGATAATGATAATTGTGTTAATTTCGAACTATCGAGTTTTATTGTAATTATGTGTGAAAAGGAAACAGTTTTTACTCGTTGACGCTTTGATTTCTAGATCTACATATTAAAGAATGATCCATTTGAACTTCAGTGTAGAGTCCATTCAGTAAGAAAGGCTTAACGCTGCTAGAGTCTTGTGAATGACACATAGTGTTGATCATTGTAGGATTTCATTTTCCTAAGATCAAAATCTTCTCACCAGAGAAATGTGTTCTCGGCTGAGAAGAAATTTGATCACATTCTTATGGCAAACCAATCACACATTTCTCAAATATATTCTCAGAATATGATCGATGTCGGTTTTTCTTATTGCATGAAATCGCATTAATTGCTTTTATTCGATTTTTTAGAAGAATATGATCACACATTTCTTACAACTGAGAAGAATATGACCTTGGAAGAATGAGGCCATATAGACTCTGATTTGGGTCTACACTAGTACACACACACACTTCTTGCATTCAAAGGGTTAAACCTGAACCCCACTTTGTATAGCCTGCTATGTTATTAATGAACACCGCTGCTTTTGATGTTGAGACCATAAACAATTTTCTTTGACATTTAAGCTTGTTTTGTTTTAACTGCGTACATTTACACCCAGTGGTGTATGATTACAAAGTGGTAAGATCAAAGTACGAGTAGATATAAAGGGTGGTCCAGAGGTGTATTGAAGGTAAAAGGCATTAATCAGCATCCGACTGGCACACTGATTGTCGTCTATAAAGCGTGCTCATGCATTATAGATACACATTTCCACACACTTGAAAACAAAGTTAACCCAGATCAGACGGCTCTTGTATGAGCCGTCTGGTCAGGGTCTGTTTTGTTTCTTTAAAAATACACAGATTTGGTTTCTGTCTCTGGCAAAGATTCTTGTATTCATATGCCATTATAAATATCATTAATATTCAAGATGCTATTATATTTACATGAATATTCACCAGGCAAAGGATTTAATCCGTGAAGCATTATTATTTTTTCAGTTATTTTCACTATGTTTTATTTTTTTTGGTTTGTTTTTGGTTGCCAATGTTGCATGAGATTACCTATACAATCAGGATGGACCAGATGGGACAACGAATAACTCGGCGCCTAATCAGCACCAAAGCTGTTTGTTACCGTGGCAATGTTGTTTTGCATTTTTTAGAAAAGGGGGAAAATAGAATAAAATTATTTAAGTTCGTCTCTACTAGAATGCTAGTTTAGAGGGGTTTACTGTATATTTAAAATCTCAATGTAGGGGTTGCTTAATGCAGAACAAAGGTAACACTTAAGGCTCAAACTAAAGCTCTCGGCATCACTCTCGTCCTGCAGTAAGCTACTACCTGCGTTATAGATTAGAATTAGAGTTTTGAGTGGTCGAAATAGAGAGGTCTTACTCTACTCGTTGGATTTCATTTAATCAATAGCGTTTGCAATTATATACTGTCTTAATCGATTTGATCTACGTAATACAAGTTTGCATCGTCACGGGGTTCCAGGAAATCTTCCCATAAATTGATAGGTTTATGAGGTACAGAAGAAACAGCCTAAAGCCAAACACCCACTAAACAGGACTTTTTAATAAAGAGAAGTTTGGTCTTTAAGGCAGGTGGATGCTTAATGCAGGATGAACGTCACGCAGAAAGCTCCGTTAGAAAGCTCACGCAGAAAGCTCCGTTAGGAGCTTTCTGTATGACTTTTATCCTACATTAAGCTGCCACCTGTCTTACATACCCGTACTTATACTTAATTTAATGTCCGGTTTAGAGGGGTGTTTCTGTATATTACTGATGGATCAATTTGACAGAGAAACACTAGTTTGATAATAATCTCATTAAATCCCTAATCCTGCAATACCTTCGGTGAACTTGTCACAATTCCCAAATGTTTGTAACAGGTTTGGCCTGTGTTTCATTATTATCGACTATTCGGTTTATTTAGATCAAACCTCTATAAAGCACTGTACTGTGACATTCCGTAATCTCTTTTTAAAAATGAAATCTTTATCGTCTTAGGTCATAAGCAATGTCATACTTTGCATATGTACTTTATGTATGAACTAGCCCATATGATTCAAACTCTTTAACGATTGGTGAAGCAATAAGTTTACTACATTTACTCCAGAACAAAAAGGTTCAATCTGGAAATACAAATGTTTATATTTTCCTAGTTATATGAAACAAGATTGTGACATAGTTATATCACTGTAAAATGTGCATGTCCCACTTTTAATAGAGGCATTCAGATTAGTCCATTCAAGGACAAACGGAAGATCTTACTTTTGAACCCATCCATTTTCATGTGAAGGGAGCACAGCAAACACAACATTTGATGGAAATAAACCATTGACATTGAGGAGTTCAGCTAACAATGCAGATCCTGATCAGAGGGTTCCCTCCAGGAACCATCTGATCTGTGTCGACACTGTGTGTCCACGTTCTTTGTAAGGGATACCGGGCACTATTGATTTAACCCTTACTTATTGACCCCTGTCTGTCAGTGAATAGTTATTACGTCATAAGGTGTGTGAGCTGATGGGGCGGGGACTCACACATCCACATCTTACTCATATTATTCCATATAACCAGTATGTGTACCAAAGTGGAAGTCACCAAATTCATGTTAAACGAATTCTATTTTGCATTAGAGAAGTTTTGTTTTCAGGTCAAACCCAATTTGGAGAATCAATGGCACAAGTGAACCGCTTACAAGAGTTTCTATGTCCAGTATTGTTTTAGTCTATATGCAACAGATACATCAAGACGTCAGTATTTCTCGTGTTTTGCATCTCGTTAACTGATGGTAAAAGCGTACTGCTAGTAGACTAATGAACCTCTTAGCAAAACGTCTTACAAAATATATGCGCTCATTACTGCTTTTTTATTGTATACCAATAAACGGTTGCCCATCTCTAGAGCTACTGTACCAAGGTTGACAGCCAGTCCGCTAGCTTGTTCGTTCACATTGCTTTTCTGTGGCATGCATGCCTCAAAATACATTGACCCTAAGCTAATGGACCCTTATATAATAAGGTGATCACTATTCGGGTATTGTTATAATCACTACACTTATATATCTTAACTACTATATATGAAGTTTATATACCTCAACTGCCATTATTTAGTTGTATACCTCATCTACCATGTATATAGTTTATAGACATAATCTACCATGTATGTAGTTTATATACCTTAACTAACATTAAGGTAATGTATATACCATAACTACCACATTTGTAGTGTATATAACTTAGCTACCATAAATATAGTTTATATAATCTAACTACCATTTGGGAAATGTATATACCCTAACTAACATATATGTAGTTTATATACCATAACTAACATTTAGGCAATATATATATATACCATAACTACCACATATGTAGTGTATATAGCTTAGCTACCATATATATAGTTTATATAACTTAACTGTCATGTAGGTAGTGTGTATACCTTAACTATCACACTTAATATACCTATAATATAAGGTATATGTCTATACCTTAACTATCACTGTAGGTTATATACCTAACTGCCATATATGTTTGAGTTGTTTCTATACATTAACTGTAATGTATGTAGCAGTTGATACTATGGAAAGGTTAAAGAAAGCAAACACACAGAATAATTGCAAGGTTTATATGTAACATTTCAACTGAATGTATTGATCAATTGTCTCAAGAGAAAGCCATAACAGAAACTTAAATACATTTACAATACATGTAACTAAATTTACGTGTGTATTTGACATAATAAACGTTTAGCTAGTAAATATTCACGACGCCACTATTTCTTACATGAATACTGAACAGACAAAATCTATCCTTGTCAATCAAGAAACGAGACTATTATGAACAAATAGCTTGCTGTGCAATTCTCGTCAACAGAAACTGCTGTTTATATTAAGTCCAAAAATAGTGTTTTGACTTTAACTTTTAATTTACGACTAGAAAGTCAAACAGTCCTCGTGTATAATCGAGTTACATAGTGTGACGGCATAGCACATCCTTCGAACTTTTAATAAATTCAGTTTTGGTTCTCATTTTAGCTTATGACATATCAAAAATGGGCATGAAAAAGAGCTAACTCTAAGCAAATACTGATATTTTAAAAACAAAAATACCTCGAGCGAATGCATTTAAAATGAGTTAACAACATCGTGTTTGATGGAGAAATAAGGTATCTATTATTATACCCTCGCAACGAAGTTGGGAGGTATACGTGAATCAGGTTGTCTGTCTGTCCGTCCGTCTGTCTGTCTGTAGACACATAATTTGTACCTCCTACTCCTCTCAGGTGTATGTATGGATTAAAATGAAAGGTTGTACACATGTCACATGATATGCTCTTGTATCTCTGTAAAAATCATCTTGTTTCGTCAATATTTACCGACCCGGGCACTTATATTATAATGGTGTCGGAGTCAAAACTATAGGAACCTATTTTCAAAACGACATTAGTCACGTGGGTATTGCACTGAAATACTTCAGCAATTAAATACTAAAGCTGAATCATTGATTGCATTTCAATCAGTTTGAATCTAGATGAATATCTACTTCTTTTAAACCGATGACTTTTTATACGCCAATCTTCAGACGGAACGCATTATGTCCTAGCGCTTTCCGTCAGTCTGTCTGCCTGTCCGTCTGTCAGTCCGTCCGTCCGTGAACCTTTGCTTGTCCGCTCTCTAACTCAAACAAATAATTTAATGTAATCCAATCCTTTTCAAATTTGGTTAGCATGTATATTACCATAATGTCTCAGTTAAAATCGATAACCAGCAAGATTGAAATTTATTCTAATTCGAACGTCAGGTTTATAGGGTTTTTATTGCATTCAACTATTATTTTCATATATCCTTCTTTATTAAAAATTGAACAAAACAGAAATGAGATACAACATAATATTATATGAGACTGTTTAAATGCATGTATGTACAATAAAGAGAACCGCACATTTTACGACACTCAGTAAATGAGAAGGCATTTAGCTGGTGCATTTATTCTAAATATATATCCTGAATACTCTTCTTACCTCATTCCCTGCTCTACGTTTATTTATTTAAAATTCTAATACCTACTGAATATTCACAGACAAAATAGTCATAATGAAATATGGAAGGTGGGACATTGTAGCCATTTCAGAAAGTAATGAAACAAACTTTTCAAATTCTACTAGCAAACATAGCAGACTCTGATCAGACGGGTCCTATAGAAGCCATCTGATCTTGGTCTACTCTGTTTGCAAATGCGTGAAAATACGTTTATATGAAGGAAAGGGCTAACCCATTCCTTCATGGGGCGATCACTTTATTTATCACAATGGTTTTAAAAATTGACTTTTAAGCGTCAAAATGTTTCCGTAAGAGGGAGTGGGTTAACCCTAACCCTGCTGTGAAAATGGATGCCAACTCAAATCCTGATATTGATCAACCTTCACGTACTTAAGCGCATGTCGGACGGTTGAGAAACTATTGCCTGTTCAAGTATCAAACAAAATTGATCTTGGCAAGACGCCGAGTTACTCTGCATCTCATTGTGATACAACCTGTTTTTTAAAGATAGTAAAGTCGAACTTAGCAGGATAAAGGTTAGGTAAGTCGACTTGTGTTTTACATTTGTAAGCTATAGGGAGCCCTTAAATTGATTTCTGTCTTTGTAAGTGATTATTTATTATTATAACCCATTTTGTTATAAAACATTCTATGGCTTACAAACATAACGTAATGCTTAAACATTCCTATGGGAGCTGTAACAAGACATGCCGCACAATAAGCTTTTGGTCGTAAACCTTTGGACCCTTTACTCCACAGATCACGTCTAACGCCTCCGTAAATGGGGTAGATCAAGATCAGACGTTTCATGTAGGATCCGTCTGATCAGGGTCTGCTCTATTTGCCCTTGGAAGTATGAATATTTGAATCAAAATCCCGGAGGATTTTACATTATAAATAAAAGTTAATGAATATGCATGAATTGCCTAATTTAAGCATAAATGTTCATTAGCGAAAGGGTAAAATGAATATTGTTTGCGATACATGGCTCCATGGAAACAGAAAGCACATTCTGTTTGCGCATACTTTAGTTCTTAATACAATAAAGCATTCCTATAGCAAATATTATACCAAATTCAAGATGACAGTTGTTTCACCAAAGAGCCTATTATCGAGCAATTTGCATAATGATGACAGTTTATTCTGATCAATGGCATTTAACATAAAACAACAAAGGTGAAAAAACATAAAGTTTCATACTATTTCAAAACCATTTTGTAACAAACAGAAAGCATGTTGACAAGTTATTGACGCATATGAACAATAGTAAGACAATTCAATATAAGTGTTTCTTATCATGTACACTTATTTCAACAGGAGCCAATTTATGTCCTTTAGCTTTCGCAATCATCATCCATGACATCCATGACCTGTCTCAAAATTATGTTCCACATGTCAAGGTCAAAGGCATTCATTAATACGTAATATCTGAGTGACATACACTACGAAAACAAACCCTGAAATATACTGAAATGTTTATATTTGCCCATATATTATTTACCGTAGACTCGTCCAAACTAATATGTGTCCATTCAGCTTCATGAGCGTATATTTGACACTAACTGATGTAGGTAATAGTGTAGGCCTTATCATAGGGATCATTCAAGAGCTCTTTCTTGAGAAATTATATCGCTGCTAAATAATTTATTTTCTGCAAAGTTGTATAGTCTGTAAATAAGTTTTATTACTACAGTAACACACAGCTTGGATCCTGATAAGACGCCAAACTTATCGGCGTCTCATCTGAACGCAAACGTGTTGCATGTGTCATCACTGATACGACATTGGTAGCAAATTAGTGTATATATAGTTCAATATAAGCCTTACTCTAGTTAACATATAGTTCAATATAAGCCTAACTATATCTAAGATATAGTTCAATATTAGCCTCATTCTAGTTAAGATATAGTTCCATATTAGCCCAACTCTAGTTAAGAGTCTGAACGCAAACGTGTTGCATGTGTCATCACTGGTACGACATTGGTAGCAAATTAGTGTAGATTTCAATATAAGCCTTACTCTATTTAACATATACATGTAGTTCAATATAAGCCTAACTATATCTAAGATATAGCTCAATATAAGCCTTACTCTAGTTAAGATATAGTTCAATATAAGCCTAACTATATCTAAGATATAGCTCAATATAAGCCTCACTCTAGTTAACATATGATTCAATATAAGTCCCATTATAGATGATAAGATATGGTTACATATAAGCCTCGCTACATACGTACCTTTTTAGGGAATGTAGATTAATCAAGCATTTCAAAACATGTTTCTCACATCAGTCAAGGCTGTTGAGTATTTCTTCAGAAGACCAGTCCTGAAATTAATGTAAGGCTGTATACCCCTTTATCTGATAAATATTCAGGTAGGAAATTATGATCTTATGAATAAGCTGATTTTTTACAAAAGTTGACCATAGCAGAAACTGCTCTATATTATGTAATAGGTAAACAGAGCAGACCTTGATCAGCTTTAATTTATGTTGCAATAGATTACAGTAAAATCTCGACGATTCTCAGTATAACTAATGAAGAATTGAAACTTTTCCGAAAGTAACTGTTTAATGCAAGTTGATATCATGCTCCTAGAGGAGTTTTATGCATGATTTTCTCCCTGTAGTAAGTTATCACATGTCTTAAATACCTGTATGGATACTTGTTTTAGTGTTCAAACTATCGGGATTTTACTGTATATCATTTTCGGCTAAGTGACCGCACTTCGTCAAAAATAAATATGTCATGTAAATTGCCTTATTCATGACACGTAATTGAACTGAACTAACAAGTTATAGCACCAATTGCAGCCTTGTGGGTATCCGTACCTGCAATTATCGGCAGACGTGGTAAATGAGAGATAATAACCAAATGGAATAAGTCCTAGTGCGTATGAATACATACATTTAATCGATCTTAATGAAGATACAGCAGAAATGTGCACTTATTCATCTAGATATTTTCAAATAGCTTTGTCAGAAAATACTAGTATAATATAAACTAATTTCACGCGGAACGTAAAAACTTATCATGCTAAGCCCGATCTGTTTAGTTTAGTTTAGTATGAGGTTGGAACGGTTTTGGATTATTACATGTATATATAATTATTTCAGTATGTTTGTTGGATTTGTATAGTGCATGCCCTGCACTATCCTCAAGCTCAATCTCTAACTTTCGTTTCGCACGAGGTTGGGATGGTTTGGGGATATTATATTATTATATAATTAATTATGTAAATGTACATACATTTTTGTACGGGTTCCATTTGGTAGTTTCGAAATTCTAATTGACAGATTACGTAATCAAGTTAAATAATCTTTCTATCTCTCTCAGTTTCTCTTTGTCTCTGTTGTCAGTATGAGAGAATATTCTTGCTAAATAGTCTATATTTAGAAGGGAATCACTTCTCTCGAATAATGTTACGGTGTATCTTATTAGGAGCGGGGTGCATTTATACCGGAGCTTGATCCGATGTTGATAAGAACACTGATTAAAGTTCAGTAGGTTTGGACAGGTTTACTGTATACTGAATGCGATAAATGTGGTGCAAAATGATATCGTAACAATACTCGAGTACAACAACAACTGCGTGCTCCATTAGACACCAGATGTCTTCTGTAAACGAGTCTGTGTAAACATGTTTTAATCCATTCCTTTGGACGCCTCTGTAAGTCACTTTCTGAAACCATTGTGATAGAGCAAATGTTCTATTAATCACAATGGTTTCAAAACTACTCACTTCTATCACTTTCCGTTTTTGTAGTAAACACTTCTTTTCGGTAGATTAGTCCAAAAGAGACTGGGTCTAGAAACAACATATGAGAAAATAGGTTAAAGACAAACTTCGGAGTGTGATGATGCATAACTATTGAGTACATTATAATCACGAATTGCAACCTGTTACAATATCACTAATACCACTTTAAATTTGATTGTAAGATATTTGACTTTATACTTACTGACTCTATAGCGCTCTCGGCCTATAAAGTTAACTGTGAATTGCACACCAGATGTCAGGCGCTTGAATTTATTGCCGAGACAGAATATAACGAGCCAAACATGTGTACTATTATAAAATACTCCACTTTATAATATAATTCCTTGTGGTAACATTAACGCTTTAGCATGCTTAGGCGATCCGTGTGTGAATGGACTTCATAAAGCAATTTTGCAAATCAAACTCCTATGCCTGCTTTTAAATATTAAGACATAGTCTATGCATTATTCGGCTTAATTAAAAACCAAGGTCGTCCTATGAAGCCATTAGCATCTAAACTGATAAATATAATTAAATAATGAATGTAATCATTTGCGATATAGACACATTAATGATTTACTTGACATTTGCAAAATAGATTTCGAAGAGCTTTGCACCATTTAAGCTTGACTGATTATTATGTGTCAAGTCATTCATTATGACCCCTGTTTAACCATTTATTTAATGGATGCTCTTTTGAGAATTAAAAATAGCTGATTGTTAATAGTGACATATGCACGCAATAATATTTGACGTATCAGAAACAGTAGAATTGTGTCGATATCATTCAATAAGAGCAGACCATGATCATACAGCTCCTACATGAGCAGTCAGATGTGGATTAACCTTTCCCTGATGAATATTCATGTATGAAATAATGACGTCATGAATATTAATAAGATTATTATTTTTATTATTGCATATGAGCACAGGACATTTTGACTCAAGCAGAAGCTGTAGAATCAGATCTATATCTATGCAAACAGAGCAGACCCTGATCGGACGGCTCCTATAGGAGTCTACTATTGGGTCTACTATGTTTGCGGGTGCGTCGAAATGCGCTTGCATAAGGGAAAGCGTTTAAATCCTTAACCTAATAAAACGTCTGTTTTCACACCATTGCAAACACAGTAGTCCTGGATTAGACGACTTCAGTTGGAATCTTCTGATCAGGGTCTCACTCTGTTCTGATCAGGGTCTCACTCTGTTCTGTTTATATTCAATCTATTCAATTTTGCAAACTTTGCAAGATATGCAACTGCCTAACAGAAATAACGCTCTTTCTCAACATGCATTACAAAGAAATTGATGATGCCATCCAACTTTTAAAAGTATAGCCCTCCTAATCTGGAATTCTGGATCCGAACTTGTTGACGCAAACTATACTCAGATTACATTACAGTAAAACCCCGCTAATGCGACCACTTAATAAATAGCAACTGGCGTCGTTTAAAGCAGGTGGTTGCTTAATGCAGGACAAAAGTTATGCAGAAAGCTCCTATAGCATTAAGCTACTACCTGCCTCTGCCACCCAAATGTATGCCCCTTTTTGGTGGTCGCATTAGAAGGGTTGTACTGTATTTCATAGGCAAAGAAAGCACATCCTGATGAGATGACCGCTACGTGAGCTATATGTGCTGGGCCTAGTCTAACTGTAAAAGGTTATGGTTGCCTCGACATTAAAACAAACGAGTTACTATGTAGCCTGCTAAACATGACATGGTTTGAAAAAAGCTTAGACCCAGAAGAGGGTGACTCGTACTCTCATCAAGTTCCATCCTTTTTGAGACTCGGTCAATAGTGTTGTTTTTTTTAATAAAAATGTGAAAAAATCACCTTATAAAATCACTCCGATAACTAGAGCATTTGCTCCAATAAAGCAAATGCCCTATCTATCGAAATTGTTTCAAACTACACAATTCTAAACTTTACATTTTTGCTAGGAAATGCTCCTTTTCGGTAGATCTATTCAAAGAGTTTGGGTCTAAAATAGCATATGAAAGAATGGGTAAATTCAATGTGACAATTATCCACAAGAACAATTTGTTCTAAATGATTTAATTTCTATTCTTTAGCATTCAGGTACACTTTACCCTTTACTCCATGAATATTCATATAGGACATAATAATATCATGAATATTAATTAGCTTAATTCTGATAAAACTGTTTGAACACAGGAATATTTTCCTATGAGAGAAACTGTAGAATCAGATCTATATTTTTTCCATAAGCCAAAAGAAGAGACCCTGGTCTGGCATGTGATACAGCTTCTCACATAGCTAAACATTGTCTTGTTAATTAACCAATTACATCATAGGCTATTTTTAGATACAACCACTTTGAATACATCTACCGAAAAGGAGCAATAAATAGAGAAAATGAAACTTTTAGAATTTTGTAGTTTGAAACCATTGTGATAAAAAGAGCATTTGCTCCTATGGGAGCAAATGCTCTATTTATCACAATGGTTTCACAGAGTGACTTTTACAGAGTCGTCAAAAGTCGCCATTATGAGGGAATGGGTTAATTCGCTATTATATTTGATACTTAAACCGAATAACTTAGTAACTTGTAATAGATCAACTACTGAAAAATCACTGTTATACAGAAATATGTATTTCACATGTTTTGGCCACTGAAGATATCATTAATACAATATTTAGATTTATATGTATATTTACTGAACGATATATTTCCGACTAATACTCGTATTTACTGTTGTTTTAGATTCTTACAAAAACACCGACTAAAATTGATTTATCCTTTCGTTTATGAACTAAGCGTCTGCCAGAATATCGACCATGTTCCTCAGAAGATTATACAAAATATCTATCTTATTGATTTATATTCGTCTCTAAATCTCAGCGATACGTGCAGCTGATTTTAGTCTAAGAAAGTAAAAGTCACGCAAGCTTAACCCTTTACTCCATAATATGCCTTTCTATGCATTTACAATCAGCATAGACCCAGATCAGACAGCTCCTATGCCTTCATTGTGACCACTCTTTAGAATCGTCCCTTCGAGACGATTCTAAAGAGTGATCACAACATAAGGTTTGATGGAGAAATAAAGAAACTATTCTTGAAAATATTTTAATTTACGCATCTTATTGGACCTCTGCATGATCCAGATTAGAAACTGAGTAAATGGAATTCTGGTCAAGATCGACATATTTGACACACTTACCCATAACCTCATAGGCTATTTTAGATTCTACTTCTTTGAATAAATCTACCGAAAAGGAGCATTATATAGAGAATAGTGTAATTTTGAAACCAGTGTGATAAATAGAGCATTTGCTCCATAGGATCAAATGCTTTAATTATAACAATGGTTTCATCTATAATAGTGACTTTTACAGACGCGTCAAAAGGTATCAATATGAGGGAATGGGTTAATCTGTTGATGTAACAGAATGAAAAAATGTAGTTGAAAACACTTTAACGAAGTAACTTCATAAGCATAAGCATGGATGTTTTAAAAGCAAGCGGCTGCTTAATGCAGGATGAATGTAATGCAGAAAACTCCTCCATCCTGCATTAACCAATTCCCTCCTACAGACACCTTTTGACGCCTCTGTAAAAGTCATG
This sequence comes from Azorinus chamasolen, assembly GCA_963576725.1. NCBI lineage: Eukaryota > Metazoa > Mollusca > Bivalvia > Cardiida > Solecurtidae > Azorinus > Azorinus chamasolen. The sequence continues at coordinate 105,713,489 of OY755236.1, forward strand.
TTTGAAACGATTGTGATAAATATAACATCTGTTCGTATGGAGCAAATGCTCCATAGGAGCAAATGCTCTATTTTATCAAAATCGTTTCAAAATTACACAGTTCTGAAACTTTTCCCTTTCTCTAATAAACGCTCCTTTTCGGTATATTCTTTCAAAGAGGTTTAGTCTAAAAATAAAGTCTAGGAGGGAATATGTTAAGCAACCATCTGACTATACGACCAAGAATGAATGAGTTAAGCTACCATCGGTCTATACGACCAATAACGAATGAGTTAATACAATCAGCCTATACGACGAAGAATGATTGAGTTAAGATGCCATCGGTCTATACGACCAAGAATTAGACGTCGTTTTAGTGGTCGCATTAAAGGAGATCTGCTGGATAAACTTTGAAGTATTAGCACAAGTAATATTCATTTATAAGTACACTGTGTACTATGGATCGAAAGTCATCCATTCCCACACTGTTAACCCAAATTCTGCTGGGAAAATGTCTGCTCAAAGTCGGATCTGGTGCAGGTTTGAATACTTCCGAGGCCTTCAAACGTTTGACCGAGTTTCAAACAGCTTAGATACGAATCAGACGAGGTACTCGGCCTTTTATTTGGACCCACTCTGTTTGCCAATGCCGGCTATGTCGCGTTTAGCAGGTAAAGGGTTAAGATATAACCAGACAGTATGGATAAGGCTATGCATTGTATGTCAAGCGGTACGAACTAGCAGCACAAAGACTTATCACTTCCTATATACAGTAGAATCAGTCCTAAGCCACCATTCTTTTATTGAACATAGGAGTCTTAAAAAGCAGGTGGCTGCTTAATGCAGGGCCAAAGGAATGCAGAAAAAATCTATAGGAGCTTTCTGTATTAATTTTGACATACATTAAGCTACCGCCTGCCTTACAGACCCATCATTAGACCTCTTTTGATGGCCGCCTAAAGCAGGTTCTACCGTACAGTGTGTTTATATGCGAAACAAGCTTTGCATTGTATTCCGAGACTGGAATTAACCCTTTCCCTGTTGCATATGCATGTAAGAAATACAGTAAAACCTCTCTATAACGGCCACTAAATAACATCAAGTAGTTTGTGTTAAAGGCAGGTGGCTGCTTAAAGCAAGGTGAAAGTAAAACAGAACGCTCCTATAGGAGCGTTCTGTTTTACTTTCACATTGCTTTTAAGCAGCCACCTGCCCTAAATACCACCTAATTTACACAATTTAGTGACCGTTATAGAGAGGTTTTACTGTAGTTGTAGAAACTGTACAGACAGGTCTATATTATCATGTCATGTGTGAACAGAGCAGACGCTTGTCAGTCTGCTCCTATAGAAGCCGTCTGATCAAACTCTGGCCTGTTTGCTTATAAAGTAATATAGATCTTGGTCTACAGTTTGTGTTTGTAACATGGTAAATAATTCCATGTTTCATAATGTCTTAAAACTTCTGCTAAGGAATGTTCATGTTGTCATTATTTTTTACATAATTATGTAAAAGGTTAACTGGTACTGATTTTATAGAATGTCGTTTTACAAATACAGTAAAACCCCTCTAAACCGGAATTCTAGTACAGTAAACCTCTCTATAGCGGCCACTAAATTGAGTTAATCAGTTGGTATTTAGGACAGGTGGTTGCTTAATGCAAGGTGAAAGTAAAACAGAAGGCTCCTAGAGGTTTTACTGTAGAGAATAAGTTGGGTACTTTTAGAAAGGTGACTGCTTAATGCTGGGTGAAAGTCATGCAGAAAGCTCCTAGAGGAGCTTTCTGCATGACTTTCTCCCTGCATTAAGCTGCCACCTGTCTTAAACACCGATATCTATACTAAAGTGAACGTCTGGTTCAGAGGGGTTTACTGTACACAGTGGAGTCTCTCTAATGCGATAATTTATTGAACAGGGTTCTGTAAATAAGACGGTTGCTAAACGTAGGACAGAAGTAATGCAAAACGCTCCTATTGGACAAAAGTAATGCAAAACGCTCCTATAGGACAACAGTAATGCAAAACGCTCCTATTGGACAAAGTAATGCAAAACACTCCTATAGGACAACAGTAATGCAAAACGCTCCTATTGGACAAAGTAATGCAAAACGCTCCTATAGGACAAAAATTATGCAAAACGCTCCTATAGGACAAAAGTAATGCAAAACGCTCCTGCAAAACGCTCCTATAGGATAAAAATAATGCAAAACGCTCCTATATGACGAAAGTAATGCAAAACGCTGCTCTAGGACAAAAGTAATGCAAACCCCTCATATAGGACCTCTTTTGAATGGTCGTATTAGCGAGATTTCACTGTATAACCAATGGGCCAACTGAGAACAAACAAAAAGTGTTATGTCGCGGTCTGTGTGACACGGCTGAACGAATGCCATTATACAGCGGAACCTCCCTATAGCCAATATACAGCGGAACCTCTCTATAGCAACTACACATGTATTTAGCTCTTTACTCCATAAATGCGCTTTTTCTACGCTTTTGCAAACAGAGTCGAAGGCCCCTGTAGTAGCCGTTTGATCTGGATCTGCTCTGTTTGATTATGACGTAATATAGATATGATTCTACAGTGTCGGACATGGCCAACTATTTCGGTGTCCATTTGCTATTATAGATAGATAGAGTTTGGTATCACATATGTGCATACATGGCTATAATCAACATGAATGCTTATAACAATTAGTATGATTAATATTCACTTCACTTCAATCAATTGTATTGCTTTAAACATAATACAAAATGTATAGCAACTACTGTCATTAATAAATAGATATTCACAGAAATGACACGTTAACAATTTATATGTCTTTTCAGAGCCTTAAAATCATGATGTTATTATTTCTGATATGAATATTCATGGAGTAATAGTTTAATTATTTGTCTGGTGCATTTCCATGTAAGAAATAACAACACCGTGAATATTCATTAGAAGCTGTTTTATATGATTTAATTTTTAATAGGAGAATGTTTAGCTGATGTTTTACAATGACATACGACTATGTACAGGAATTTGGGCAGAAATTGTGAAATTATATCTAATATTTAACCCTTTCCCTGTTCTATATTTCCTATTGAATATATATGGACAAACTAGTTATAATAAAGTATGGAAGGTGGAACATTATAGCCATAATGGAAACTAAAGAAATAGATCTATCAAAATCAATTAGAAAACAGAGCAGACCCTGATCAGACGGTTCCGATAGGAACCGTCTGATCTGTGTCTACTCTGTTTGCAAATGCGTGAAAACACGTTTATATTAAGGAAAGGGTTAAAAGAGAGCAGACACTGCTGAGGTACTTTCTACAGGAATCAGTTTGTTTTATAAGCATGCAGCACGGTAATGAGTTTAAATCTATAACAGTCTAGTTTGTATCTCAATCGCTTTTTAAACCCTCAGCCTGTTGAAAAAGACGATTTTTAAACTCTGGTCTGCTACAACTTGTACATGTAGTTACTTTCGATTCTTTAAAACCTCTGAGAAAATATCGACCTGGGTGTCAGACAGCCTGGAACAGTGCCAGACAGTCTGGATAAGTGTCAGTCAGACAGTCTGGATCAGTGTCAGACCGTCTGGATCAGTTTCAGACAGTCTGGGTCAGTGTCAGACAGTCTGGGTCAGTGTCAGACATCCTGTCAGACAGTCTGGGTCAGTGTCAGACAGTCTGGATCAGTGTCAGACAGTCTGGATCAGTGTCAGACAGTCTGGGTCAGTGTCAGACATCCTGGATCAGTGTCAGACAGTCTGGGTCAGTGCCAGACATCCTGGATCAGTGTCAGACAGTCTGGATCAGTGTCAGACAGTCTGGGTCAGTGCCAGACATCCTGGATCAGTGTCAGACAGTCTGGATCAGTGTCAGACAGTCTGGGTCAGTGTCAGACAGTCTGGATCAGTGTCAGACAGTCTGGAGCAGTGTCAGATAGTCTGGGTCAGTGTCAGACATCCTGGATTAGTGTCAGACAGTCTGGGTCAGAGCCAGACATCCTGGATCAGTGTCAGACAGTCTGGATCAGTGTCAGACAGTCTGGGTCAGTGTCAGACATCATGGATCAGTGTCAGACAGTCTGGATCAGTGTCAGACAGTCTGGAGCAGTGTCAGATAGTCAGGGTCAGTGTCAGACATACTGGATTAGTGTCAGACAGTCTGGGTCAGAGCCAGACATCCTGGATCAGTGTCAGACAGTCTGGATCAGTGTCAGACAGTCTGGGTCAGTGTCAGACATCATGGATCAGTGTCAGACATACTGGATCAGTGTCAGACAGTCTGGATCAGTGTCAGACAGTCTGGGTCAGTGTCAGACATACTGGATCAGTGTCAGACAGTCTGGATCAGTGTCAGACATCCTGGATCAGTGTCAGACAGTATGGATCAGTTTCAGACAGTCTGGATCAGTGTCAGACAGTCTGGATCAGTGTCAGGCAGTCTTAATCAGTGTCAGACAGTCTGGATCAGTGTCAGACAGCCTGGATCAGTGTCAGACAGCCTGGATCAGTGTCAGACAGTCTGGATCAGTGTCAGGCAGTCTTAATCAGTGTCAGACAGTCTGGATCAGTGTCAGACAGCCTGGATCAGTGTCAGACAGCCTGGATCAGTGTCAGACAGTATGGATCAGTGTCAGACAGCCTGGATCAGTGTCAGACAGCCTGGATCAGTGTCAGTCAGCCTGGATCCTGGATGAGACGTCTACTTCTTCGGCGTTTCATCTGAATCCTAACTGTTAGCAAATGCCAAACAGGTCGCTCTTTGTATGCTAAGTGTTAAAATTATTTAATATATGAGCAATAGATAAACTGTATAAATCAATAGTATCACTTTACTTTATTAACTCTTTCGTTCCCAATGACGAATCCGTTTTTACCTGTGCAAACAGATTTGGTGCAGATGGGACGTCAAGTCACTCGGGGTATTATCGGGATTCAAAATGATACTTTGCTTGCGCTTTGTTTTTTGAAAAGTTAATAAAAACACAATGAATGAAGCAGACAATTGTAGCAAACTGCAATACGTGCAAGCGAAAGGGTTAACTATTTGCACACTAACGACGAACTGCAATACGTGCCAGCAAAAGGGTTAACCCATTGCACACTAACGGCGAACTGCAATACGTGCCAGCGAAAGGGTGAACTCTTTGCACACTAATGGCGAACTGCATTACGTGTCAGCAAAAGGGTTAACTCTGAACACTAACGGCGAACTGCAATACGTGCCAGTGAAAGGGTTAAATCTTTGCACACTAACGGCGAACTGCAATACGTGCCAGCAAAAGGGTTAACCCATTGCACACTAACGGCGAACTGCAATACGTGCCAGCGAAAAAGTTAACTCTTTTCACACTGACGGTGAACTGCAATACGTGCCAGCGAAAGGGTGAACTCTTTGCACACTAACGGCGAACTGCAATACGTGCCAGCGAAAGGGTTAACTCTTTGTACACTAACGATGAACTGCAATACGTGCCAGCGAAAGGGCTAACTCTTTGCACACTAACGGCGAACTGCAATACGTGCCAGCGAAAGAGTTAACTCTTTGCAATCTAAAGGCAAGCAGTATGGATCCCGCTGAGATGCTACCTAATGCAATCTCTATTTGAGTACTATGTTGTTTGACTGTTTGACCATATGCTTGCAAAGAAATGAGAGAAATTTTATTTTAAGAACTGCAGCAGACGGCATTTGATGCAGACGAAAAATTACAAAGAATTATATATAACAGCAACTGCTCGACACAACGGATGGGTCTCATATTACCAGGCAACTGCAATGGCGGTATGTCCCGTATGTCAACCGGAACAAAGCAGAGATACATTGAACAGATATCTCTTACCCTAGGCTTCAATTATAAACTATTGATTGGCTCTGAATTACGTCTAGTCGAATCGGCACAGTTATGTAATTCATTGCAAAATACTGAACGCGATAACAGAATCATCTGAGGCCTGTTCAGGAGTGTGGGCGCTCGATGTCATTTCGAGCGCTAGGACTCTGAACGAGGGCGCCCGCCTAGTGCCAGCTAGCGCAAGCTAGCTTACTCGCGAGGTGTATCGCTTTGACATTCGCTTGTGTTTCCAAGATGGCTACCAACAAGATAACAGAAGCAACCGACTGGAAGAAAACAATCGTAATTAACAAACTGATGCTCTAGAACCCGCCCGCAGAACAAAAATGTACTTGATTTTTAGAAAGGGCACTCGATCGCGTTCAGCAGTGATACTTTTGCTCGGGCAAGCGCTCATCAAGCGCCCGCGCTCCTGAACAGGCCGCAGGTGTGCGTTCAATTAAGCCTTACGCTCGAATAACGCATGAAACGGCTGGCAACAGTTCACAACTTTTTCACACGTGTGGTCTAAGATGAACGCTTCTAGCTGTTATATAATTATACAGTAAACCCCTCTAAGCCGGAATTCTAGTAGGGAATAATTTAGATACTTTTAGGCAGGTAGCTGCTTAATGCAGGATAGAGATGAGCTTTCTGCATGACTTTCGCCCTGCATTAAGCTGCCACCTGTCTCTAAGACCGATATTTATACTAAATTTAACGCCCGGTTTAGAGGAGTTTTACTGGAGTTTCCAATATTATCTTCATCTAAAAGCACTGACGATATTCCTATGGGCGCTTTTTGTCAATCACTGTGTCCATTTCATCATCGAAATGCATTGTATATAGCAATCTAGTTAAACCCCTCTAATACAACCAACAAAAGCAGGTCTTTAGACATGTGGTAGCTTGACCCTTTACTCCATGCATATTGATCTAAGAAATAATAACATTATCAATATAACTTATGAAGGTTAATTCTTGATAACGACACATGGACACTGGAATTGTTTTACCATATAAAAAACTGTAGAATCATACCCATGTTATTTCATAAGCGAACAGAGCAGACCCTGATCAGACTGCTACTGGGTCTACTTTGTCTGTAAATGCGTAGAAAGGCGTATTTATGGAGTAACGGGTTAATGCAGGACGGAATCGTAAAGAGAGCTCCTATGGGAGCTTTCATCATTACGTTCGTCCTGCATTAAGCAGCGGTCCGCCTTTGATGACACCCAAAGTTATTCCTGAGTCGTTGTAGAGGTGTTCTGCAGCTTGCTATTTGGAACTTTTACGTGATAGCGTATTTAAATATGAATCTAAACCTGGTTTGAAGCAAAGGTGCCCGACGCATGCTTGGACTCACCCACGGACACCCCCCCCCCCCCACTCCAAAAAAAATAAATGTGATCGAAATATGTAAAACTAGCCTAAAACTATCTATTTGAACCTTAAACCACTCAGAAAAACAAGAAAAACACGATCCGGAAGAAAAAAAGTCCTATCGGGTCTATATCGTTTCGCTCTAGCGTATTTTCAAATTCGCGGTCTTGCAGCGACAGGACGGAGCAATATTTAAGGAAAACACTAATTGTGCCGCTTAGCATATGGAATTTGGAACAGATCAAGACCAAAATAATTGAAATCGGTATTGAATTGGCTTTGTTGTAAGACTTTGAAAAACATGACTGTTGTATTTCCCGCCGCTGATCTGACGTAGTTAGGTACCTTTCAATACATATATAGACCCGAAAGAAAAAATTTTTCCGGGTCGTGTTTTTCTTGTTTTTCGGAGTGGTTTAAGGTTCAGATAGATAGTTTTAGGCTAGTTTACATACTTCGATCACTTTTTTTTTTTTTTTTTTTTTTGGGTGGGGGGGGGGGGGGTTCCATTGGTGAGTCCAAGCATGCGTCGGGCACCTTTGGTTTGAAGTATGGCAACGGGACTTCCTTAGTATTAGATGACATACATATATAGTATTAGATGACACACATATATAGTATTAGATGACACACATATATAGTATTAGATGGCATACATATATAGTATTAGATGGCACACATATATAGTATTAGATGACACACATGTATAGTATTAGATGGCATACATATATAGTATTAGATGACGCACATATATAGTATTAGATGGCACACATATATAGTACTAGATGACACACATATATAGTATTATATGACACACATATATAGTATTAGATGGCAAATATATATAGTATTATATGGCACACATATATAGTATTAGATGGCACACATATATAGTATTAGATGACACACACATATATTAAATGACACGCATATATATCTTACCCATTAATTATTTCCCTGATATAAACCTCTTTCGGCAAATTTGCAAAGAGAGTGGACACAGAAGACCCAGTAGACCCGCCTGTAGGATCCGTCTGATCTGAGTCTACTCTGTTTGATTACGAAATTATAATAAAGCTGACACTACAGTTTCTACCAATACCAAAATATCCTGTGTACACATGCAATTATAAGACAATCAACAAATAAATATTCATGATATAATTATGTCTTACATGAGTTCAACAGCGAAAGGATAGGTGTAACCTGCTAGATCTTGCAACGACCATGTGGTAAAAACTGACAAAAGAACCTTTCTGATGAGAACAGTTGGAGAGCCAGCTGGCAAATGTTACTAGAATGTAGTACACAGACTACCAATTGTAATAAGAACAACCAGGGAGTCAGCTGGCAAATGTTACTAGAATGTAGTACACGGACTATCATTGCAATATAAGAACAACTGGGGAGTCAGCTGGCAAATATTACTAGAATGTAGCACACGGACTACCAACTGTAATAAGAACAATTGGGGAGCCAGCTGGTAGATGTTACTAGAATGTAGCACACGGACTACCAATTGTAATAAGAACAACTGGGGAGCCAGCTGGCAAATGTTACTATAATGTAGTACACGGACTACCATTGCAATATAAGAACAACTGGGGAGTCAGCTGGCAAATATTACTAGAATGTAGCACACGGACTACCAACTGTAATAAGAACAATTGGGGAGCCAGCTGGTAGATGTTACTATAATGTAGCACACGGACTACCAATTGTAATAAGAACAACTGGGGAGCCAGCTGGCAAATGTTACTAGAATGTAGTACACGGACTACCAATTGTAATAAGAACAACTGGGGAGTCAGCTGGCAAATGTTACTAGAATGTAGCACACGGACTACCAATTGTAATAAGAACAACTGGGGAGCCAGCTGGCAAATGTTACTAGAATGTAGTACACGGACTACCATTGCAATATAAGAACAACTGGGGAGTCAGCTGGCAAATATTACTAGAATGTAGCACACGGACTACCAACTGTAATAAGAACAATTGGGGAGCCAGCTGGTAGATGTTACTAGAATGTAGCACACGGACTATCAATTGTAATAAGAACAACTGGGGAGCCAGCTGGCAATGTTACTAGAATGTAGCACACGGACTACCATTGTAATATAAGAACAGTTGAGGAGCTGGCAAATGTTACTAGAATCTAGCACACGGGCTACCAATTGTAATAAGAACAATTGGGGAGCCAGCTGGCACATGCTTCTAGAATATAGCACATGGACTACCAATTTTAAAAGAACAATTGGGGAGCCAGCTGGCACATGCTTCTAGAATATAGCACATGGACTACCAATTTTAAAAGAACAATTGGGGAGCCAGCTGGCACATGCTTCTAGAATATAGCACATGGACTACCAATTTTAAAAGAACAATTGGGGAGCCAGCTGGCAAATATTACTAGAATGTGGCACATGGACTAAAGATTATGATATACATGTAAGTAGCTGAAGCACGCTAACAAGGACACCGACGAAGCCAGCTGGCAACAGAATGAATTATTATAAGTTATGATAAGTACACTATATACAGAATAACTAAACGATAAATGTAACAGATCGTGTAGAATCCCAGGAGAGCATTTAAGTGACAAAAGAAAAATAAATTTGCAAATATTTTTTTATGTACCGCCTTGTACCAATTCACCATGAGTGTTTGTTTCTGAAGAGATCCGTCTAAAGTCTTTAACCCTTAACTCCATAAATACCCCTTTCTATGCCTTTGCAAACAGAGTAGATCCGTATCTGACGGCTCCTAGGACAGCCGTCTAATCGGAGTCTTTTCTGCTTGTTTATGAAATGAAATGAGATTATGATTCTACAATTCCTGCCATTAACAGTTCTGCCCTGTGTTATTATTATGCAATTTAATCTAATTGATATTCATGATGCCATTATCTCTTAGATGATTATTCATGTAGTAAAAGGTTAAAGCGGAATTAGTAGCCACTCACCTCGCTCGAATTGCAGTCTTATTAAGACTGTACTATGACTAATCAGTCTACTGTCGTCGTAATGGAATATTAGATATGAACCTTTAGTATAATTCATTCAAACGTTTGAAAACAAACCTACCTTCGGGGGTCAAATAGTTTGGATCCCGATGAGACACCGAATTACACGGCGTCTCGTCTGGATCCATATCGTCTGCAAATGACAAATGGGTGCCAATCGACAGGATGAGGTTTAACCATTCGCTTGCTGAATTTTAAAATACATTCCTCCTTCTTTACCCATGCCCTGTTGTATAGTTACATATATCTTCACTGTGTACACGTATTTCGCTGTGCAATCACTGCTGTGGAGTGCACTGGATGCACACTCAACTTGTAAATAGTGCAGACCCTGATGAGACAGGTAGGTACATTGACGTGAATAGCAAGCGAAGCGTTAAGTCCCTTTGCGTATCGGGGTTTATGATTTGACACAAATGAATAGAAATGAAGAAAAGGAAGATATAAAGCGTTTTCCCCAGCGAGACTGACTACTGTCATATAATAATGCATCTCACGTCAAAATAGAAAACTTGTACAACCCTGACAAGCAAGACATAATAATTATGTTATAATTTTGTCGATATTTTGGTCGGGATTGTTCGTGTTACCGGCGCAATAAGTGGCATGTTCAGCTTATGTTTCCTTTACGCGGGATGTGTGTATTTGTTTTTGCCTTAACCCTTACAACGGTGAATTGTCAAAAGGTCTATTCCAAAGTTCAAACAGCTCAAGCTTATATTGACTATATATGGATTTTTCTAAAGAAAAGTGTACCATAACTAACAGTGCAGATCCTGTTGAGAGGGCTCCTATAGGAGATCTCTCATTTGGGTTTACATTATTTGCAAAGGACATTAGTGACTCGGGTCCCGCACTGTAAGGGTTAAAACTGCTGAGTATATTTTTTTTTGTAAAATGTTAGAATTCCATGAGTGTTCAAATTTGTTTTATCTTGTATTTCCTTCCAAACGCAAAATCAGGGCGTCAACCAGTTTGGAATAAATGAGAAGCCATGCTACTCGGCGTCTCATCTGGATCCAAACTGTTTGCAAACGTGATCAGTCATCCTCCGGCAGCAGATTTAAGGTTGAGGTAACTCACTGTCATCTACAAACGATATCATCTGATGTATTTCTGAAATTACAGTTTCTTTTATTTCTCTTTAAACTGCTCTATACATGTGAGACATTTTGGGATATTGATGAGACGTCGAATACAAGGCGCCTCGTCTGGAGGCTGCAACGGTCAAACATGTAACAGATTCGCTGCCAGTGTACAACGTTAATATTTAGTAATAAATCTTTTATGATAATAATTATTGTTTATTGTGTGTTATGCATTCTTGCTCACTAAACTTTGTTTAGTTAACTTTTTATCTTGACCTTTCCACATGTTTCCACAAGGGCAGGTGGTAGCTTAATGCAGGATGAAAGTTAAGCAACCACCTGCTAATGAAAACAATCAAATTCGTTCATTAAGTGGTCGCATTAGAGGGGTTTACTGTATTGAAGTTCTGTATGAGAAAGCCATTATGGTATCAATCTGACAAGCCAATGATTAAACTTCTCATAGCGATATGATTGCATGGATTACCGCTCTCAAATGACTGCCGTCACGGAAAGTCACACGGCATCGTAAATTGGTGGAGACGACAGAACCGGTAGTTTGTCATTTATTAAAATAAATACACAACGAAACAGATATATCATAAAATTATCAGTGCTGAATCGGACATTGGAGCATTTCTGTCCAGCGATAGAAATATTTCTAGCGGTATTCCAGTTTTATCGATTGTGTTCCTAATCAATTCATCCTGTCAACGGTCACGTATTTTAGCATTCAAAGCAAACTGCAACCATGCTGCCTATACAAGGAACTCTAAATTCTATTTTTTTGTTTATTCTAGACTGCTGATTGAATTTTCTTTCGCTGGGTGAATTGTTCATACTTTACCCCATGAATATTCATGCAAGAAATAATGGCACCCTGAATACCAACTAAAATATTTGTTTATAATGGCTAATAAAGACAAAAAGAGTAAACAAGTAAACAGAGTAGACCCTGATCAGACGACTACACGAGCCTCTGATCTGGTTCTACTCCATTTTCACAAGCGTTGGAAGGAGTATTTATGGAATTAAGGATTAAAGACACTAACACTTCATTTCCATATCGGGAAGAAACATTTAAACATTTACTTCATGATATTTACTGACTTCATCAATATCAATTATTTGATAATAGCACATGAATAACTGAATGCTCTGCAATGGCAGAGGCAGTAGAACTACATGTATGATTTTATACTTTTATATTTCATATGTTTGCAAAGGCGTAGAGGAACGGACATGCCTAGAAATGCGCGACATGTCTAGAAAGGCGTAGAAGGGCGGACATGCCTAGAAATGCGCGAAATATCTAGAAAGGCGTAGAAGGGCGGACATGCCTAGAAATGCGCGAAAGGTATAGAAAGGCACAGACGGGCGTAAAGGCGTATTTATAGAGTACATAGTACTCGCAATCACGCTGTTAAAAATGTCGGCTTAAATTCGGATCTGGTGAAACTTTGACTACTTCTGCTTTTCTGAAGCTACTGACCAAGTGTATAACTACAAATCAGGTGTATAACTACTGACAAAGTGTATAACTACTGAGTGTTTAACTACTGACCAAGTGTATAACTGCTGTTCAAGTGTATAACTATTGGCAAAGTGTATAACTACAGACAAAGTGTATAACTACAGAAAAGTGTATAACTACTGACCAAGTGTGTAACTACTGAGTGTATAACTACTGACCAAGTGTATAACTACTGATCAAGTGTATAACTATTGACCAAGTGTATAACTACTGACCAAGTGTATAATTACAGACAAAGTATATAACAACAGACAAAGTGTATAACTGCTGAGTGTATAACTACTGACCAAATATATAACTACTGAGTGTATAGATACTGACCAAGTGTATAACTAATGAGTGTATAACTACTGATCAAGTGTATAACTGCTGACCAAGTGCATAACTACTGAGTGTATAACTACTGACCACGTGTATAACTGCTGACCAAGTGCATAACTACTGAATGTATAACTACTGACCACGTGTATAACTGCTGATCAAGTGTATAACTACTGAGTGCATAACTACTGATCAAGTGTATAACTGCTGACCAAGTGCATAACTACTGACCAAGTGTTTAACTACTGACCAAGTGTATAACTGCTGATCAAGTGTATAACTACTCACAAAGTGTATAACTACAGACAAAATGTATAACTACAGACAAAGTTTATAACTACTGACCAAGTGTGTAACTACTGAGTGTATAACTATTGATCAAGTGTATAACTATTGACCAAGTGTATAACTACTGACCAAGTGTATAACTACAGACAAAGTGTATAACTACGGAGTGTATAACTACTGACCAAGTATATAGCTATTGAGTGTATAACTACTGACCAAGGGTATAACTACTGAGTGTATAACTACTGATCAAGTGTATAACTGCTGACCAAGTGCATAACTACTGAGTGTATAACTACTGACCACGTGTATAACTACTGTTTGTATAACTACTGGCCAAGTGTATAACTGCTGAGTGTATAACTACTGACCAAGTGTATAACTGCTGATTGTATAACTACTGACCAAGTGTATAACTACTGACCAAGTGTATAAGTCGGCGTCACATCTGGATCCAAGCTGTCTGCAAATGTGACTCAAGTTAGCACAAAAAAGGATTAACTTCATGCTCAAAATAATACAAAGAATGAAACAATATAAAACGTTTGACGAACAAATCATGTGGTGCAGTAGTTGATGTTATTTATATGGGGAAATAAACGCTGCAAGATCTTTAAACCTTCTGTCTGGTTGAAAATCTTAGCCGATAAAATACTACAACAACAGCGGGTGCTCAATTCATATTAAAGTAGAACACATTAATAAAATAAACATTCAAAGGCATATTAATATGGAATAAATTGTCCATAAACAGTGTTAAATTTACATACATGGTAATTCCACATGGGAGAGAATGCCATATTCAAATAATCTAAAGAAAATGAATATTCGTAAAATAATGAGAATGTCTTCATTAATCATCTACCATTAGAAACAGGTGAAGTAATGTGTCGTATAATAACCTAGTTATATTTCTACATGGGTTAGCGTGTCTGTCTGAAAGCGGGTTTATTTTCTCCATAATTAAATACTGAAACATTATCTTAAATTATACATACATCATTGTGTTGACATGTGTTAGATGGCAATGGAATAACCCTTTCAATATAAATTGGTTCATATACAGGTATAGAAAACCTCTCTTAAGTGGACATTTAATTTGTTACAAATATCGGTGTTGGAGACAGGTGGCAGCTTAACCCATTACCTCATAGACTATTTTTAGATACAACCTCTTAGAATTAATCTACCGAAAAGAAGCATTAATTTGTAGTTTGAAACCATTGTGATAAATAGAGCATTCGCTCCTATAGGAGCAAATGCTCTATTTATCACAATGGTTTCACAAAGTGACTTTTACAGAGTCGTCGAAAGTCGTCAATATGAGGGAAAGGGTTAATGCAGTGTGTAAGTCATACAGAAAGCTCTGTTACAACCCGTTTTGTAGTAACGTTGCAAATTGTAGTAATTACTACAAAACGGGTTACTACACTTTGCGTGAAACCCTCCCAACCCGTTTTGTAGTAACGTTGCAAATTGTAGTAATTACTACAAAGTGGGTTGGCATGCAAAGTTCAATATGTAGTAAACTCCTATTACACCGAGCATGGTTGTGTGACTGCAACCAAATTTGGGGTGGTCCTTCATATTGACAATATCCGAGTGCACAGTAAAAATCTTTTCGATACCTTGCCTACTTAAGGAAATAGAGTCAAAAACAGTTTACTACATTTCGTATGGGACCTTGCGACCCGTTTTGTAGTAACGTTGCAAATTGTAGTAATTACTACAAAGTGGGTTACTACAGTTTGTTTAAAACTTGACAACTCACTTTGTAGTAATTGTGCATAAATATGAAATGATATAGTATAAAATGATAAAATATTATATAATATATAATATTATATATATAATATATAATTTTTAAAAAAATTTTTTTTTATCAATTTTAAACAATACCATGAAATAAAATGACTTTTTGGCATATGTTCATAATATATAATATTATATAATATAATATATACTATTTTACTACAGTTTGTGTTAAAACTTCACAACTCATTTTGTAGTAATATTGCATGTATATGAAATGATATAGTATAAAATGATTAAATATTATATAATATATAATATTATATATATAATATATAATTTTTGAAAAATTTTTTTTATCAATTTAAAACAATACCATGAAAAAAAATGACTTTTTGGCATATGTTCATAATATATAATATTATATAATATAATATATACTATTTTACTACAGTTTGTGTTAAAACTTCACAACTCATTTTGTAGTAATATTGCATGTATATGAAATGATATCATATAAAATGATTAAATATTATATAATATTATATAATATATATATTTTTTAATTTTCATAATTTTTCTTATAATCGATTGGAAACAATACCATGAAATAAAATGACTTTTTGGCATATTTTTATAATATATAATATTATATAATATAATATATAAAATTTTGTATTATGTATAATAATACTAATAACATATAATAAAATGTTATAAACAATATTTACATCGCTGAAAGTAGTAATTACTACAAAACGGGTTACTACACTTTGCGTGAAACCCTCCCAACCCGTTTTGTAGTAACGTTGCAAATTGTAGTAATTACTACAAAGTGGGTTGGTATGCAAAGTTCAATATGTAGTAAACTCCTATTACACCGAGCATGGTTGTGTGACTGCAACCAAATTTGGGGTGGTCCTTGATATTGACAATATCCGAGTGCACAGTAAAAATCTTTTCGATACCTTGCCTACTTAAGGAAATAGAGTCAAAAACAGTTTACTACATTTCGTATGGGACCTTGCGACCCGTTTTGTAGTAACGTTGCAAACTGTAGTAATTTCTACAAAGTGGGTTACTGCAGTTTGTTTAAAAACTTGACAACTCATTTTGTAGTAATTGTGCATAAATATGAAATTATATAATATAAAATGATTAAATATTATATAATATATAATATAATATATATAATATATAATTTTTAAAAAAATTTTTTTTATCAATTTAAATCAATATAATGAAATAAAATGACTTTTTGGCATATGTTCATAATATATAATATTATATAATATAATATATATATTATTTTACTACAGTTTGTGTTAAAACTTCACAACTCATTTTGTAGTAATAATGCATGTATATGAAATGATATCATATAAAATGATTAAATATTATATAATATATAATTTAATATATATAATATATAATTTCTAAAAAAAAAATTTTTTATCCATATAAAACAATACCATGAAATAAAATGACGTTTTGGCATATGTTCATAATATATAATATTATATAATATAATATATAGTATTTTACTACACTTTGTGTTAAACTTTCACAACTCATTTTGTAGTAATATTGCATGTATATGAAATGATATCATATAAAATGATTAAATATTATATAATATTATATCATATATATATTTTTTAAATTTTCATTTTTTTTTTATAATCGATTGGAAACAATACCGTGAAATAAAATGACTTTTTGGCATATTTTTATAATATATAATATTATATAATATAATATATAATATTTTGTATTATGTATAATAATACTAATAACATATAACAAAATGTTATAAAGAATAATTACATCGCTGAATGTAGTAATTACTACAAAACGGGTTAATACACTTTGCGAGAAACCCTCCCAACCCGTTTTGTAGTAACGTTGCAAATTGTAGTAATTACTACAAAGTGGGTTGATATGCAAAGTTCAATATGTAGTAAACTCCTATTACACCGAGCATGGTTGTGTGACTGCAACCAAATGTGGGGTGGTCCTTCATATTGACAATATCCGAGTGCACAGTAAAAATCTTTTCGATACCTTGCCTACTTAATGAAATAGAGTCAAAAACAGTTTACTACATTTCGTATGGGACCTTGCGACCTGTTTTGTAGTAACGTTGCAAATTGTAGTAATTACTACAAAGTGGGTTACTACAGTTTGTTTAAAAACTTGACAACTCATTTTGTAGTAATTGTGCATAAATATGAAATGATATAATATAAAATGATTAAATATTATATAATATATAATATAATATATATAATATATAATTTTAATTTTTTTTTTTATCAATTTAAATCAATATAATGAAATAAAATGACTTTTTGGCATATGTTCATAATATATAATATTATATAATATAATGTATATTATTTTACTACAGTTTGTGTTAAAACTTCACAACTCATTTTGTAGTAATATTGCATGTATATGAAATGATATCATATAAAATGATTAAATATTATATAATATTATATAATATATATATTTTTTAATTTTCATAATTTTTCTTATAATCGATTGGAAACAATACCATGAAATAAAATGACTTTTTGGCATATTTTTATAATATATAATATTATATAATATAATATATAAAATTTTGTATTATGTATAATAATACTAATAACATATAATAAAATGTTATAAACAATATTTACATCGCTGAAAGTAGTAATTACTACAAAACGGGTTACTACACTTTGCGTGAAACCCTCCCAACCCGTTTTGTAGTAACGTTGCAAATTGTAGTAATTACTACAAAGTGGGTTGGTATGCAAAGTTCAATATGTAGTAAACTCCTATTACACCGAGCATGGTTGTGTGACTGCAACCAAATTTGGGGTGGTCCTTGATATTGACAATATCCGAGTGCACAGTAAAAATCTTTTCGATACCTTGCCTACTTAAGGAAATAGAGTCAAAAACAGTTTACTACATTTCGTATGGGACCTTGCGACCCGTTTTGTAGTAACGTTGCAAACTGTAGTAATTTCTACAAAGTGGGTTACTGCAGTTTGTTTAAAAACTTGACAACTCATTTTGTAGTAATTGTGCATAAATATGAAATTATATAATATAAAATGATTAAATATTATATAATATATAATATAATATATATAATATATAATTTTTAAAAAAAATTTTTTTTATCAATTTAAATCAATATAATGAAATAAAATGACTTTTTGGCATATGTTCATAATATATAATATTATATAATATAATATATATATTATTTTACTACAGTTTGTGTTAAAACTTCACAACTCATTTTGTAGTAATAATGCATGTATATGAAATGATATCATATAAAATGATTAAATATTATATAATATATAATTTAATATATATAATATATAATTTCTAAAAAAAAATTTTTTTATCCATATAAAACAATACCATGAAATAAAATGACGTTTTGGCATATGTTCATAATATATAATATTATATAATATAATATATAGTATTTTACTACACTTTGTGTTAAACTTTCACAACTCATTTTGTAGTAATATTGCATGTATATGAAATGATATCATATAAAATGATTAAATATTATATAATATTATATCATATATATATTTTTTAAATTTTCATTTTTTTTTTATAATCGATTGGAAACAATACCGTGAAATAAATTGACTTTTTGGCATATTTTTATAATATATAATATTATATAATATAATATATAATATTTTGTATTATGTATAATAATACTAATAACATATAACAAAATGTTATAAAGAATAATTACATCGCTGAATGTAGTAATTACTACAAAACGGGTTAATACACTTTGCGAGAAACCCTCCCAACCCGTTTTGTAGTAACGTTGCAAATTGTAGTAATTACTACAAAGTGGGTTGATATGCAAAGTTCAATATGTAGTAAACTCCTATTACACCGAGCATGGTTGTGTGACTGCAACCAAATGTGGGGTGGTCCTTCATATTGACAATATCCGAGTGCACAGTAAAAATCTTTTCGATACCTTGCCTACTTAATGAAATAGAGTCAAAAACAGTTTACTACATTTCGTATGGGACCTTGCGACCTGTTTTGTAGTAACGTTGCAAATTGTAGTAATTACTACAAAGTGGGTTACTACAGTTTGTTTAAAAACTTGACAACTCATTTTGTAGTAATTGTGCATAAATATGAAATGATATAGTATAAAATGATTAAATATTATATAATATATAATATAATATATATAATATATAATTTTGAAAAAAAAATTTTTTTATCCATATAAAACAATACCATGAAATAAAATGACTTTTTGGCATATGTTCATAATTTATAATATTATATAATATAACATATATTTTACTACAGTTTGTGTTAAAACTTCACAACTCACTTTGTAGTACACTTGCATGTATATGAAATGATATCATTTAAAATGAAAAAATATCACATAATATTATACAATATTATATAATATATATATTTTTTTTAAATTTTATAGAAAAAAAATTTAATCGATAGGAAACAATACCATGACATAAAATGACTTTTTGGAATATGTTCATAATATATAATATTATATAATATAATATATAATATTTTTCTACAGTTTGTGTTAAAACTTCACAACTCATTTTGTAGTAAACTTGCATGTATATGAAATGAAATGTACCAGCTGTCTGTTACAGAGTGCTTGGTTCATTAGTTAGGCATAGGGAAAACTTTAAAAATCTTCTTGCCAAAAACTGCATGTTCCAGAGCTTAGATATTTGGTGTATAGATTTACTTAGTATACCTTAATGAATTGTGTTAATATCAATGTTCTGAGGTTAAATTTGGCCCTGCCATGTGGGTTATATTTTAAAATAGACTTCTACAGTATAAAGGTTACCCTTTGAACCACTAGCTAGCCAGCTAGTTATCTTGAGAGGTCAAGTTGAAGTTCACCTGCACTATACTCTAGTTGATGTCTGCTTCAGAATTATTGTCTGTTTGTTCACACTGTTTTTAATACATACCAATCTTTCAAATAACCCTCTTGTACAAACCACATAATTATGAAGTTACAAATGTATCAGATCAGAATCCAAACTGTGCTAATTTCAGTCAAGTCATGCTTAGCACTGATAGGGTTATAACACTGATTTTTGCAATTATCTGTTAGAATGTCTGCTGTCAATGGCACTCTGGTGAGCTATATCAGGGCCATCATCTCCCTCTTGTTCTCTCTTTATGTCTGTCTGTCTGTCTCTGTCTGTCTTTCTGTCTTTCTGCCACTGTCTGTCTGTCTGTCTATCTCTCTCTCTGTCTCTCTCTATCTCTGTCTGTCTCTGTCTGTCTATCTCTCTCTGTCTCTCTCTATCTCTGTCTGTCTCTGTCTGTCTGTCTGTCTGTCTGTCTCTGTCTCTGTCTCTGTCTCTGTCTCTGTCTCTCTCTCTCTCTGTCTCTGTCTCTCTCTGTCTCTATCTCTCTCTCTCTCTCTGTCACACACACACACACGCACGCACGCAGGCACGCAATCTCCCTCTCTTTCTTAATGTCTATCTTCTTTAGGTGTCCCGTTTAGTGTGTGTGTCTCCTATAAATTATATGACATACAGACAGAATATTTTGTTAAAGTGTCATGCATCAATAAAGTTAGGTACATGTATATATATACATGTACATACACAAATCATCATTTTAAACTGACTTCCGGCCGTTTTAGACCAGCTTGAACATTATAAAACACATAGCCTCATTTAAAATATGTTCAGCTGAACACATATACATTTTTGAATATCCCGAACACATCAAATTACAATAGAAGAAAAATTATTCGCCGAAATTATGGGTAAAATTATGTGTAAAATGGCCGGGTAAGGCATGTTTAAGTATAATAAAAGGAACTGTCCCTCTAAAAAGGTATGCGTTTTGTTCAAGTTGCGTTTGCTTTGGTTCGTAGCATTTATAACAAGCTTTGCAAACATTCTGGATCCATATGAAACGCCGAGTAACTTGGCACTCATCAGGGTCAAAACTGTTTTTCACTCTGACATTTATTTTTGAATAGATATGGAAGGAAAAAATGAAGCAGGCGACAATATTTGCAGACATTAACCCCTTCAAAGCCATAAACGGGTCTGTAATATCATATGCAAAACAGTTTTGGATCCAAATGAGACGACGTGTAGCTCGGCCTCTCATCAGGATCCAAACTGTTTAACACACTGTTTATCTTTTTGCAAAGACATTGAACAAACGTCCATTCTTAAACTTGAAGCAGACGGAAATATAACGGCAATTCTCAAGCATTGAAACAGTTAATTGCTAAGAGTGCAAAAGGTAGTTGGAACACATAGTGACATGAAAATGACCCGCAGTTGACTGTAAATCAAGAGTGTTGTCTGCAGTAAAATGAAACATGGACATTTTGAATTTCGATCAAATATATGTGTGCCGACTGGAGATAATATATTACAATGCAGTAAATAATTACAATAAAATCAAATACTAGTTGGAATTTTCTATCACACGTTTCAATAAAAACTAATCTCGCAGTTAATCATGTGATCTTTCAAAACCTTACCAGGATGTCTGCTTTAGAATTGTCTTCTGCTTGAATTTCTAAAAGATCAGATTTAGGCATTTTGACCTAAGACAAAATTGTCACAAGTTGTAAGCAGCTTGGATCTTGGTCAGCCAGTCATTAATTTGGTATCAGATCTTGATCCAAACTATGTGTAAATTTCAGTTCAAGTCGTAATTCAGGTGAGAGATATAGGGCAAATGACCCCCTTGTCCTTATAAAACTTTGACTATAATGTCTTTACTATTAACCCATTTTGCCGTAGACTTTTTAAGACCCAAGCTCTTCGAATAAATATACCAAAAAAGATCATATAAAAGAGAAAAGAAAGCGTTTAGAATTTTGTAGTTTACATTATGAATTGACCATAACGCAGCATTTTAAATCTTTACTCCATGAATATGCCTTTCTATGCCTATGCAAACAGAGTAGACCCAGATCAGGCGACTCCCGTTTAAGCCGTCTGATCAGGGTCTACTCTGTTTATGATATACTTCATAACATATACCCCGTACTTCATTCTCAGTGTTGTTATACCTTCTGATCCTTCGAGATCATGAATTTCAGTACTTCTTGTTCTGAAAATTGAACAGCGCTTAAGCCGGTGCTAGGGGGCGTGAGCAGTGTTGCACTTTCAATTACTGTTCATGAACAGACTCAATAAAACCGAGTCTGCAATTTTCTCTTTTTGTGTTGCAATCTTTGCTCTCGGGGATCACACCCTTTCAGAATTTATATTATCGATAATGATTCTACAGTTTCTGCAATGACCAAAAACGTTAGTGTGTCCATATGCTTTTACAACCATTAATATAACTAATATTCATGATTTCATTATTAGACCCCCACCATTTAGTAGTTGGGAGACTATAGCTTTTCTCGATTCTGTCGGTCCGTCTGTCACGCTTCGCGTCTAGGCCATATCTCCTACAAGGTTATTTAAAGCTGGTTTGTGAAAATAAGAATTTTAAGTTTGTGTCGCATATTAACAAAGTAATGGACCTTGATTTTGTGAACATATTGAATTTTAACAACTTTAAAAGCATTTATCCTAGAAACAACATGACTCTTTGTGAGTATATTATTCAGGGCGTTCACTTGTGCATCTGACGAGTTTTCATCCAATCGCAATGAACATTGATGGAGTTATGGGCCTAGATTTTGTTGAAAATTTCTAAGACCCAGGAGAGTATTTGTCAATATTTCCAAACCACAGACTGGACCTGCATAACCCGCTTAATATCCCTTTACTCCATAAATACATCGTTCTACGCCTTCGCAAACAGAGTAGACCCAGTTTCTGCCATGGCCAAACCTTCCTGTGACCATATGCTATTTTAATAATAATTCTAATTACTTTTTATAATGCAATTATTTTTTACATGAATATTCATAGAGTTAAGGGTTAATGAATATTTAAGAAATGATAATTACGACTACATGCATAACTCTTTACTGGAGATAGACACACATCTATACCTTTGCAAATAGGATAGACCCAAACGAAACTATTAGATGGGAGTCTGCTGTTTGCGCATAAAATGATATAGATCGGGTTCTGTTGATATCTTGTCCACATGTCTTAATAAAACAACAGATAATTAGTATTCATAAAATTACTATATCTTACATGAATATTCATTGTCTTTTTATCTGGTGGAAATGCCCTGTCAAACCTTTTGCAATTATTTTAACTTTTTCAGTACTTGACAGAAGATACAATGTATTAGTCTTTTACATTATGGCTATTTTATAAGAAATAATTATAAATGATATGGGTTATTATTTTGCCAAATACAAAACTATTCAAAGCTATATAGTCCAAGTAGCTAAAAAAGTGTGGACCCTGATCAGACGACCCCGAGGATCAAACAGGTATTATAGGGGCCACCGGATCTGGGTCTACTCTGAACAGTCGCTTTTGATCAGTTACTACATAAATACGAATTTGAGAACAGTAGACCCATAGCATATGGCTCTACTGTAGCAGCCGTCTCAAATCTGGGCCTGTTGTGTTTGCTTATGAAGTTACAATAGACTCTACAGTTTCTACAATACCAAAACATCCAGCTAGTGTACAGTTGCCATTGTAAATAGCCATTGTTTACACGGATATTCATGGATTATTTAAAATGTTCCTTCATATAAACGCATTTTCACGTATTTGCAAACAGATAAGACCCTGATCAAATGACTCCTGCTTGTTAATGAAAAATTATAGATCAATTTCTAAAATGCTACAATATTCCACCGTCCATATTTCATTATAGCTATTTGGTCAATGAATATTTATTAGGTATTTAGAATTGTTATAGATATAAACAAAATTGGAAAGGGTTAAGGTTTAAAAGGCAATTAGGACCGGCGAAAGGGGATAATAATTGGACACAGTGCTACACACGTTCATGCAAGTGAGCTTGGCATTACTTGCATTTTAAGTTTGTGTGATTACCCTTATTATTATATATTATATTATATATTATAAAAATATGCCAAAAAGTCATTTTATTTCATGGTATTGTTTCCTATCGATTATTAAAAATATTATAACAATTTAAAAAATATATATATTATATAATATTATATAATATTATGTGATATTTTATCATTTTAAATGATATCATTTCATATACATGCAAGTTTACTACAAAGTGAGTTGTGAAGTCTTAACACAAACTGTAGTAAAATATTATATATTATATTATATAATATTATATATTATTAACATATGACAAAAGTCATTTTATTTCATGGTATTGTTTTATGTAGTTAAAAACATTTTTTTTTAAAAATTATATATTATATTATATATTATATAATATTTAATCATTTTATATTATATCATTTCATATTTATGCACAATAACTACAAAATGATATTATATAATATTATATATTATGAACATATGCCAAAAAGTCATTTTATTTCATGGTATTGTTTTATGCGGTTAATTTTTTTTTTAAATTACATATTATATATATTATATTATATAATATTTAATCATTTTATATTATATCATTTCATATTTATGCACAATTACTACAAAATGAGTTGTCAAGTTTTTAAACAAACTGTAGTAACCCACTTTGTAATAATTACTACAATTTGCAACGTTACTACAAAACGGGTCGCAAGGTCCCATACGAAATGTAGTAAACTGTTTTTGACTCTATTTCATTAAGTAGGCAAGGTATCGGAAAGATTTTCACTGTGCACCCGGATATTGTCAATATGAAGGACCACCCCAAATTTGGTTGCAGTCACACAACTATGCTCGGTGTAATAGGAGTTTACTACATATTGAATTAGGCATGCCAACTCACTTTGTAGTAATTACTACAATTTGCAATGTTACTACACAACGGGTTGGGAGGGTTTCACGCAAAGTGTAGTAACCCGTTTTGTAGTAATTACTACATTCAGCGATGTAATTATTATTTATAACATTTTGTTATATGTTATTAGTATTATTATACATAAAACAAAATATTATATATTATATTATATAATATTATATATTATAAAATATGCCAAAAAGTCATTTTATTTCACGGTATTGTTTCCAATCGATTATAAAAAAAAATATGAAAATTTAAAAAATATATATATTATATAATATTATATAATATTTAATCATTTTATATGATATCATTTCATATATATGCAATATTACTACAAAATGAGTTGTGAAAGTTTAACACAAACTGTAGTAAAATACTATATATTATATTATATAATATTATATATTATGAACATATGCCAAAAAGTCATTTTATTTCATGGTATTGTTTTATATGGATAATTTTTTTTTTTAAAAAACAAATATATTATATATATTATATTATATATCATATAATATTTAATCATTTTATACTATATCATTTCATATTTATGCACAATTACTACAAAATGAGTTGTCAAGTTTTCAAACAAACTGTAGTAACCCACTTTGTAGTAATTACTACAATTTGCAACGTTACTACAAAACGGGTCGCAAGGTCCCATACGAAATGTAGTAAACTGTTTTTGACTCTATTTCATTAAGTAGGCAAGGTATCGAAAAGATTTTTACTGTGCACTCGGATATTGTCAATATGAAGGACCATCCCAAATTTGGTTGCAGTCACACAACCATGCTCGGTGTAATAGGAGTTTACTACATATTGAACTTTGCATATCAACCCACTTTGTAGTAATTACTACAATTTGCAACGTTACTACAAAACGGGTTGGGAGGGTTTCACGCAAAGTGTAGTAACCCGTTATGTAGTAATTACTACATTCAGCGATGTAATTATTGTTTATAACATTTTATTATATGTTATTAGTATTATTATACATAATACAAAATTTTATATATTATATTATATAATATTATATATTATAAAAATATGCCAAAAAGTCATTTTATTTCATGGTATTGTTTCCAATCGATTATAAGAAAAATTATGAAAGTTTAAAAATTATATATATTATATAATATTATATAATATTATATAATATTTAATCATTTTATATGATATCATTTCATATACATGCAATATTACTACAAAATGAGTTGTGAAGTTTTAACACAAACTGTAGTAAAATAATATATATTATATTATATAATATTATATATTATGAACATATGCCAAAAAGTCATTTTATTTCATTATATTGATTTAAATTGATGAAAAAAAAATAATTATATATTATATATATTATATTATATATTATATAATATTTAATCATTTTATATTATATAATTTCATATTTATGCACAATTACTACAAAATGAGTTGTCAAGTTTTTAAACAAACTGAAGTAACCCACTTTGTAGAAATTACTACAGTTTGCAACGTTACTACAAAACGGGTTGCAAGGTCCCATACGAAATGTAGTAAACTGTTTTTGACTCTATTTCCTTAAGTAGGCAAGGTATCGAAAAGATTTTTACTGTGCACTCGGATATTGTCAATATGAAGGACCACCCCAAATTTGGTTGCAGTCACACAACCATGCTCGGTGTAATAGGAGTTTACTACATATTGAACTTTGCATACCAACCCACTTTGTAGTAATTACTACAATTTGCAACGTTACTACAAACCGGGTTGGGAGGGTTTCACGCAAAGTGTAGTAACCCGTTTTGTAGTAATTACTACTTTCAGCGATGTAATTATTGTTTATAACATTTTATTATATGTTATTAGTATTATTATACATAATACAAAATTTTATATATATATTATATAATATTATATATTATAAAAATATGCCAAAAAGTCATTTTATTTCATGGTATTGTTTCCAATCGATTATAAGAAAAATTATGAAAATTTAAAAAATATATATATTATATAATATTATATAATATTTAATCATTTTATATGATATCATTTCATATATATGCAATATTACTACAAAATGAGTTGTGAAGTTTTAACACAAACTGTAGTAAAATAATATGTATTATATTATATAATATTATATATTATGAACATATGCCAAAAAGTCATTTTATTTCATTATATTGATTTAAATTGATAAAAAAAATTTTTTTTAAAAATTATATATTATATATATTATATTATATATTATATAATATTTAATCATTTTATATTATATAATTTCATATTTATGCACAATTACTACAAAATGAGTTGTCAAGTTTTTAAACAAACTGCAGTAACCCCCTTTGTAGAAATTACTACAGTTTGCAACGTTACTACAAAACGGGTCGCGAGGTCCCATACGAAATGTAGTAAACTGTTTTTGACTCTATTTCCTTAAGTAGGCAAGGTATCGAAAAGATTTTTACTGTGCACTCGGATATTGTCAATATGAAGGACCGCCCCAAATTTGGTTGCAGTCACACAACCATGCTCGGTGTAATAGGAGTTTACTACATATTGAACTTTGCATACCAACCCACTTTGTAGTAATTACTACAATTTGCAACGTTACTACAAAACGGGTTGGGAGGGTTTCACGCAAAGTGTAGTAACCCGTTTTGTAGTAATTACTACTTTCAGCGATGTAATTATTGTTTATAACATTTTGTTATATGTTATTAGTATTATTATACATAATACAAAATTTTATATATTATATTATATAATGTTATATATTATAAAAATATGCCAAAGAGTCATTTTATTTCATGGTATTGTTTCCAATCGATTATAAGAAAAAATATGAAAATTTAAAAAATATATTATATAATATTATATAATATTATATAATATTTAATCATTTTATATGATATCATTTCATATACATGCAATATTACTACAAAATGAGTTGTGAAGTTTTAACACAAACTGTAGTAAAATAATATATATTATATTATATAATATTATATATATGAACATATGCCAAAAAGTCATTTTATTTCATTATATTGATTTAAATTGATAAAAAAAAAAAAATTAAAATTATATATTATATATATTATATTATATATTATATAATATTTAATCATTTTATATTATATAATTTCATATTTATGCACAATTACTACAAAATGAGTTGTCAAGTTTTTAAACAAACTGAAGTAACCCACTTTGTAGAAATTACTACAGTTTGCAACGTTACTACAAAACGGGTTGCAAGGTCCCATACGAAATGTAGTAAACTGTTTTTGACTCTATTTCCTTAAGTAGGCAAGGTATCGAAAAGATGTTTACTGTGCACTCGGATATTGTCAATATGAAGGACCACCCCAAATTTGGTTGCAGTCACACAACCATGCTCGGTGTAATAGGAGTTTACTACATATTGAACTTTGCATACCAACCCACTTTGTAGTAATTACTACAATTTGCAACGTTACTACAAAACGGGTTGGGAGGGTTTCACGCAAAGTGTAGTAACCCGTTTTGTAGTAATTACTACTTTCAGCGATGTAATTATTGTTTATAACATTTTATTATATGTTATTAGTATTATTATACATAATACAAAATTTTATATATTATATTATATAATATTATATATTATAAAAATATGCCAAAAAGTCATTTTATTTCATGGTATTGTTTCCAATCGATTATAAGAAAATTTATGAAAATTTAAAAAATATATATATTATATAATATTATATAATATTTAATCATTTTATATGATATCATTTCATATATATGCAATATTACTACAAAATGAGTTGTGAAGTTTTAACACAAACTGTAGTAAAATAATATATATTATATTATATAATATTATATATTATGAACATATGCCAAAAAGTCATTTTATTTCATTATATTGATTTAAATTGATAAAAAAATTTTTTTTTAAAAATTATATATTATATATATTATATATTATATAATATTTAATCATTTTATATTATATAATTTCATATTTATGCACAATTACTACAAAATGAGTTGTCAAGTTTTTAAACAAACTGCAGTAACCCACTTTGTAGAAATTACTACAGTTTGCAACGTTACTACAAAACGGGTCGCAAGGTCCCATACGAAATGTAGTAAACTGTTTTTGACTCTATTTCCTTAAGTAGGCAAGGTATCGAAAAGATTTTTACTGTGCACTCGGATATTGTCAATATGAAGGACCACCCCAAATTTGGTTGCAGTCACACAACCATGCTCGGTGTAATGGGAGTTTACTACATATTGAACTTTGCATACCAACCCACTTTGTAGTAATTACTACAATTTGCAACGTTACTACAAAACGGGTTGGGAGGGTTTCACGCAAAGTGTAGTAACCCGTTTTGTAGTAATTACTACAATTTGCAACGTTACTACAAAACGGGTTGTAACAAAGCTCCCCTATATGAGTTTTCTGTATGATTTTCAATCTGCATTAAGCATTCACCTGCCTAAAAGTATCTAAATTCTTCTCTATTAGAATTCCGATTTAGAGAGGTTTTACTGTATTTATGACAGTGTTTCACCATAAAATTCAATTTTACTGGCATTCCAGTTTATATCTGTAACTCCTCTCATGCTAAGCGAGTACTGACTAACATCTACAAACAGTTTGGATCCTTTTGAGATGCCGAGTAACTCGGCGTCTCATCAGGATTCAAGCTGGTATTCGGTCAATAGTTTCCCAAAATATTGATAGAATCGGATATCAGTGAAAATTTCAGCAAGTCAGAGACTAGGCAACCATTATTGTTCAGCACGCGAAGATATATTTCTCGCGGTGCGACACACTACACATACTGATTGCTATTCACGTCAATATACCTACCTGTAAATAGTGAAGACCCAGATGAGACAGCTCCTGCAGGAGCTGTCTCATCAGAGTCTGCACTATTTACAAGTTGATTGTTCAACCAGTGCACTCCACAGCAGTGATTGCACAGCGAAATACGTGTACACAGTGAAGATATATATAATTATACAACAGGGCATGGGTAAAGAAGGAGAAATGTATTTTAAAATTCAGCAAGAGAAGGGTTAATGCATTTAACTCTCAACCTCATGGATATTCTTGTAAGAAATATTGACGTTATTAAATATTAATCAGCTGAATTAGAATAATGGAATTATGATCATGGGCATTTTGGAATATAGCAGAAACTCTCGTACATGTATATTATTCCATAGGCATTAATAGCAGACCCTAACCAGACGGCTTCTATAAGTGCGGTTTGATCTGTTTCTAGTCTGTTTGCAAAGGCGATAAAAGACGCCTAGACGAAATTAAGGGTCAGCTCTCCAAATAACAACTTTCTTTTCGAGCTTCAATCAATTGTTGAAAAATGCTTCATATGATTTATAATTCTACAAACACCATCGACATTTTGCAAGAGCTCAGTCTGCAACCAATATAGTCTAAATCGTTCGGGCCCCTCTCTGACCTCTTCTGCGGAGGTTTTCTTCGTAAATCGTGAACATTATATTGTGGACGCACACTTTCAGTGTCATTTAACAATCCATGAGGGAAGAATCCATGATAGGAGTTGCGAACAGTTTGGAATAAATCGGCGTCTCATCGGGATCCAAACTGTTAGACAATCAGATGTGTGGTTTTGAAAAGAAATAACAGAAAACAATTTCTACAGAAAGTTATTTCCTAGAATGCTAAAAATTCGAAACCATAAACTAAACGATAACCATACTCCATTCCCTCATAGGATATTTTTAGATCCAACCTCTTTGAATAAATCTACCAAAAAGGAGCATTAACTAGAGAAAAGCAGTTATGAAACTGTAGTTATGAAACCATTGTGATAAATAGAGCATTTGCTCCTTAGGATGGTTTCAAAAGCTGACTTTTACAGAGACGCAGAAAGGCGTATATATATGGATGAAAGGGTTAACGAGATTCATTTGGCCTCGAAAAGGTTCAAATGTTTAGCAGACTATCATTTCAGAATAATTGATAACGCTGTTTCGAAAACAATGCGTTTTGTCAGGGTCTGCACTGTTTTGTAATTATTCAAACAATATTATGTACATCATTGACAAACTGTGACACGACTCAGCTCTATCGATGCCATATACTGTCGTCAGCATTTTTTTACAGTAATTCTCCAATAGTTCGAATACTAATAGAAGTATCATTTTCGGTCGTTAAGATAAACTGTCGAAGGTTAATAGTTGCTGTTTTAAACAATAATTAATACTGTCATTTACTTGAAGTTGTTTAATACTGGTATTATATTGGCTCTAAAAGGACGTGAATATATATAATGTACGCTTAAAACTGATTTGAATACCGTGTGTCCAAAGTTAGTTACGCTCGCTTGTTGACCCTGGTCAGCTGTAGTTGATGTAGCTATCTATATCTGCCTATGTTCTATCCCGGACACGCGTAAACCTGCAGCCCCGAGAACAGACATGACAATGTCGTTACAATAACACGATCACGGAGTCACGCAATGGCTCCGTAAATAACATAACTTGTTGCAGTAAGTGTCATTTACAGTGAGTTTATTTGACATGTATCACAACAACAATGCTAGTTCCTACATGAGCTCTAAAATTACAACAGAGCCCCTATAAACCGGCATTTAATTAAAGAACAACTTAGGTCTGTGGCTGCTAAATGCAGGGTGAAAGTCAAACAGGGCGAAGGTCTAAGAGCTTTCTGCATCGCTTTCGACCTGTATTAAGCTGCCACCTGTCTGACAGACCTGTTGTTGTACTAATCTTAACGTTCGGTTTAGAGGGGTTTACTGTAATAACATATAAAGATAGGAATACAAAATAGTCAAGCATATAATGTTAAATTAACTTGATTTCATTAAGATTTTAATTCGCCGGATTTGCATCACAATACACGCTATGTAAAATAAATTGCATTGCATTGCACGAACAATGTGGATCTTAGATCGTTGTTGCGTGCTTCTCTATTTGAGCTGTTATGTTCGTTGTTTCTGTTGCTATTTAGCACTGTCCGGCACCATGGTGATAGCGATGAAGATTTCCCGGAAGTGCGCAAATAGTTTAGAGCAAGTTAAATAATCGCATTGACAATGTGCATATTCCCGGATTATTTACAAATTGCAGCAGTAATTACCAAGCAAAATACGCTTAATCATTTATGATGATAAATATTCATGCAAGATATAATGACTTTATGAATATCAACAAACTGATGTGGTATAATGACATAGACAAGCGAGTATTTGGTCATGACCAGAAACCGTGCAAATCGATCTACTTTATCCCGTAAGCAAACAGAGCAAACCCTGATCAGACGGCTCTTATAGGAGCCGTCTTATCAAGGTATTCTCTGTTAGTAAAAGCATAAAACGATATATTTTTTCTAATCAAGGGATACTGTATATGTCTTTCATGTTACTTGTAACCCTATACTTGATAACCTCGCTTTTAAGTCGCAAGTACACAGTGCAGACTTAGATCAGACAGCTCTTATATGAGCAGTCTGATCAGGCTATATTCTGACTACTGATATGCCACATATTGGATTCATTTCTGATCGCAACATTTGGCGGTCGATGTTCTTATGTTCTGTCTTTAAACAATAAATATTATTCCTAATGGGCGGATACTTGTATGTAAATACATGCGGGATCAAGAATGTCTGAATGGCCGTTTGTCAGTGTCTTTTATAACACCAAGGGGCAAACTGTTTTTGGTACGATTGTCTGTCCTTTTAATATTTTAATTTTAATTTTATATTTATTCCATTTTAATTTAGCTTAACCTTTTAGTTTATGAATATTGATAAGACATACTGACATTATGAATATTAATTAGGTTAGTTTAGAATGCCATGTGAGTACTAGGAATATTTGCTAAGACGTAAATTATAGAGTAAGATCTACATGTAATTCCATAAGCAATCAACGCAACCCCTGACCAGACAGCTCCTATAGGAGCCGGCTAATCTAAAGTTACTCTGTTTGCAACGGCGTCAAACGACAATTTCGATATGTCTATAGAATAAAGGGTTAAACTATTATTTGAACAGTACTGCAGAGGCTAAAGTTTGAACTGCCAATAAAACAACATCTAATGCTATGCTATCCCTAGATGTGATGGTATAATCAAATGGTGTCGTGATTTATCTATACTTGAATATTTTATGCGCCGCTGTCCTGTACCGACGCATGGCATAAATAAGTTTTGGAACCATTCATTCTAATACTCGTGAAATTTACTTCACAGTGTCACAAAACGTACGCCAAACTTAGAAACATTTATTACAATTTACTGCAAATATGCTGTAAATTGTTTGCAATATTGTTTTATAAATTCAAATGAGACCATGAGACATGTTTAACAACTTCAGACAGTTCCCTTCCAGAGGCAATATAATATGTACATGAAGATTTGCAAACGGGAAACACATGACCCATTTCTGTTTAGTGTTTGGACACTTTTACAATACATATTGCAATATGGTTAACTATTTCGCAGCCAAATTTTGTCGTCTGCAAACTTTGTCATCTGCTACAAATTATTTTTCTTCATCATTGTGTCAAAAACAGTCACAGTAACAAACAGTTTGGACCCTGATGAATAAATCTACTGAAAGGGAACAATTTCTAGAAAAAGGGAACATTTTATAATTGTGTATTTTTAAAACCATCCTGGTAAATAGAGCATTTACGCCATATCATAATGGTTTCTAAAAGTGACTTTTACAGCGAGCTCAGAAGGCGCCATATCTGTTGTAATGCTTACTTCTACAGTAATAACTCGATACTACGAACGATCAAATACGTACCATTAGCGATCGTTAACCCTTTCGCTGCAAATGCCGGACCTGTGATTGCCTATGCAAACAGTTTGGATCCAGATGAGACGCCGAGTAACTCGGCGTCTCATCAGGATCCAAACTGTTTGTTACTGTTAATATGTGTTTGAAATAAAAATGAAGAAAACCAAAAGAATGAAAATTTGTAGCAGACGACAAAGTTAGCAGACGACATAGTTTGGCAGCGAAAGGGTTAACATAGATGGCAGCTTAATGCAGGGTGAATTCACCCTACATTAAGCAGCAACCTGCCTACAAAGACACACATTCTTCATTACTAAAATTTCGTAGTATCTAGTTTTCACTGTAATTTGTTCGAAGTTTTGGAAATAGCTATATGGCCCAGTCACAAACAGCTTGGATGCTTTGAGTACACATCGCCGTCTCATCTGGATCCAAGCTGTTTGCAAATGCTAGATAGGTTTCGAGTAGTAGGCTAAGAGTTGACATTCGCTCTTCTAGATTCTTCGAAAACAACGTTTCGCTCTGTCAGAAAACCGTTTCCTTTATGTCTCGATATAATTCCCTATTCTCTTCAAACGATGAGGTGATCACCTCTATTACTGCGGGAAATTATCTTTTTAATAGGGACGGTAAATAATGGCTTGTCTCACGCAAAAATCGTGTATTGCAGGATTATTTGAACAAGTAATATTGGATTAATGGAAACGTGGTTTTGGAAATGATTTTCTTGTTATTTTGATACACGAGGAAAATAACAATTGTTCGTTTTAAAATATAAAAGTGTAATAGTTATTGGAGTGACATGCCATGTCATTATATATATTTTTCTCCTGTAGTTCTTAACCATTTATTCCATAAAGACGTCTTTGCAAAGTAGAGTATATTTAGGATCTGCTCTGTTTGTTTATGATATAATATCTCTGCACTGACCAACACTTCCACGTGCTACTGTGAGCATTACTGTAATTAATATACATATATTGGTATTACTATTTTACATCGAATTCTGTTGGTTCTATGTCACAGAGTCAAACAAGTTGGATCTTTATGAGATGTGAAGTAACTCGGTGTCTCATCTGGCTCCTAATTGTTTGCAAAGTTGATTACGGTAGAACCTTTCTTAACCCTTTCCCTCATGTAAACGTGTTTTTACGCATTTGCAAACAGAGTAGACCCAGATCAGACGGCTCCTAGAGGAGCCGTCTGATCAGGGTCTGCTCTGTTTGCTTGTAGAATTTGAAAGAATTGTGCCTTTACTTTCTAAAATAGCTACATTTATCCACTTGCCAGTTCTTATTATAATTATTTTTCCATGAATATTCAGCAGGTATCGAAATTTGGTCTAAACATAGAACAGGGAAAGGGTTAAGCGACTAGTCTGGGTCTTTATGCGGGTCGAAAGTTATGATAATGCTCTTATAAAAGCTTCCTGTATTACTATTGCCCTGCATTAAGAAACCATCTGCTTTTTAAGTCTCCCATATTCAATAAGTCATCGGTCACTTAAGAGAGGTTCTTCAAAAACAAAAACAAAATGAAACAGACGACAAAATTTGCAGACGATAATGCGTGGAAAGAAAGATGCTCGTGAACCAATAACCTCAATTAGGAGAGGAGATGACTTTCTTTTGAGGGAAGAAATTGATGCGATGCATCACGCAACGATGTATTGTAAAATTATACGTAATACCGATCTTGATGGAACCATTATATTTGCCTTGCGTGCTCTAAGGGATAACTCACAGGTCTTTGTCTTAACCCTTCTTCCGCGACCTGAGTCGCATTTACAAACAGCCTGGAGCCGGATAAAACGCCGAGTGACACGGTGTCTCATCAGGATCCAAGCTGTCTGGCAGTCGGTCAGTAGTTTCAGTAGTTTCTCAAAAGATTGTGTCAAGACACTTGGTCAGTAGTATTTCAAAAAATAGATTCTATCAGAGGAATAAGAGCGGTATTTTATATCTTTATAATTTTTATTTGTTGTTTGTTCAGTTTCTTTTCAGTACATACGTACTTAAAAAGGCTATGTACCTTCATTTAACAAAACGCTACATTCACAAAACTTTCATTTTGGTATGATCAGTATTGGAAAAACAAACCTGAATGTTGCTTTGCATCAAATAGCCCTTTACTTGGTAGATGCGCATTTTAACGCATTTGCAAACAGAGTAAACCCAGATCAGACTGTTCTTGTAGAGTCTAATGTGATATATTGATCTGATATTACACCTTCTGTCATGGTAAGAATGTTCTGTGTTCACGAGACATTATAAACAATCAATCCATAGGAGCAAATGCTCTATTTATCACAATGGTTTCAAAAATTGACTTTAACAGAGGAGCCAAAAAAGCGTCAATATGAGGAAATGGGTACTGTAAATAGTTTTAAATGTAAGTATAGAAGAATTTAGAACCTGTTAGGCAGTTAGTTGATTAATGTAGGCCAGAAGTCATGCAAGAGTTTTCTGCATGAATTTTACTCTGCATTAAGCCGCCACCAATTTTAAACGTGATTGGGTGTTCGAGTAATCGAGTGTTTTACTGTTTAAACAAAGTCACCAATTTTAAACGTGATTGGGTGTTCGAATAATCCAGTTTTACTGTTTAAACAAAATCACCAATTTTAAACGTGATTGTGTGTTCGAATAATCCAGTGTTTTACTGTTTAAACAAAACCACCAATTTTAAACGTGATTGGGTGTTCGAATAATCCAGTGTTTTACTGTTTAAACAAAATCACCAATTTTAAACGTGATTGGGTGTTCGAATAATCGAGTGTTTTACTGTTTTCACAAAATCATTATTTCGTACATGTACATTTATGGAGAAGAGGGATATTTGCATCCCTTCTTCTTTTTATGGCAGAACATATTTGTGTTATGTAATTTCTATGACACAATACTGTGTATTTACGTCAATTAGTATCCATTTAACTTATATCTGTTTTCTTTTTGTAGTTTTATATATATAGTAAAACTCTTTAAACGACCGCAAGTAAGCAACCATGAATGACATTAAAACCAGATGACTGCATGATTAATTCAAAGCAAATGTAAGCTACTATGGGATATTTCTGTAGGTTATATGAGAGAAAGGGTAAATCGGGGTGTCTGAGATCCGTAACTAAGACCAAAAGGTGAATGAACCAAAGAAATGAACATTGTTTACAAATCGTGTGGCATGCAAGTCGAGCATTTGATTACAAAAGTATCACTAAGCAACATCTACGCTGCAAAACATATGACAGTATTCATTACTTATAAGATAAATGCAATTAACTAATAGTTACCTTGCTCAATTAATGTGTTCTAAGGCAGAAAATAAAAAATGTACAACTTTTGAAATACACTTTTAGCAGGATCCAACTGGTAATCAGTATCCAAACATGTAACCGTGTCGCCATTATGTTGCTGAGATAACCGATTAGTTCCCAGTGTCAATTAAAACGAATCCAGTAAACCCCCTCTAAAGCGACCGCTTTATTAGTAAAGATCAATGTATTCATAAGTAGGTGGCTGCTTATTACAGGACGAAAGTAACTTTCGTCCTTTATTAAGCTACCACATGCCTGTAACATCCACAAGTAGACATCAATTTGGTGGTCGCATTAGCGGGGGTTCACTGTTATATACAGAGCGCTATGAAAAGGGAGCTGCAGTATGAGCTGAACCCATTCATATCAAGGGCTTCTTTCAGCAAATAAGTTGTTTATTGTGCCCCCTCCATATGAAAATGGATCATTCCGAATTAAGATCGTGACGGACCTCCCTTCAATAATATGGGAATAAACAGGTAAAGTCTTCTCCTGCTGAAACAATGTTGAACGCTTAACCCATTTTACTCAGTGTCCCTTAAAAAGGACGTGGAAAAACTGTACAGCCCTAGAGCAGAGGGCTCCTGAATGAGTCTCTTATCATGTGCTGCACTGTTTGTGAACCTATCGATATCAATGGCGTGTTCCTGCAAATATTGAGTTTGCTTTGCGCCCTCACCTTCTGAGAAACTACTGACCGAACGACAAATCAATCCCGATCCTGAGTTACTCGGCGTCTCATTGTGATGCAAGTCAGGGATTTGGATATAATGCGAGCTGAACTAAGAAATTCTCTTAGTTCTCCACCAAACCCTATCTTGCTACTACTAATTAAATCACCTAAGAGATGCAATTCTATAGAGTTGAAGCAAGACAGGCGGAGAAATTTGACCGAGAAATATGAAACTTGTCTTATTTATTTCTATCTTTTTTAAAATACAATTCTTCTGGGGCCATATTCCGAGACCTTCTAAATCTAATAGTTTTGTCTAAATTTAAGTAAAAATCATATTTCTTTGATAATTTTTTATCTAAGAAGGTTTCGGAATACGGCCCCTGTACACCACAGATACAAACTTGTTGCAAAGGTACTCACAGTCTAAAGTAACATGCTACACATTAGACACACAAAGGTATAGATCACATGTTTTCTGGGGGAAAAATCCATTAATCGCTGTAAAAAGATGTCTGGATGAAATTTTAACTATTTCCGATCTAACCATGAGAAATTTCAAAACCGATTACCGAACAGTTTGGATCCTTATGAGACGCCGAGTTACCCAATGTCTCATCTCGATCCACCCTGCTTGCAAATGCCAGTCTGGTAGCGACCAGTGGGTATTAAACGATTGACAACACATATCATAATTATTGATCAGTGAAAATATATTTGTATCGCAAATGTCCTTTCTTTCCTAATGAATCAAAGCCCATATATAAATGCCCGCAGTCAAAACGTTAAACTGACAGTTGGCGAATATTGTGTTAATTAGATTTTCAAAGCAGTTGGCAGTGCATCATATTAAGGCTATACGCTGTCTGCAATGCAGTGAGACCCATTTCCCCAGAAAGCGACTCATTTCACATTTTCTTTACTATGTATTTTATCTTCAGGATCCCTGCTTATAAAACTTTTAGGTGAGTCTGAGTACGTTCTCAAGCTTTTGATTGGTCAGATTTGAGCCTCTGGCTCAAATCTGACCAATCAAAAGCTTGAAAACTCAAATCTGACCAATCAAAAGCTTGAGAACGAAACTCAGACTCAACTAAAAAAAAAGCTTTATAAGCATGGACCCTGACTGATTAAATTTGAATTATCTTCTTAACACTACATTAGAACCTGTCTACAGCAACCATCCAAAATGAGTATACTGATGGGTTTTAAAGACAGGTGGTAGCTTAATGCAGAATAAAATTCTGGGAGCTTTCTGCATTACTGTCACCCTGCATTAATCAGCCATGTTCTCTCATGTTTATTGATAATATGGTGGCTTTAGGTAGGGTTCTACTGTGTATTGATGTATGTTATAGTGCAACAAGTGCACATTGCATGACCGATATTCTAATAAAATTCAAGATTTTGTATAAAATAAACAATTTTTATGTTTTCCAGTCTGGTACGTCTATGCGATGCTTGAAAATTAAGTATGAGCCCATTTCCCATGTTGTTTCTGCAAGCATACAACTTTGTTTTGCAATGAATAGTAACACACAATTACACACTTAACACAATGGGCTGATCTGTTATTACTTTTCCAAACAGTGTTGATCCAGATGAGACATCAAGTAACTCCTCATCTAATCTGGATCCAAATTGTTAGACATTGTGGTTATGTTGGAATTTGAGGAAAACCCTTTCAACCCTTTCCTTCATATAAACGTGTTTCCCGCATTTGCAAACAGAGTAGACCCAGATCAGAAGGCTCCTATAGGAGCCGTCTGATCAGGGTCTTCTCTGTTTGCTAATGGAATTTGAAATAGTATAGTTTTGTACTTTCTAAATTGGCTACATTGTTCTACATTCCATATTTAGGTGGAACTATTTCTTTCATGAATATTCAGTAGGTATTGAAATTTGAAAGGGTTAAATCCAACAGGTTGATACTCAGGGCTGCAGAGAAGATGCGTATTTTTGCCAAACCCTATCTTGCTGCTACCCATTAGAACCACGTCTTAGAGGTGATACCAATGAGATGCAACAAAATAGGGTTGGGTTGAGAATTAACCCTTCTCTTGCTGAATTTTAAAATACATTTCCCTTTCTTTACCCATACAATGTTGTATAATTACATATATCTTCACTGTGTACAAGTATTTCGCTGTGCAATCACTGCTGTGGAGTGCACTGGTTGCACAATCAACTTATAAATAGTGCAGACCCTGATGAGACAGCTCCTGCAGGAGCTGTCTCATCTGGGTCTTCACTATTTACGGGTAGGTATATTGACATGAATAGCAAGCGAGAGGTTAAGAGAGTTTGGTAGATCAGTGCGTATCTTATTAACAGTCCTGAATTATTCATCAATCAATATCACGTTTGAGGTTATCAAGAAGTCACGTTTGATTCAG
Organism: Azorinus chamasolen; assembly: GCA_963576725.1. Classification (NCBI taxonomy): domain Eukaryota; kingdom Metazoa; phylum Mollusca; class Bivalvia; order Cardiida; family Solecurtidae; genus Azorinus; species Azorinus chamasolen. The sequence goes on from OY755236.1 coordinate 105,753,796, forward strand.
AATACTAATATAAAACAATATAAAACTCAAAGCGATTTTTTCTATGTTAAATTCGAAGCCTGTCAAAACTATAATCTGCTGTAATGTTCTACTTTCTTTCAATGAAAAAACTATTGCCCGATGGTCAAGCAACATTGATCATGGATTAGACTAACGGACTCGTGCCACCCAAACGTGTGTGATAAACAGGTTGAAAGTAATGCTGAAAGCTCCTACTTTAGAACTGCATTAAGCTGTGGACTTGAAAAATAGTTCAGACTAGAAATAAGATGACTCGAACATCTGTTAATTCGACGTAAATTGTACGATCCCTTTGAGTTCGCGATATCGAGGTTCAAGTGTAATAATATTAATTAGTTTAATTAATAATCTCGGTAGATTACAATGCTGCTCCATCCATATTAATCTCGGTAGACTACAAAGTTGCTCTACTCACGTTAGTCAATATGCTACGACCAAATAAACTGTTTAACCATTTACTCCATGGATATTCATGTAAGAATAAGGACATCATGAACAATAATCACATTAATATTCATAAAATCACATGGAAACAGGAGGTTTTAGCCAAGGCAGAAACTGCGGAACCAAATCTATATTATATCATAATCAAACATACGTAGAATGGCGAAGTTATGGATTAAAGGACCGAGTACATATATATATATTGCATTCTATTCTGAAGATCTACATTAGATATCCAAACCCAGACCAACATAGTGTCCCTTAAAATGAACATAAAATAGTTTAAACCCATGTCAAAGGGCACAAAGATGCGTTGGTCAGCGCTGTTTGGTTCACATACATTGTATTAATGTCTGGTTACCTAGGCAACATATATTTTGCAGAAACATTCCTTCAAAATGAAAATTAGATTGATTCATAAGTTTTGTATTTGATACGTGCACTTAAAATGAGAACTAATGGGTTAGTGCACGAACAATGAAAGTCAGTAACCGATGGACCATCTCCGTATATCCCGGTATTGTTGGATCAGGTTTCAAAGAACCGATTTAATCAAGAAAATGGACACTCTGTCTGTCGAAAACACTGTTTAAGGTTTCCTCTCACGCTATTCCTGCTGAGAGATTGTAGATTTACTCAGTTTAGCCTCATTTTCTAAATGCACCTGTCCATATAACGCATGTGATGTAATATCAAATATTTGGAACAGTTATTTCTTTCGAGAAATCTGAATTGATTGGACAAAATGCAAGCTTGTCCCGTTCAAACGTTCAGGAACCTTGCTCATGGGATAATATATACATGTTTCTACACGTTCTGTCATTACCAATTTCTTGTATTCATGTGTCATTGTAAAAGAAAATCATGACGTTATTATTTCCTATAAGAATATTCATGCAGTTTGACAAGTTCCGATTCTAATAGGCTTTGAAAAACAAATTGATCTAGTGTCAAACAGCTTAGATCCTAATGAGACGCTGTCTTTCCACATACAGTAGAACCCCTCTTATGCGACCACTTAATGAGTAAATATAGCTGTATTTATAGGCAGGTGGTTGCTTAATGCAGAACGAAAGTTATGCAGAAAGCTCCTATAGGAGCTTTCTGCATAACTTTCATCCTGCATTAAGCTACCACCTGCCTCTGTCACTGTGAAATATGCCTCTTTTAGGTGGTCGCATTAGATGGGGTTTACTGTACTTCCGCTTAACCATCTACGCAATGTAATGCAACGTAAAGCGTACGCCGAGTAGACCAAGATCAGGCGGCTCCTGTAGGGTCCGTCTTATTAGGGTCCGTCTGCTCTGTTTGCTATGGAATAATCTAGATCTGAGTGTACAGTTTATGCCTTGGCAAAGACGAGGTGTGGTCATGTGCCATTTAAAACTTAATCTGATTAATAGTCATGATGTTATTATTTCATAAATAGTCATGGAGTAATGGATTAAAGAGCTAGATTAATACCTCTTTGAGTATTCGCTATATAGAGGTTTTATTGCGCTATACAAGTATATGCCGTTTACAGGGACTGATCTAGGTCTCACACCGTCTTAATGTTGTGTTTCTCTCCCAGTTATGTTCCATTTCCCTTAGATAAACCCCGAGGAACAGATAAGACGCGTAGATCTAAACGTGTGTAAGAATAGTTCCTTTATTTCTCAGCCAAACACTATTTGTGACAACTTGTCAGAGTCGTCTCTTCGAGACGAGTCTGAAGAGTGGTCACATGGTGTTTGGTGGAGAAAGGGCGATTTTAGATCTGAATATGCACCTTTGTCTGCAGCTCTGACTGACATCCTTAAAGTGAATGAAAACCACGCTTCAAAATGCGTCAAGAACTGTACTACGGCGAGCGGAGTGTTTTAATATTGTATAAAGAAAACTATTTGTTGAATAAAATAATATTTTTGCAATAAGTTTCAGTATTTGTTCAGTAAAACATATGTATTCAAGAATTAATATATCTATTCAATCCAAGAAAAAATGTCGTTCTTAAAAATAATATATGCTTAAAGTGTATGCGGTAAAAACAAGTATTTCTTTGACAAAAAATCATTGTTCAAGAAATACGTTCTAAATATATTAATGAACAATTATGGAAAATTATCTAATACTTTTCTTATTGAACAAATATTGTCTTTATACAATATTGCACACACACCACACGACATACTGTACCTGTTTCAGAAATCTAATTATAAACAATACATCTCGGAAAATGTCAAAACGAATTAACAGAAAAATGAAGGAAAAATGTCTTCATATACACGGATTAAATGTCTCTTGAGGAAAGTACATCATGCAAATGAAAGCTCTGGCGGTAATGTTGGTATAAATATGGTGTTTTTACAGCAACGATAGTACATTATAAGTACTAATTTCTTCCCTTGATGCAAATGTCCAATCGTATCAAAATGGCTTCAGCTTCACCATTATCCTGCCGAAAACCCCATGACTACTCAAAATCTGACTTGGTGCAATATGTACCTATTCTTTATTCGTTTAAGATTTGGAATAAACCTGATCTGGATACAAACTGTTTACAAATGAAAGTCGCTCTTTTATAAAACAGCGGTAACTTAAAACAAGTACATCATGTATGACAAACTACATCTTTTTAAGCAGTACATCACTGATGAATACGTAACTACTTTTGGCAGGATGGAATTTGACGATAGCTTGAAAATTAGTTCAGGAAATATATTTATTCGCACCATGTTAGCATTGAACTCGTCGGAGCCTGCGTGTGTTGTTTGTATTTTAACCCCGTAGATACGTCTTTATATTACACATTTACAAACAGAGCGGACCCTGAGCAGACAGATCCTGAAGGAGCTGTATAATCAGGGTATGTTCTGTTTATTTGTGGAACACAATGACACTAGATCGAAAGAACAATAGTTTTAAACATTACTCCTATCATATAAAACTATGCTATGACGGGTGTTATATATAGAGAGATAACTATAGTTGTTTTTCTATCTAGTGCAAATGGTACTATTTTTATTTATTTTTAACCCAATACATCATAGGCTATTTTTCGACCAAACCTCTTTGAATAAATCTACTGAAAAGGAGCTTTTACTATAGAAAAGGAACATTTTAAGAATTTTGTATTTCTGAAACCAATGTAATAAATAGAGCATTTGCTCCTATGGAGCAAATGCTCTATTTTTGACAATGGTTTCAAAAAGTGAAATTTACAGAGGCGTCATAAAGCGTCAATACAAAAACAGCATTCGACCTTTTGGATACGCTGATATGGTAAAGTCTCGCTAATATGACCATCGTAGTACAGTTATATGACCAACCATAGTACAATTATATGACCACTCGTAGTACAATTATATGACCACTCGAAAGAAGTACAATTCTGAATGCTTATAATAGGTGGTAGCTTAATGCAGGACAACATACAACTCTCTGTACTACTTTTAACCCTGCATTGAGCAACCATATGCTTTTACAGACATATTTACTAATAAATTATGTGGTCGCATTAACGAGAGTTTACTGTAATATTTTGAAAATATATTAAAGAAGATACTTAATGCAGAGGAAACATACTAACTATTAACAGACCTAATTGCATACTGTTTTAGACTTAATAACAGATGGGAATAATTGAAGGAACCGCCCTACTTATAAATGTGCCCGATTGGGCATTATGATATGGGCCGTAATAACTTCTAACCAATTATGTAAGACATTGTACAGTAAAGCCTCTCTATAACGGCCACTAAAATACATCAAATGTTTCGTGTTAAAGGCAGGTGGCTGCTTAAAGCAAGGTGAAAGTAAAACAGAACGCTCCTATAGGAGTGTTCTGTTTTACTTTCACCTTGCTTTAAGCCGCCACCTGCACTAGATACCAACAAATTAACACGATTTAGTGGCCGTTATAGAGAGGTTGTACTGTAATCGTCTTATATGTAAATCATAATCAGTGAGTTTCCATATGTCAACCTTAATTAATTTTATACATAAATGGATACACGTCATAAGGTTTTTAACCTTCTACAGACTTAGCCCTTTCGATACTGAAATTTCAGAGTGGAATAGTCCATCATCTGTTACTGGTACAGTCCATACATTATATAAGGGTACATTCGCGAGAGGATTTTGAATGACAAACGATACAGACCCTGATCAGAGGGCCCCTCTAGGAACCTGCGTGTGTTGTTTGATCTAGGTCTACATTGTTTGCAAATGGCAGTGCAATTATTTCACAGAGTTAACCTTTCGCTTGCTATTCACGTCAATATACCTACCTGTAAATAGTGAAGACCCAGATGAGACAGCTCCTGCAGGAGCTGTCTCATCAGGGTCTGTACTATTTACAAATTGATTGTGCAACCAGTGCACTCCACAGCAATGATTACACAGCGAAATACTTGTACACAGTTAAACTATATGTAATTTTACAACATGGTATGGGTAAAGAAGGAGAAATGTATTTTAAAATTCAGCAAGCGCAGGGTTAAGACAGTTTAGCTACGGTATGATTAATTACCATTGTCCATGCCTAGCGCGGTCGGACTCACAACAGCTGTATCTAGATGGGTGCCGAGTGACTTGGCGTTCCATAAGAATCCAAGTTGTTTGACACCTGGCCAGTAGTTTGTAAGAGGTTGAATGAATCTAAGGTAAGTAAAAACTGATCCAGATCAGAGTTTGAACATAAATCAAATCAAATATTGGTTACAAATAGGCCATGAGGTTATAAAACTGTTTGCTTGATTCTGAGATCATTCTCAAGCATCTGGTAAGTCAAATTCTGAGCTTGCTCAGAATCTGACCAATCAGATACTTGAGAATGAAATAAGACCCAGAAGTTTTATAACCTTGGATCAGGACATGTTTTTAGAGACATGCTTTCTAGAATTGCTAACTGTACAATATCATTGCGTTCATGGTTATCAGAAGTTTCTTATGCTAAACCATTTCTACAAGGGCCGCAACAACTGTGTAATTATGTAACTATTTTGTCGTCAAATAGTTTTGTCTGCAAACAATGTCATTTGCTTAAAATTTCGGAATAAACGTTATCTTCTCTGAAACGTACATAGTCTGTCAAACAGATTGGGCCCTAAGACACCGAGTGGCACAGCGTCTCATTAGGATCCATGCTGTAGGTCGCTCGGTCAACAGTTCTCAAAAGTGTGTACCATTCAACAAATATAAGTGCTGACAGGCATTATTTGTTTAGCAGACTAAGAGTTAATGCAATGGAACCTGCGTGTTTCAATTATATGTCTCCAGTGTAATTATCTCATCCAAAATTAATAAAACTATTCGATTTATTATAACATTGATAAAACAAATAGCATGTTTATAGCCTCGTTAATTTCCGATTATCGTTCGCAAATCACAGTTTGCTGTCAATAACCTTATGGTTGTGAATTAACTCTTCCGCTGCCAAAATGTGTCGTTTGGAAAATTTGTAGACTCGTCTGCTATAGTTATCGTTTATTTAATGTTCTATCCTTGTTTGTCAAAAAATTTCCATAGTAACAAGTAGTTTGGGTCCTAAAGAGACGATGAGTTTCTCGGCGTCTCATCTGGATTTAGTTAGGTACCAAATAAACTCCGTCTGGTAAGATTATTGTCTGTCTCAGGTTTTAAAATGACAGTTTCTTCAACTATATCTTTACAAAAACATATTACCAGAATCTCAGACAATTTGGATCCTGATGAGAGGTCAAAGGTTATCACGAATTCGACAATAGCGACGAAGAGTTAATTGCGGCATTGCAATTTTCGCTTCAAAGAGTCATTGACAATGACGAAACTTGTTACCATATCTGGAGCGAGAACTATTTTGTAGTACAGTACGCTCTCGATAATACTACCAATTTTTAACCCTTTCGCTGCCAATGCCGGATCTGTGATTACCTATGCAAACAGTTTGGATCCAGATGAGACGCCGAGTAGCTCGGCGTCTCATCAGGATCCAAACTGTTTGTTACTGTTAGTATGTTTTTGAAATAAAAATGAAGAAAATAAAAAAAATGAAAATTTGTAGCAGACGACAAAGTTAGCAGACGACATTGTTTGGCAGCGAAAGGGTTAAAGAAGTACACTTCTGTAATTTTGAAACAGCTGGTTGATTCATGCTAGACAAACGTGATACAGAAAACTTATATATAGCAGCTTTCTGTGTCACCTTTGTCCTGCTTTAACCAAGCACGTGCTTTTACAGTTCCCCGTGTTAACCCTTTACTCCATTAATATTCATGTGAAAAATGATGACATCATAAATATTAATTAGATTCATTGTAATAATAGTCTTCTTATTGAACACAAGAATTTTAGGCCATGGCAGAAACTAAAGAATCATATATATCGAGGGCTTGGTGCAAAACTATTCTAACTCCTTCACTAAAGTGAAGGAGTTAGAATAGTTTTCCACCAAGCCCTCGATATGTATTATACCATTAGCAAGGAGAGCAGACCCTGATCCGACGGCTCCTATAGGAGCATATACAGGTGTACTTATGGAGTAAATGGTCAAATTATGTATGCTATCGTCGTAGCGAGGCTCTATACAGATGCTGTACCAGGCGTATGTGTATATGAAATGACTCTTCTCGATAATTGCTCGTAGTTTCAATCTAAATGTAGGCAGAAGTCGACAACTTGTTTGACACTCGCTCTAATGATACGACATAACAGTGGTTAGTTCAGCACGACATAACAGTGGTTAGTTAAGCACGATATAACAGTGGTTAGTTCAGCACGACATAACAGTGGTTAGTTCAGCACGATAAAACAGTAGTTAGTTCAGCACGATATAACAGTGGTTAGTTCAGCACGATATAACAGTGGTTAGTTCAGCACGACATAACAGTGGTTAGTTCAGCACGACATAGCAATGGTTAGTTCAGCACGACATAACAGTGGTTAATTCAGCACGACATAACAGTGGTTAGTTCAGCACGATATAACAGTGGTTAGTTCAGCACAATATAACAGTGGTTAGTTCAGCACGACATAACAGTGGTTAGTTCAGCACGATATAACGGTGGTTAGTTCAGCACGACATAGCAGTGGTTAGTTCAGCACGACATAGCAGTGGTTAGTTCAGCACGATATAACAGTGGTTAGTTCAGCACGACATAGCAGTGGTTAGTTCAGCACGACATAGCAGTGGTTAGTTCAGCACGATATAACAGTGGTTAGTTCAGCACGACATAGCAGTGGTTAGTTCAGCACAATATAACAGTGGTTAGTTCAGCACGATATAACAGTGGTTAGTTCAGCACAATATAACAGTGGTTAGTTCAGCACGATATAACAGTGGTTAGTTCAGCACGATATAACAGTGGATAGTTCAGCACGACATAGCAGAGGTGTTATTCCTGTTAACTTATGTTACAGTGAAGTCTCACTGACGCGCCCACATAAGTTATTAACATAGAAGTATGTAGCGTATCAGGTGCTTGCTTAGCCCTTTAGGCCATGACTATTTATTTAAGATTGAATATTCATTATGTTATCATTACTTCATAGATATTCAACAGGTAAAGCATTCAGCATGAACCTATATTTCAAAGTGATAGTCTCTATTTGCAACGTTCTTTAACTTTTCGCTTGCTATTCACGTCAATATACCTACCTGTAAAAAGTTGATTGTGCAACCAGTGCACTCTACAGCAGTGATTGCACAGCGAAATACTTGTACACAGTGAATATATATGTAATTATACAACAGGTCATGGGTAAAGAAGGAGAAATGTATTTTAAAATTCAGCAAGAGAAGGGTTAATATGAAAATCGGTAGCGACAGGAATGCAGTAAAATGCCTCTAAACCGGAATTCTAGTAGAGAAGAATTTAGGCAGGTAGCTGCATAATACAGGGTAATACAGTCATGACTTTCACCCTGCATTAAGCTGCCTACTGTCTCCGAAACCAATATATTTACTGAATGTAACGTCCGGTATAGAGAGGGTTGACTGTAATCAATAACTTCCCCACACGATAAGTTCAGGAGATTTGAAAGCCAATGAAACAAACAACACGATGAGCAATATAATGCTATCATTATATTTTATTTTCTCCAGTAAGAATTATCACCAATCGTTACGTTGTATAATTTTGTTTCATTGTCTGCAGGCATGCAATTAAAATGAGATAAGTTCGCTGCATGGCTCCAGGCTGATAAGTTTAATCGTTAGCATGCTGGTGGTGACTTTGTTGTCATGACATTGATAAACAATTTAGATTTAGAGGAGCTGCTGGGTATCCCTGTATGTCATGCATTCAGAATGTTTCAAACTCTGGTCGGTTTTTAATAGAGGTAACAATCGGAATATAATTATTATGATTATTAGATAGAGCAGGGTATCAGATGAGAAGATCATTTCATTAACCGTTTCCCACCTGTGCAAACAGAGTATGTCCATATCAAACAGCTCCTGTAGATGTTGTTTGATCAAGGTCTGCTTTGTTTGCTAATGAAATTATATAGACATATCTCCACCATTGCTGCCATAACCCAACACTTTTATTATATAGATCTTACTGTACCATTGCTGCCCAACACTTTTATTATATAGATCTTACTGTACCATTGCTGCCCAACACTTTTATTATATAGATCTTACTGTACCATTGCTGCCCAACACTTTTATTATATAGATCTTACTGTACCATTGCTGCCCAACACTTTTATTATGTAGATCTTACTGTACCATTGCTGCCCAACACGTTTATAATATAGATCTTACTGTACCATTGCTGCCCAACACTTTTATTATATAGACCTAATTCTTCCACTGCTGCCATAGCCCAACAATTTTATTATATAAATATCACCATTGCTGCCATAGCCCAACTGTTTTATTATATAGATCTCACTCTGCCATTGCTTTCATAGCCCAACACTTTTATTATATAGATCTCACTCTGTCATTGATTTCATAGCCAAACTATTTTTATATAGACATAACTCTACCATTGCTGTCATAACCCAACACTTTTATTATAAAGATCTTACTCTACAATTGCTTCCCAACACTCTTATTTTCATATTCCATTAGGAAAATCCAGCTAACAAATATCCATGATGCCGTTATGTCTCACATGAATATTCATGGTGGAGGGTTAACTAACAAATATCCATGATGCCGTTATTTCTTACATGAACATTCATTTCATTGATGAATATTCATGCAAAAATTTAACAATACTAATTAGACTAATCTTTGTAATGGAACAATGACACACCAACATGTATCCATGGTTGAAACTGTAGAACCAGGCCCCAAGGTTATACAACTTTTTGCTTGAGTCTGAGATCACTCTCAAGCATCTGATTGGTCAGCTTCTGAGCTTGCTCAGAATCTGACCAATCAGATACTTGAGAATGATCTCAGACTCAGAAGTTTTATAACTTTGACACAGTTCTATGTTATTCCATAAGCAAACAGAACAGACCTTTATATTTGCATTAAAAAGTAAAGCTACTAAGTAAGGAGTGACAAGCTTACATATGCTGATACTTCTACTATGACACTTGGTGGGTGAAATAGTTCTGCATCAAGTATTAAACCTTTTCCTTTATATAAACGCATTTGCAAATAGAGTAGACCCAGATCAGACGGTTCCTATTGGAGCCTTCTGATATTGGTCTGATCTGTTTGCGTATGGTATAGTAAAGATCTGAGTATACAGTTTCTACCTGAACCAAAATTTCGTATGTCAATATGCCATTATAAAGATTAATCTACATGTAATTAATATTCATGATTTCATTATTTCTTACATAAATACTGAACATGGAATGTGTTCATCGAAACCGAGTCTCCCAGGTGAAAAGCCAATCATTAACCTAATCCCTGAGCTAAGGTGCCGCTGTAAGGCATTGCCTTAGTACTGGAATCTATGCATGTCGAGTGTAGGAGTGCTGTCCCATAACACTGCATTCGCTTCAAAGAAGACATCTTTTAAGCCCTTTAAATGATATTTGACTCAAAAGTCCATAATCGGACATATTTCCTCATTTTCAGAAGTCTTTGATAAAGTATCGACGATTTTAAAGACTGGTCACAACACGGATTTTGGTGGAGAAATAAAGCAGCGATTCTTATTAATTTATTTGTTTAAACATATTTGTCAGATATTGTCTTTTATATATGTAGTTATACGTATTTCATATTGAAGTGTGGGGTGATGTTACACTCTTAACTGTGAAATGTCTGGCTTACTATTCTTACCTATAGAGTTTCGTCAGATACTATTTAGAATGTCAAATGTTCAGCTCTTAATCAGCTAATTACAACTTATGTAAATGTAATAACCCTTTCAATGTTCTATATTCAGTCCAAATTCCAATACCTAATGAACATTCATGGACAAAATAGTTATAATGAAATATGCAAGGTGGAGCAATGTAGCTATTCTAGAAACTAAAGAAACCGATCTATCAAATTCCATAAACAGACAGAGCAGACCCTGATCAGACGGCTCCTTAAGGAGCCGTCTGATCTGGGTCTTCTCTGTTTGCAGATGCATGACAAAAGCAAAGGGTTAATTACACACCGAGTGTTACTTGGTAAGTGGGCGTATAGTCAGAACCTTAACCGTTATACCGCTCTCCACAACCCAACTCGCATTTGCAAACAGCTTGGATTAAGATCAGACGCCGAGTAACTCGGCGTCACATTAGGATCAAACTGGTTGTCACTGTGATTAAGAGCTTTGAGATAAAAGGAATAACAGTCAAAAATGAAACTGAAGCGGAATACAGTACTCAGGAAGCTTGCACACAGGTTGAGCTAATCAGTCTATGCGCATCTCAAATGTATTGAAACACAATTCCATTTATACGGCAGAAACAATTAGGTGAGTGTCAAATGATACTTGTTCGTTTCTCAAGACAGTGGTTGCGTTACATGTGAATAAAGTTTTCCTTAAAGTAGCACGCATTGAATTCTTGCCTTGCAGTGGAAAACAATGTCTGCTAAAATTTGTATCTGGTTTAAAATCGAATATTTTCTATTAGATCAAGCGGTCTGGGTAACTGTTGACCAAGGGTCAAACAGCTTGGATCCTGATGAGGCGCCGAGTTACTCGGCGTCTCATCTGGATCAAAGCTGTTTGCAAATGATATTCAGATCTCGCATAGTGGCTTCAATGGTTAAGGTAGTGATTCTTTTATTATACATGGAAAGTTCTTAACACTTTGAGGTATAAAGAATCCACAGAAATATCCAGGGTAGATAGTTCTCCTATAGCATGAAGTTAAACCTTGGACAGCGAGCCCCTTGAATGCGGAAACGGGTGTTCTTGCATTTGCAAACAGTGACGAAAAAGTTTAGATGAGACCAGGAGGAACCCTCTGTTCTGGTTCTATACTGGTTTCTATTAAAACCTCATCTTGCAGACTTTGCCCTTTCATATTTAATGAAGTATGTTGTTAAACTACGGTGGAACATTACACTCTGAGCATTCAGTATTAATGTTCTTAAACAGTCAACAGTAGTTCTGTTGAATGCCAATCGTTGTGCGATATTTCAGTTTGACAGGGCAATAGAAAAGGAAAAATAATAAAGTAATCGAACTTCAAATACAATAAAACCTTAAAAAATCAAACATTTAGTGTATAATAAGTTAGACCCTTTTAGGCAGGTGGTTGTTTAACCCTTTCACCGCCACAGTCGAGTAAATCCACCACGACAAATAGTGCAGTCCCAGATCAGACGCCGCCTTTTCAAGGCGGCGTCTGATCAGGGACTTCACTATTTGTCCCAATCTCTAGTTCTATATATGTGCTTTATTCCTTTGAAATTTGCATTTATTTATCTCATTTCCTTATTTTACTAAATGATTTAACAAACTTGGATTCCAGACGACAATTAGAAATTTGGCGCGGAAAGGGTTAATGCAGCGGGAAATTCATACAGAAAGTTCCAAGAGGAGTTTGTTTTCTGTATGACTGTCACCCTTTATTATAGGCTGAATAGTCAAAAACCTAAGAGCATCTCTTGATCTTTCTGAATACGGACTTTAGTGACTATAATTAAAAATTTGAGTAAATACATTGGAACATCTTCATAGTGACCATTTAACGCTTTCGCTGCCAATGTCACACCCGTGTTCCGACCCAAGATGTCAGAAGCCAAACTGTTTATTACTGTAGTAATGATGCTTTTTTAAAGAAATAAAAAGGGGAGAAATTTAAACAAATCAACATTTTAGCAGACAATAACGTTTACAGACGGCAATATTCGGCAGCAAAGAGTTAATAAATAAACAGAGAAAAAGAGATGGCTGCTTTATGTAGAACAAACGTAATGTAGAAAAGCTCCGAGAGAACCTTACTGCATAACTTCTGTCCTGCATTAACTCTGTCCTTCGTACAACCGCTTATTCGCGCCTTTGCAGAGTAGATCCAGATCAGACGGCTCCTTTATAAACTGTCCGATCAAGGTCTGCTCTATCTGCTTATGAAAATTCTTGATGAACATGACTATAGTTTCTACAAAAACCAGTATATACCACATGCAAATACTCTACAAAACTACCACATCATGTTTATTTCAGGGTAAAAGTTATGCAAAAAGTTTTAGTAATTTTATACAATACTGTCTTTCTCCATTATACCTTAACATCATACATGCCTTTGAGAACAGAGTTGACTCAGAGCAGCCTCTGTAGAATCTGTCTGGTCTGCTCCGTTTGCTTATGACATTATACAGTATTAGTTATACAGTTATTTTCCAGGGTACATGACGATTTATTCCCGGCTGAGGAAAATCATGTTGCCCGAGCCGTTAGGCGAGGGTTACATGATTTTACCAGCCGGGAATAAATCGTCATGTACCCTGGGAAAGAACTGTATAACGAATTTATTATACTGCAAAGTTTTACGGTTCGGATAATTTATATAAATCCATTTTGGCATGTTGAATCACTAAACACACTAATTCCCCTAAAAGCGCCCCAATACATTATTTCTACCCGAAGGTATCCGAAGTGGTGTGGATTGTATTTTATCGGCGTTCGTGTTATTATAGATGGCTGGACGATATAATAACTTCTCTAAAAACTGTTTTATTGGTCAGTTCAAACAATGATGTTTTTTAATTCATTTCTGCATTATTTTTCTTTACGTATCAACAGTTGTCCATTATGAATTTTGCTATTCTTTAGCCGAGTCGAGAAGTCGGTCTTTTGGTTTCTGACCATAATATGTGGGGCCTGCCATGGGGAATTTCTATGTACCCTGTCAGCTCACAGGGTACATGGACTCACGTACACGGCTAGTTAACCAATCAGAAGTGAGGATTTTACTTTGCAGTATAATAATTCTGTTTCTACAGTTTCTGACAAAAAATAACATTCCGTGTTCTAATACCACTAAAAACACTGAACTAATACATATTCATGATGGCATTATTACCGACATGAGGTAAAAGGCTAAGTAGTAGCCACCGGATTTTAACACATCTCTTGATACAGACACATGTTTGGCGCACCGGCGAATAGAGAAGCTGAAAACGAGCTGGTTATTGTCTGCTCTGTTTGCTTATCGATATCACAGATTGGATTCTACACTTACTGTCGTGGCTAAATGTCTTGTGTTCACATGTCATTTTAACAATTCACATTCAAAAAGTAATTATTTGTACATAAGTATTAATTGGTAAAGCCGGACAGTAAAACCCCTCTAAACCGGAATTCTAGTAGAGAAGAAATTATATACTCTAAGCAGGTTGCGCATTAATGCAGGGTAAAAGTCACAGGGGGCCATTTCGTGGGTCTACATGGTCTAAAAAGTCAAAAAAATTGATTGGGTCGATTTAATGTTATATTGTATATAATATAACACTAAATCGACCCAATCAATTTTTTTTTTACTTTTTAGACCATGTAGACCAACGAAATGGCCCCCTGTGGTAAAAGTCATGCAGAAAGCTCCTTGAGGAGCTAGCAGAGTATAACATGTGCCTGCCTATTTAGAAATTTGCAAACAATTAAAGAGAACTTACCACAGAACGTTGATTATTTGTCACATCTGAAAATATAAAATGTATAACATTTGTGAATTATTATATTACATTACAAGTAGTAGATAAAATGCGCACAGAATCACTTATTAGTATCAGACATGTGTAGCAGCACGGTAGGGTTTGGTGTAGAATATTAGATTTTCTAAATACGTTTCTCATCTATAATCATGTCTACCAATGTTGGTCTGCATTTCATTTTCAAATACATTTGATGGTTGAATACATCACTTCACGACGGCATTGACACAGTTATGAATGTGTCATCCTTTGGACCCTTATCAGCTGTGCAAAACAACATGTGCTCAACGTTCGATCTGATGAAAGTGTGGCTACTTTAACACATTACCCCCTAGTGACGCATTTTTGCGCTTCTACAAAATTCACATTGTGAAATATTGTGATAAATAAAGCAGTTGCTCCTATATGATCAAATGCTCTATTTATCACAATGGTTTCAAACTACAAAATTCTAAAATTTACCTTTTCTCTAGTTAATGCTCTTTTTCGGTAGATTAATACAAAAAGGTTGGGTCTAAAATAGTCTAGGAGAGAATGAGTTAAATAAGACCAAAGCTTTGAGAAACTATTGACCCCGTATCAGAAATCTGGATCCAGATAAGACGCCGAGTAATTCGGCGTCTCATCACGATCCAAACTGCTTACACCCGGTCAATAGTGTCTCATCAGGATCGAAACTGCTTACATCCGGTCAATAGTGTCTTGAGAAGTTGATCAAATCAGAAGTAGTTACAATTGCGCCAGACGCAAATTTGAGCAGACATTATTTTTTATACAGCGAGATAAGAGTTAACAAAAATCACAGGCTATCTTTGTGTGTCGAATCAATTCGGATAATTTCTGAAATTGTCTCGTATAAATATTATTACGATGACGCCAGTTTATCTTGGAGATCGCACAAGCCGGTATATTACTATCGCACAACAGCTCGTCACGCTGCTATATGTTAAAGGAGACCGATAACAGTTGTTACACGACTGGCCCCAAACTAGCAGACGATCAAATCAGCGTCTCATCAGAATCAAAACTACGGAATGTTACTCTACACACGGGGTGTATATTTTGCTTTAAAACCCATTGGCTGATAAATATGATTTGACTGGAATATGCAAGCAATCTGGATCCAGATGAGACGCCAAGAAACTCGGCGTCTGATCAAGATCCAAACTGTTTGACACTCTGATTATATTTTCATAAAGACACTAAAGAAATGCGCGCTCTAAACGAAAAGATGTCCAGCAGACGACACTGATGGCACTGAATGGGGTTACAAAATTATTCTGACTAAACAAACTATGTACAATGTAGTCAGAGCTACATGTAAAGAGGTACGTGCTAAATTTCTGAATTATTTTTGTCCTGCATGAAGCAACCACGTGCTTATAAGGCAGCTATGGTTATTCTTTAAGTGATCGTATTGGAGGGGTTCTACTTTACTAAAATCGACATGTCTCCACAAAACCCTGTAATGTAACCATTCTTTAGAATCGTCTCGAAGAGACGACTCTTTGATACCATTCTAAAGAGTGGTCGCAGTATATGGTATTGTGGAGAACAAAAAGGGTTTTTCTTGAAAATGTTTTAATTTACGCATCTTATCTTGACCTGTGATGTACATGTTAATAAATATGAAATTGAAGTGACGACTGTTTGCCCATTGTGTAACAATTTAATCTTCATCTTACTGTAAATGTTATGCCTGTTGAAACTCTGGGTCAAGGTTGTTTGCAATACGAGTTTGATCTTGACATTGCTAGGGTTGGGAATTAGTCTGGGAGATTGAAGGACCTTTATCATTGTTACATGAAAATGAAAAAAACTGCTGTGGTAATCTTGTAGAACATGTCTTCGTGTTCAGATTTCGAAACAGATAATTTCTTTTCAAGTGTCAATAATTTCGATCCTGATCAGACGCCGAGTAGCTCAACTGGGTCAAAACTCTTTGCAAAGCAAGTAGCTGATTCACCTGTGGTGTTCTTAATGTTAACAACCAATCTACGTTACAAATTAAAAGCTTTTTTCGGAACGTTTGCGAGCAGCGGCCAATCAGACGATATGGCACGCCGTTTGCACAATAATTCCGAGAACTTAGGTTGGAATTATTGTGCAAATATCGTGCCACAAGATGTCATGTTAATCTTGTGTATTTCATCAAGGTTTATATTGTTGACCTTGTCGTTGTTTGTCAAACAATTGGGAACCCTAATCGACGACGGCTAAAGACACACATCCCTATCCTGCCATTTGATGGCGATCATGAATGCATGTATTTGTGAAATTTACTCAATATCACTCCATTGAGAGGTGCGTTGGCTGTTTCCACTACAAATGCGACACAGCTCGTAAACGCTGACACATTTACCTAAGCTACACTGTTTGACATACTTAATGACGTATACATATTACGACGAACAACTGCATATCCTTCCGCGAGATTCCGCCGTTCCGGAAGTAGACGAGGAATTATTATTATTATTATTATTATTATTATTATTATTATTATTATACCACATTTATATAGCGCTCTTTTCATACAGGTTATGTGCGTTCAAAAGCGCTTCACAAAAGTACATTTTATGTACAATAATGCGTAAATTATAGAACATTTAAAATAAAATATATTTAAAACTTATATATAGATAAGAATAATAATAAAAAGACTTTATTTAGGACATAGGTAAATCAACTACATCTTTTCCGTAAGTTTATCTGTCTGTGTCGTATTATGCTCTACTATATTGTGTCAACGCACTCAGATCATAAAAAACAAAACTTGAATGCAACATTCTATGCACAGTGCCAGTACGTCACATAATTTTGACCCAGACTCAACAGACTTGGGTACATTTGTTTTGGCATACAACACTACACATAAAATATTGCCAGAAAATTGGGTAACAGAACAGATCAATTTCGATTCTTTTTGTCAAGTTGGATGTTATGAGTATAAAACGTTTAAACTCTAACAATATGCCGCATCTGACAATATTGCTCTTTGCAAAGCCCCCGAATGTTCCCAAAAGGCATTTAATCTTGTTAATTGTAGATTTGTTTAGAGGGAAAAAACTAAACGGCAAAGAGTTTTATCTTAATCAGGACCTTAACTCTTCTCATCCTAAAAAGAAGTTTCCTGAGTATTTCATCAGCTGATTATTTTTACCTATTTCCGATTCGTTCAAACCTTTGAGAAACTTAGGACCGAGTGACAAACAGTTTCGATACTGATGAGAGGAGGAGTTACTCGGTGTCTCATCTGAGTCCATGCTGTTTGCAACTGCTAACCAGGAAGCGCCCAGCATGAGAAAACTGTTAAATGTTCCCATCAATAAAGTTAACTGTTAAATGTTCTCATCAATAACTTTTTGAGATGTCCACCGCACATAAAAGCACACCATCGCCAAGGGATAACCAGAAACAGATTAACAATACCGGGAAAGCATTAAACAAAGCAGTTTAATTCGTTTGCCTCCATAGGCGGGCAATTTGAAAAACTGGGTCCGAACGGAATGTCGTCTCATCGGGATCTAGACTGTTTCACATCGATTATGATTTTTTTGTAAAGAAGTCCGCTTTGAAAGCCGAAACAGACAATAATCGCAACAGACAAAATGCATCTAGCGTCGGAAGGATTAACGGCATATAATACCACTGGATACGACCCAAAAACTCTGACAACCAGACAATTGGTTGAAATGCATATCCAATGGAGCAAAAGTCAATTAAAGCGCTTCAACTGACGTTTTTCATGATTCATTTTCCAGGAAGGATAAGGGGTTAATTAGTTTACCACTACTGTTGTTCATGTCTCCATAGCGGATGGAAATGAAGATATCCGCTTATCCTTGAACACGCTAAGGGACGAATCACTGATTACCTTTGCAAACAGTTTGGATTCAGATAAGACGGCGAGTCAATCGGCGCCTCATTAGGATTCAAACTGTTTGACACCCGGCTTGTGTGTTTGAAGAAAAACGACGATGTTGCATTTGCTTTAAAAACGAAGCTGGCAATGTTATAAGTGGGCTAAGAAACCCACTCAACAGGCTAAAGGTTAATGGAATTTGATGCAACATCCCCACGGGGAAGCAAGGGAATTTCAATCAATACGGAAAGCAACAAAAAACTGATTAAACTGCAACGTCGAGACCATAAACTACGATCTTTTTTGTAAATTAATACACGGCATTTATCGCTTCTGCAATGATTTGGTTTCATGCTTATAAAGCTTTTTAGTTGAGTCTGAGTTCGTTCTCAAACTTTTGATTGGTCAGATTTGAGTTCTCAAGCTTTTGATTGGTCAGATTTGAGCCAGAGGCTCAAATCTGACCAATCAAAAACTTGAGAACGAACGCAGACAACTAAAAGTTTTATAAGCATGGACATTGGTTGTCAGTATGATTGATATCCTTTCTCATGCTACTAGCCTACATATCTGTATTTGCAAACAGTGTAGACCTATATTAGATAGATCCTAGAGGAGCTGACTCATATGGGTCTGCATTATTTGCCTTCATAATTCAGTGTCTTTATCATATCCTACATCAGAAGCTAATTAATATTCATAGCGGATTGATTCTCATTTGAACATTCTGCATGAGAAATGATAATAATACAGCTAATTTGAATAGTTCAATTAGATCTAAGTATTTCAGTTAGATCTAAGTATTTCGCGAAGCGCATTGAAACGATGGTGTGTGAGTTCATGTCATTAGTTCATTAAGTATTTTAATTTATTATACATGTACATCACTTAAAATTGTAGCATTTTAAAGTGTCTTCCTAAAAGAAATACTTTCACACTGTGCTATTGACCACCGTTTCCCGATAAACGGCTAATAATGCATTAGGTATAATAAAATGAATATTGCGTCGACAGTGTTTCCCCGTAGAGTCGTATTATACTATATCACTCAAAAGGAAGATAATATTTATAGATGAATAATATAAATCTCATTTTTTCCTTTCAACATTTTTACATACAATTGTATAAGTCATTATGGTGTCTGCACTTGCTCTTTATACTTTCGTATAACCAACCCTTTCTGATATGCTAATATTTTACACCAATCTGAGGACCAGATAAAATGTTTAAATCAAAACATTGTTTATTTCTCCACCAAACCCTGTGTTGTCTATTCGAGGCTATTCTATAGAGTGGTCAAGCCACAGGAGTTTGGTGGAGAATTTACGATTTTAGTATCTGAATACATACATGTAGTGCTCTGAGAGCTATTCTGTCTCGCCTTATCTTGATTAACTCTTTTGGCACCAAATTTAAAAGTGTCGTCTGCAATAATAATTTCATATTACCTATAATTCTAAACTAAATAATAAAGGTATATTAGTAAAACATTTGTTTTTAAAAACCTGTATGCTTGGGCTAAAATAACACAGAAAACAGTGACCTGGGACTGCACTGTTTTCAATTGTGCCAACAGGCGACATTGGCACCGAAAGAGTTAAAAGCATCATGCATTATTTTTCACATCCGCAAATAGAATCATCATGATTGAACCTGTTTTAATGTCCGAAACTATAACCGATGAAGTTATAAAGTTAGTATAAATATATACCCTTGTCCCGCTGTGAAACAATGATGTCTGCTCAATTTGCATCAGGCGCTTGCTTGACTAGTTCCTATTCGAACAAGCTTTTCATCAGTTCTGAATGTAGTAGATCCTTCGAAAGCAAAAGCAAGAATACAGAGAGACAATTGAGACTGTTCATGAACAGTTATTAAAAGTGCAACACAAACTTTTGAGAAAGTATCGACCAAGTGTCAAACAGTTTGGATCCTGATGAGACGTCGAGTTATTTTGCGTGGGCCGAATATATTTGCTAAAGTCGCTGTTAGCGGGGAAATTGTTAAAAAATGTTGGATTGATTGTGGGCAAAATACAGCTCTTCCTGTGGCAAAGACAACAACGTGGACAGAATAACACAAGCCACTTTGGCTTCAGGATATTGAAAACTGAGAATAGTATGCTTTATGACAGAGTTGTCGGAACGGCAGCTGGTAGAAGTCTTCGTGGCATTATATCAGTACCAGTGTTATGTTTAGTTACGTACTTGAGAGTGTTATATCCAGAGCTACAGATAAGGGTGCGTGCCAAAATACTAAAATCGTCATTTCTCAAAACCCTATTGAGTTTGGTGGAGGAATAAAAGAGTTATTCTTGAAACTATTTTTAATTTACGCATCTTATCTGATGTCTGTTGAAAAGAGTTCTTTCAGAAGATTTAATATAGTAAACATACAAAAATGAGTCATGCAGGATAGCTATATCCAATGCGTCCAATCAATTCAAAATCGCTTAAGACATGTCCTATTGCACTGTATCCCTTTCAAACGTTATACTTATGCTAAAATTGTCATCTGATTAACTAACAATACACTTTATGTGTAATAATTTTCAGGACACAATTCCTGTCTGACTAATAGTTTGGATCTTGATGAGACGTCGAGAGAACAATCAGTAATCACCTTCTATCAATTATTCATTAATTTGACTTTTTTCATGAATCTGAATTCATTTACAAAGTTCTGTCATAGGCTTTGGGGGTTTCATGAATCAAATTAAACACCGAAATACATCAAATCAAACCATACCAAAGCACAGTATAATCTCTCTTAAGCGACCATTCAATTACCATAGGTCCCCTAGAAGCCACTATAGTTCTGTCAATAAGGCAGCTTTACCTATACAGTGAGATTGGATCCAGATGAGACAGATGAGTCGGTGTCTCATCAGGACCAGTCGGTGTCTCATCAGGGCCAGTCGGTGTCTCATCAGGATCCCACATGTTTGGAACTCTAGTGATGAGTTTTTTTTAGAAAAGGGAAGAAAATTAAACAAACGAAAATTGTAGCTGACGACAAATACTTCAGACGACAAGATATATCAGCAAGAGTTACGTTAAGACAGAGTTAAGTTAAGTTAAGCTATAATATGACTTGAACCTTTTCAATGAGGAAAACGAGTTACTAATGTCCTTTGCGAACAGTGTTGACTAAATGAGAGGGTCCATTGAGGATCCCTTTCACCAGGGTCTGCATTGTTTGCCATGTTACTATTTTCGTTACATCAGTGAATATTCACGGTAAACTTGACCAGTTTGCATTTTGAAATAATCCATTTATCTTTCCAGCATTAACCCATTACCTCATAGGTTATTTTTAGATACTACCTCTTTGAATTAATCTACCGAAAAGGAGCAATAATAGGAGAAAAGAAAAAAAAATAGAATTTTGTAGTTTGAAACTATTGTGATAAATAGAGCATTTGCTCCTATAGGAGCAAATGCTCTATTTATCACAATGGTTTCACAAAGTGACTTTTATAGAGTCGTCAAAAGTCGTCAATATGAGGGAAAGGTTAAAGTGTCAAACAATTTTCTAGTGGTAGTTGTACAACAGTCTTTCTGTATATTTACGAGTGTGTCTCTGAGCTTTTCTACAATAGGACAAAGCAATAATACAGTATCTTGTAAGGCGATCACTGCTTTTAGACATGAAGTATACTATTTAATACAGTACATAACAGTATTCCCTGTCCCTGGTTTGAAGTACGGCGAATCTAAGCCGGCGTTAGCTTCTTGTTGATCATATATTCAAAGCCTCATCAATCACAGTGCGACTTTAATTTGACGTTTACAGGGCTTTATCTTGCTTTTGACCAAATCAATTCCATCTGCCCTGGAAGTATAGTCTGGGTTAATTGAATGCATTCACATATACATAAGGACGGTAGATAAGGACAATTTAGCTCTAAATCGACAGATACCAGTCCGTTAAAACCTCTGCAAGAGATGCCCAGCAACTTGGGGTCAAAACTGTGTGATATTCTGATAATATTTTATTAAATATTGTTTAGACATTTGAGAAAGGAAGCAGAAGTAAGTCTTAGGTGCTAAACAATTGTATTAAACTAAATAACGAAGTGTCACTCTTCAGGATAATGTGTTTGTCCGTCAAAGCCGAAAAAACAGACGCTGATCAATGGCCATGTCCGTACACGCAATATATTAGTTTGTGACTTACGTATTCCACTTATCTGACTGCCCCGAACCCAGCATCCCCTGATGTGACCCAGGCTTAAGCCTTATCTCATTATCCGCGGCCTAACTCACATTTGTAAACATCTGTGATCCTGATGAGACGCCAATGACATCGATGTCTCTTCAGGATCTAAGCTGGCCATCGAATTGACGATTCTACAGAGTGATCACAACATAGAGTTTGGAGGAGAAATAAGGTAGTTATTCTTGAACATGTTTTAATTTACTCTAATTTATGCATCTTATCTGGACCTCTGTGAAATATCTCTTCTGTTGTGTTGCGTCCAGCTCTGAATCCTCCTTTTTCAGCGATGATCTCTTTTATTTATGTTTTCAGTTTATTCGATATGACTTTAACCCATTCCCTCATATATACGACTTTTGACGACTCTGTAAAAGTCACTTTGTGAAACCATTTGGATAATATAGGAGCAAATGTTCTATTTATCACAATGGTTTCAAACTACAATATTCTAAAAAATTTCCTTTTCTCTAGTTAGTGCTCCTTTTCGGTAGATTTATTCAAAGAGGTTGTATCTAAAAAAAAAAAAGCCTATGAGGTAATGGGTTAAACACGGCCTTACTGGGGTGTCTTGTGCGGCTTATTACCCGGTAGTTCTGACACTGCTGAATGTCCCCTTTCTAAGTGTCATGGTCTGTGAGTGGGTCCATGAAGGGAGGGGGCTCAGTTTTCCGTATTGTGTTGCAAATTGTTGTCAGTAAATATACGAAACGGTACATGCCTGCACTAATTCAGCTCGTATATTATCAACTCCCGCTGTTTTCCCCTTTTCAGTGATTTGATAGCTACTTTCACTTCTTGTGTGATAATTGGAAGAGGATCTTTATAAGTTACCTCTGTGCAATCTAATATTGTTAGGTCCCTTATTCGGTCTATCCATTTAGGATGCCCTGTTCTTTCGTGAGATGTGATTCTATCGTGATTTCTTTTGGTAAGGTATTTCACCAACTGGTAAGGCTTTTTGTTGTCATTTCTTGTCAAACAGTTCTCGGTGTTGCCACTACAGCTATCTAGTCGGTTCTCTTTGGCCTCCTTCATCGTCGCCTTTACATTACAGTTGGAATATCTATATTGCACTGCGTCCTCAGGCTTAAATTGTTCGTAAGGACATTTCCTTCGTCACAGGACTCAAGTATGTATGATGTGACCCAATGCTTCTTGATATATGGCATTTTAACCACGAATCTTGCTAGTATTTTCATACATTCCATTGGTGAATGCTTTTGTAAACGTGTCGATCTTCATCTCTTCAGCATTACGAATGGCCAGGGGCACCATGTCAACCTATGTCTGTTTGAAATGCTCTCAATATAACTGGATCTTTGACCTTTTTTTGTGGCATACTTGATCCTAATGAGGGTAGGATCTTTGAGGTTTTTGAGGCACAGTCTGAATGTCACCATCAATATGTTAATGTCACTCCCCACGTCAGCTTCGGGAAGCTTCTTCTTCTTGTGATGTTAACGCCTGGTCGAATGCGGTTTTTTGCGAGGATGAAGTCAGTCTGATTAAGATGTTCACTGTCTGGACTATGCCAGGTCCATCTTCTCGATGGTTTGTGTGTTGGTCAGTATCAGGTCGTTGTAGGAGTTTGAGTCCCCTGTCATTGGACGCCCCATTGCAGCATGCTCCACGTCCACGTATATGTGCACGTGCACCCAAATTGCCTTGTGCATCTTTTCTTACTTTGGCATTTCAGTCACCCTGTACTATATGTACGTCTTTAAATGGGGTCTGGTCAACCAGTCCCTGAAGTTGTTGGTAGAACTCTTCCACTACTTCATCATTAATCTAGCAATCCTTAATGGAGGTGAAACTCTAGTCGATAGTTTGTATTTAACCCATAACTCCATGAATATTCATGTAAAAAATATGAAATCATAAGTAGTACAGTAAAACCTCTCTAAACCGGACGTTAAATTTAGTATAACTATCGGTCTTGGGAACAGGTGGCAGCTTAATGCAGGGTGAAAGTCATGCAGAAAGCTCCACTAGGAGCTTTCTGCATGACTTTTACCCTGCATTAAGCAGCCACCTGCCTAAAAGTATCGAAATTCTTTTCACCTAAAATTCCGGTTTATAGAGGTTTCACTGTACTTAAAATATTTATATGAACTAAGCACATTTTGGTTCAGACAAATATTGTGGAATTTTACTATACCTTAACCCTTTCCCTCATATAAACGTGTTTTCACGCATATGCAAATAGAGTAGACCCAATAGAATTTGAATATATAGATCTGTTTCCTCACTTTCTAAAATGGCTACAATGTACCACCTTCCATAATTCATTATAACTATGTTTTCTGTGAATATTCAGTAGGTACTGGAATTTATAATAAACATAGAACAGGGAAAGGGTTAAGCAAACAGAGCAGATCCTGATAGGAGCGTCTCATCTTGGTCTACGATGTATGCAAAGGAGTTAAAAGTACGTTTTATACAATCAAGGGATAATGCTACACACCCGAGATAAAGCGTCTGGATTCACTACACATATTTAAAAATCATTACTTCACTAATGTGTTAAGCTAAAATTCACGTTAATTTGTAACTTCTGTTTCGGGCAAAATCGCTGGGTAAACCTTGATTTCAGTTCGTAAACCTCGAGTAACCCAAGTTTTTGCAGTATGAAACTAATTAAACCAACTTTGAACTAATTAAACCGCTTAAGACTGTACTAGAGGCGTGAGCAGTGTTGCACTTTTGATTACTGCTCATGAACAGACTCAATAAACCCGAGTCTGCATTTTTTTTATTTTCGCATTGCTATTTTTCCTTTCATCTTATCAAGATTTATTTGTTTTGTCATTATTGTGTCAAGCCTTTGACCATTTGCTCCATAGAGATGCCTTTTGACTCCCATACAAAACGTTTAGACGGCTTCTATATGAGTCACCTCATCGGAGCTTGCGCCGCTTGCCTATGGAATGATAAAGATCCTGCCATGATCAAAATGTTTCTTCTGTGTATGCTATTTTGATAACTAATTACTATATATGCATACATTGCTTCTTACATGAATATTCATGGATTAAATTTATGTATAGGAAAGTAACATACTGAACTGTCCTGATGGTTCCTTTATATCTTCGTCAAAGGATACTTAAAACAATTGTTAATCATGATAAAAAGTTTCATAGCCACTTGACTAAATATAAAAAAAAACTTTACACCTATGAATTAGGCAAGGTAATGTTTGACTGTATAAACCGTGCTTAAAATGCAATGGTTCCTGCTGTGTTTTCAAAACTGCCTGGGCCCAATGTTATAACATTTCTGAGTCCGAGTCTGAGATCATTCGCAAGTATCTAATTGGTCAAATGCTTAAGAATGATCTCAGACTCGAGAAATAAGCTTTATAACGTCGGGGCCTGAACTATTTACATGATAGAGACACATTTTGCGCATTTGCAATAGACCAAAGTCAGATAGCTCCAACACTGTCTGTCTAATCAGGATACCATCTGTTTACTTACTAAATAATAACGATATGATTCTACTGTTTTCCACATGGCCATAAATTCCCTTGTTAAAGCAATTATTTCTTATATAAATATTCATAAAGGGATAAGTATAACACCACACCAATCAGTCGTGACATAAGAGTAACATTATCAATAATTGCACTGTCCTTCAGTTCTAGCACGCTACTAACGACTTCTAGCAACAATTGCAAACAGTCTGTCGTCATACTGTGTAGTCATGCTGTTTAACCAGCCACTGCAAACAGTCTGTCGTCATACTGTGTAGTCATGCTGTTTAACCAGCCAATGCAAACAGTCTGTTGTCATACTGTGTAGTCATGCTGTTTAACCAACCACTGCAAACAGTATGTCGTCATACTGTGTAGACATGTTGCTTAACCGACCAATACAAACAGTATGTCGTCATACTGTGTAGTCATGCTGTTTAACCAACCACTGCAAACAGTATGTCGTCATACTGTATAGTCATGCTGTTTAACCAACCACTGCAAACAGTCTGTCGTCATGCTGTGTAGTCATGCTGTTTAACCAACCAGTGCAAATAGCCTGGTCGTCGTACTGTGTAGACATGTTGCTTAACCAACTAATGAAAACAGACTGTCGTCGTACTGTGTAGACATGTTGCTTAACCGACTAATGAAAACAGACTGTTGCCATACTGTGTAGCCATACTGCTTAACCGACCAATGCAAATAGCATGTCGTCGTACTGTGTAGCCATGCTGCTTAACCGACCAATGCAAATAGCATGTCGTCGTACTGTGTAGCCATGCTGCTTAACCGACCAATGCAAATAGCATGTCGTTGTACTGTGTAGCCATGCTGCTTAACCGACCAATGCAAATAGCATGTCGTTGTACTGTGTAGCCATGCTGCTTAACCGACCAATGCAAATAGCATGCCGTCGTACTGTGTAGCCATGCTGCTTAACCGACCAATGCAAATAGCATGTCGTTGTACTGTGTAGCCATGCTGCTTAACCGACCAATGCAAATAGCATGTCGTTGTACTGTGTAGCCATGCTGCTTAACCGACCAATGCAAATAGCATGTCGTTGTACTGTGTAGCCATACTGCTTAACCGACCAATGCAAATAGCATGTCGTTGTACTGTGTAGCCATGCTGCTTAACCGACCAATGCAAATAGCATGTCGTTGTACTGTGTAGCCATGCTGCTTAACCGACCAATGCAAATAGCATGTCGTTGTACTGTGTAGCCATGCTGCTTAACCGACAAATGCAAATAGCATGTCGTCGTACTGTGTAGCCATACTGCTTAACCGACCAATGCAAATAGCATGTCGTCGTACTGTGTAGCCATGCTGCTTAACCGACCAATGCAAATAGCATGTCGTTGTACTGTGTAGCCATACTGCTTAACCGACCAATGCAAATAGCATGTCGTCGTACTGTGTAGCCATACTGCTTAACCGACTACAGCAAATAGTTAGTCGCCATACTGTGTAGCCATGCTGCTTAACCGACCAATGCAAACAGACTGTGTTAGCATGCTGTTTAACCAACCACTGCAAACAGTATATAAGCTGAAAAAAGTGAAATCTGCTAAGATTATGATCTGTAACATCTTTTACCTTCATCCGATTCATTCAAGCTTTTTAACGCATTCCCTCTTAGACTATTTATAGACCCAACCTCTTTGAAGAAATCTACCGAAAAGGAGCATTTATTAGATAAAAAGGAAATACTTAGAATTCTGTAGTTTTGAAACCAATGTGATAAATGGAGCACTTGTTCCATAGGATCAAATGCTCTATTTATCACAATAGTTTTCAAAAATGACTTTTTACAGAAGCGACAAAGGTGTCAGTATAAGGGAATGTGTTAGAAAATATTGACCTAATAACAAACAGCTTGGATCATCTGGATCGAATCAGTTTGCATTTGTCAATCATTTCGTGTTTAGCATTAAAATGGTTAAATGTTTACTTGATCAATTCTTATGTTAAAATAATAACTGTATGAATTTAATTAGCTAATATTTTATAATGGTATTATGAACATTGGACTTTTACTATGCAACACAATATTAACAAAGGATTTACCATGCAAACCCAATAAGTGTCTATTTTGAAAGGTCGTTATTAAGAAGTGTGTACCATATCTGAAACATAACGGTTCCATTTTTAATGTTAACTGTGTTTTTGCAGACAACCTTTTATAGGATTGTATAGAAATGGATAATTAATATTCCTTCAGGGTGTTGACGAGGTCATTCATTATTCAAATTCTTGTCGGTACTTGATACGGCTGACAAGCGGGATGATTTCCTTGTTCCCGTCGTCATATGCCATGCCTAGTTTTGCCATAAACGCTCGGTAATACACTCAAATAACTATATACAACAAAGGATAAAATAAGATGCGTAAATTTAAACATTATGCATATGTTCCACCGGCAGAGGCAATATGGCTTGGCTATCTCGGCATATCCATTTTATCTGGTTCAATATTGAAAGTACTGTCGTAGATATAAATATACAGTAGACATTTGATCTCATCAAATCTAGTGCCGCGGTGTCCCAGAACCAGTTCAACCGAGAAAGACGATGTGTGACATTATATCTTATCTTACTTACTCTTGTATAAGTTACGAGCTCAGACTTCACATCTGGGTCCATGTTTATAAAGCTTTTAGTTGAGTCTGAATTTCGTTCTCAAGCTTTTGATTGGTCTGATTTGAGTTCTCAACCTTTTGATTGGTCAGATTTGAGCCAAAGGCTCAAATCTGACCAATCAAAAATTTGAGAACGAACTCAGACTCAACTAAACGTTTTATAAGCATGGATCCAGGTCTTTTGTTTACGATGAGTTCGATTGAGTTTTGGTTTAGCGGTGCTACGACAGCTTATAGCTAATGTGCTGTTGGTGTTGAACAGGCTACAACAGCTTATAGCTAATGTGCTGGAGGTGTTGAGCAGGCAACAACAGATTATAGCTAATGTGCTGGTGGTGTTGAGCAGGCTACAACAGCTTATAGCTGATGTGCTGTTGGTGTTGAGCAGGCTACAACAGCTTATAGCTAATGTGCTGGTGGTGTTGAGCAGGCTACAACAGCTTATAGATGATGTGCTGGTGATGTTGAGCAGGCTACAACAGCTTATAGCTAATGTGCTGGTGGTGTTGAGCAGGCTACAACAGCTTATAGCTGATGTGCTGGTGGTGTTGAGCAGGCTACAACAGCTTATAGCTGATGTGCTGGTGGTGTTGAGCAGGCTACAACAGCTTATAGCTGATGTGCTGGTGGTGTTGAGCAGGCTACAACAGCCTATAGCTGATGTGCTGGTGGTGTTGAGCAGGCTACAACAGCTTATAGCTGATGTGCTGGTGGTGTTGAGCAGGCTACAACAGCCTATAGCTGATGTGCTGGTGGTGTTGAGCAGGCTACAACAGCTTATAGCTGATGTGCTGGTGGTGTTGAGCAGGCTACAACAGCTTATAGCTGATGTGCTGTTAGTGTTGAGCAGGCTACAACAGCTTATAGCTGATGTGCTGGTGGTGTTGAGCAGGCTACAACAGCTTATAGCTAATGTGCTGTTGGTGTTGAGCAGGCTACAACAGCTTATAGCTGATGTGCTGGTGGTGTTGAGCAGGCTACAACAGCTTATAGCTAATGTGCTGGTGGTGTTGAGCAGGCTACAACAGCTTATAGCTGATGTGCTGGTGATGTTGAGCAGGCTACAACAGCTTATAGCTAATGTGCTGGTGGTGTTGAGCAGGCTACAACAGCCTATAGCTGATGTGCTGGTGGTGTTGAGCAGGCTACAACAGCTTATAGCTAATGTGCTGGTGGTGTTGAGCAGGCTACAACAGCCTATAGCTGATGTGCTGGTGGTGTTGAGCAGGCTACAACAGCTTATAGCTGATGTGCTGGTGGTGTTGAGCAGGCTACAACAGCCTATAGCTGATGTGCTGGTGGTGTTGAGCAGGCTACAACAGCTTATAGCTGATGTGCTGGTGGTGTTGAGCAGGCTACAACAGCCTATAGCTGATGTGCTGGTGGTGTTGAGCAGACAACGAACAGTTCTGTGAATGTCGTGTATCTTTATGTAAACACGCACTTCATTTGTGCTATTGGTGTTGTAGTGGACTTCCTTGTGTCATTTCTTAGTATCCTGCCTGTCTTCTGTTCTATTATAGTATATATACCGATATTTGATTCAATGTATAAATAGTACACATGGTATAGCAAATATAATTTGTGTACAACAAAAAACCACAATAGTTCCGACCTTTAGTAAAGACGAATTGAGAACATTTGAGGGATCTGACTAAATAATGCAGAGTATAATTCATATATAACGTCCCTCTGAGAGATTTCTGTATATTTCTGTTGTAGCTAAATACATGTCAAAAGCAATGCAGAAAACAAATATAGGAGCTTTCTGTATTGCGTTTGCCCTGTTTTAGGCAATCACCTGTTTTTCTATATCCCCGTGTCTAATAAATACTGTATATATTATGAGAACAATAGAGTGGTGTATGGCACAATACGTACGTAAACAGCAAAGCAAGTACTGAACTACCAATGGAAGCTGCTCACTACATCCAGTTTAAGCTATGTATCACCATTGTATAAAGCATACACTATTTGATTAACCCATCGTGATTTTCGCTGCCTTTTTGTCCAATGCGATACGTTGAATAATGAATAAGATTAAACAAATCCAAAATGTAAATCATCTATTTGGAAACCCTCGTCTACTTCGAATAAGACCGATCAGACCCCGGATGTATAAAGGGGAACGATGTGCAGAAAGGTTAAATAATAGGAATACGCAACGTAGATCTAACAGTAAATACATGTGCATGTGCACATATATGTAAAATATAATGATATTCGATAATAAATAAATCGATCTTTAACCTTTTACATGATAAAGACGCCTTTGAAAACAGAGTATACCCAGATCAGATGGCCCTGTAGATGACATCTGATTAGAGTTGCTCGGTTTGTTTATGGAATAATGATGATCTGATTCTACTGTCCACGACCAAGTCCACATGCCATTTTAAATATAACTCTAATTAGTAGCCATGATGTTATTATTTCTAACATGATTATTCATCAGTTAAAGGGTTAAAAGTAGGATCTGCTTTGCAATGTGGAAGCAGCCAACACACCTTTCAATGGGATGACAAAAGCAATTTAACTAATTAACCATGACCACCACAGAAGGCACAGACGTATGTGAAACCCTTAACCCATCCCCTCATAGGATATATTTAGACTCAGACTCTTTGAATAGATCTACCGAAAAGGAGCATTTACTGGGAAAAAGGAAACATAAGAATTGTGTAGTTTTAAAACCATTGTGATCAATAAAGCATTTGCTCCAATGGAGCAAATGCTCTATTTATCACAATGGTTTCAAAATGTAATTTTACAGAGGCGTCAAACGTACAAATATGGGTCATGCAGGAAAAACCACATACAAAACAAACAGCCGCCCGAACAGCATCGCGACAAGAAAACAGTAAATGTTCATACCAACCACAAAGACGCACAAAGACAAAAAAACAATAGGGGGAAGATGGAAGTACCGCCTTGAAACGGTCAGTGACAGTAGTCACTGGAGGTATAGGAGCGCCGAACCTCACACTTATTCCATCCCCTAAATATGAGTGAATGGATTAATGTGCAGGAATCGGATATATAATACATTTGCAAACAATGCAGATACAGATAAAATGACTCAAGAGGGAGCTCTTTGATCAGGGTCTGTACTATATGTCAAACAAATTATTTTCATCAGTGATAAATTTTGAGACACAGTTTTGTTTAATTAATCTTCAGAAGGGGAGGCGTCAATTTAATTATACAGCAGATTAAGAATTATTGACGACAGTCTATATACAAACGAGACAGGTGTTGCTTAACCCGCTTTCGTCATTAGTTGGTGATCATCAAAGCAAGCGTCAGCTTCGTGCACTCATCCAGCATAAAGTGACCATTAATTATGACATGGCACCGTTAAACCCAAAATCATCCGATTACTCTGTGCACCATAACTAGCCAGGGCCCAAGGTTATAAAACTTCTGAGTCTGAGATCATTGTCAAGTATCTGATTGGTCATATTCTGAGCAAGCTCAGAATCTGACCAATCAGATGATTGAGAATGATTTCAGACTCAATCGAAATATTTTATAACCTCGTGGCCAGATCTCTGACTGTGATCCGAACTGTCGATATCTCTACGAGCCTCACTCGATATAAGTTTGACGTTTCCCAACCGTTCTATAGCTTCACACATCAATACATTTTAACCCATGGTACATAAAGCTATGAAGAAAGGTTTACACTTCGTTGGTCCAACTCCCATAAAATTGCCCCAAACCGTTCTCTGTCCAAAGATATCAGTGTATCCAAGGGTCAATCATTATCTGTTTAACATAGTCATAAAACAAGAACATAAACATACCGCTTAATATCACTATCACCATGGAAATAAACATACTAAACACTTTACGTAATCGCCGAATGACCTTACGCCATAGCCGTTTTATTTAGTATCAAGAGTCATAGCCTGATTCCATCTGAAGAAAAACGAGGTTCAGTTATATGAAACAATGTACCTAATGCAGACAGCATAATGAGTTTTTTTCTTGAAGTGTAAGGGTTAATTACTTTATCGTCACTGCTGCTCATGTCTCCATGGCGGGTGAAACACAAAGCTTTCCAATTAATGACAGTAACGCAACATCTCCCGGGAAAACTGATACGCGGTGTTTTCCCAATCAATATGGGCGATAAAAGTCCTAGTTCAACAAACGATAAAGCTGTTTTTTTAGGCCAAACCATTGATATAGTATTGTATAACAAAACACCTCAAATAGATCATTCATGGAGAGGATTTTTTATGGTTTCAATAGGGATTCCCTGAACAGATAACATAAGTAGAGTGGTTTTAGTCAGAGACTACTAAAGAGACTACCATAGGCCTCCATATAACGTTTAAGTTTGCACCGACCTCCCTAACTCTAACTGACCATTCAGATACCCTTAATTTAAAAGTTTTATCCCAGCGCTATCTAAATTTCAACTTCAATACATGCCTTATCCATTGATTGTCTTAGCCACATGCTGTCAAACACGGAAACCCAATAACTTAAAATAAAATATCAGCATTTCAAACTTTGCTTGCAAATTCAGTCAAATGACATCTGTTCAAAACCATAAATTGTGAGATATGATGCGAAAACATTCAGTTCAAAACATGATATTTTACTATGTCTTTTTACAATCAACCAGGGACTCGCAAAGTATAAAAGTTAGTAAATGTTTGTCCGATTAGAAGTCCTTGGCCTAAACAAGGGTTACGGGCAGTCGGAACACCTTCTGTCCCGGCGATGTCGGCTAAAGCTGCCATTGTACACATCCAATATCAAAAATATGACGGTCCCCTCAGTGGCGGCCGTGGTGTAGGTATTTGTGAACCTAAATAAGTTTACATCTATTTGACCTACGGCGTTGGGTGTTTCCATTGCAATGGTGGTCCAACTATTTAAGTGCAGATTCATTTTAAACAGTGTCTGCTTACTGTTGCATCTACTTATTGCCAACTTTATTCTGACGAACAAAATGTTAACCATTCTCGCATATTCTTTTACCAGAAACTTCAAGATCTGATTGGCCTTGTTGGTATATATGATCAGTGTCGGTACTGTGTAACTCTTACCGCTTTTTATAATCAGCATAGGCCATTTTATTATCCAACGTGGCAAACGGAGTAGACCCTAATCAAACATCGAGGGGATACGCGTTTGTCCCTTACACGAAAAGGGTACTTATCTGTTGGGTCTACTCTGTTTGCAATTCCGTCCCGTTTGTACGGGCGAAATGGCTAAAGGCAGACATCGCAGTTTGGTTTTGCAAGATTACTTAATAAAGTGCACCTAAGCGTGCTAAACATGACACAAACAACATATTTTCATTATGAAACTTAGAGTTATATAAACATCAAATATTCATATAATACTTGTTTTGTCTCGGTCATGATCTCGAGTGCTGAATAATCTATCTGGCAGGAATCTCGCAGCTGACTAAGTAGGAAAGGAGCTACTTTCGTGCCAGATTTCCGTTCTTGAATGCATGCCCGAGACAAAAATTAAAGAGTCAAATATCGATATGTAGATGAATTTTGTAATTTACAGTAACACTCCTCTAAACCGGAATTCTAGTAGAGAAAAATTTAGATACTGTTAGGCAGGTGGCTGCATTATGCTGGGTAAAGGTCATGCAGAAAGCTCCTAGAGGAGCTTTCTGCATGACCTTCATCCTGCATAAAGCAGCCACCGTGCATAAAGTGGCATTAAGCTGCCACATGTCTCCAAGACCGGTATTTATACTAAATTTAACGTCCGGTTAAGAGGGGATTTACTGTATAGTTAAATGTCAAGTGGAAGTAGTAATGGTTTAACATGCTTATGCGTTTTGTGAATATGATTTATTGGTGAACTTTGCAGCATTAACCCTTCGCTTGCTATTCACGTCAATATACCTACCTGTAAATAGTGAAGACCCAGATGAGACAGTTCCTGCAGGAGCTGTCTCATCAGGGTCTACACTATTTACAAGTTGATTGTGCAACCAATGCATTCCACAGCAGTGATTGCACAGCGATATACTTGTACACAGTGAAGATATATGTAATTATACAACAGAGCATGGGTTAAGAAGGAGACATGCATTTTAAAATTCAGCAAGCGAAGGGTTAAACTGGTACCTGCCTTTAAAAGCAGGTAGTTGCTTATCACAGAAGTAAAATAACGCAGAAACTTCAAATTGGGGCTTACTACACAATGTTCGTCCTACACTAAGCTACCACCTTCCATATAGGCCGGTAATCATTTTTACATGGTCGCTATAGAGAGGTTTTTCTGTACGTACTATTTTCATGTATATATTCTTCTGTGTTACAGGCACGGCTTAAAGCTATCTGTGTTTGATGTAGCTGGGGCTTTTGACGCCAGACGAGTCATGTATTTCCCATTTCTCACATGGATGTGTTCTGGCCTTTCAGACAACGGAATCAATTTATTTGGACAGGCTGATGGAACTGTTGCGTATGCAAAGACTGACTGATTTCCTGGGTACAAAGAAGACACGGAAGCACACGGCGATCATGAGAAATAGGTTAGCGAGCTGTTGTTGGATTGAAAACAAGGCTGAACCGTGTCACGGTAGCCTATTGTTTGATGAATGTTCGTGCAAGGATCCACATATTATGAATAGTGATGTTTTTGTATTTCGTCTAAAATATTATTGTTATGGCAAATAGTTGAGACTCATATTTGTAACACATAAGCAAACAAAGCAGGCCATAATCAAACAGCTCATATATGAGCAGGTTGAGTAAATGTTAATGTTACATTCGAGGTCCAGTCCCAGACTGGTGGCTTAAATAAGACTGCGGCTTTAGTTCGGGATTTACGTGTTTCATAAGTTCAACAGCATGCTAAACAGTGTATATCCTTGTCAAACAGCATTCAGAGATAGCGACTAGTCTGTTTTAACCAAGTTAACTCTTTCCCTCATATACACGTGTTTTCACACATCTGCAAACAGAATAGACCCAGATCAGACATCTCCTATAGGGGCCGTTTGATCAGGGTATGTTCTGTTTGCTAATGGAAGTTGATAAATCTGTATCTTAATTTCTAAAATAGCTACAATGTCCAACCATCCATAGTTCATTTTAACTATTTTGTCTATGAATATTCAGTAGGTATTGAAATTTGATATAAACATATAACAGAGAAAATGTTAAGTCTAGCGTGCTAAGTGCACTTGCCCAGAGCCATACAGCCAATGCATGTTTCGCTTGAATGGTGCGTTTCAGTATTCTGCACACACTTATTTTGTTGGTGTGGACAGTGATTTTGGAAACAAACAGTACAGCGCCTAATGCAATGATCTAAACTTCTGCTGATCTGAATCGACACTGTTTGTCTATGTCCCTTTTTTCAGTATGCCAGGTTTAAATGGGTTAACCCTTCCCTCCATTAATACGCCCTTCTACGCCTCTCTAAAATCACCTATTGAAACAATTGTGATAAATAGAGCATTTGCTCCTATAGGAGCAAATGCTCTATTTATCACAATGGTCTCAAACAACAAAAATCTAAAATTGTCATTTTCTCTACTTAATGCTCCTTTTCGGTAGATTTATTCAAAGCGGTTGTATCTAAAAATAGCCTATGGGTTAATATAGTTTGCAGTGCTCGAATGTACATGTACAGTAAACACTGTCTGAAGCGACCATGCATTTATTGAAGAAACATAAGCAGGTGGTTGCTTAATGAAGATTGAAGTAAAGCAGAAAGCTCCTACTGGAGCTTTCTGTCTTATTTTTGACCTGCATTAAGATTCAAGACTCAGAATTAGTCATCTTTTTAATGTTCACTTAAGATAGGCCCTATTGTACTCTGGGCATATATACTTTCTGCACAGTTTACTACATCCTACGCTGCCATAGGCGTATTTCACATACATGTACTAGCATTGCCATTTCTTCTACAAACATAATGGTGTCACCGGTCTTTAGAATCGCACCCAGGAGCAAAATAACTAAAGAATGGTCACAACATAGTGTTTGGTTGAGAAAAAGAGGTCTAATTCACGCATCTTATCTGTATGCTTCTTCAAATAGTTATAATATTTGACAAAATTAAATACTGCACCGATGTTCACAACACATATACAGTAAAAACCCTCTAAACCGGATGTTAAATGTAGAATAAATATCGGTCTTGGAGACAGATGGTAGCTTAATGCAGCGTGAACGTCATGCAGAAAGCTCTTCTATAGAAAACTCCTCTTTGAGCGTTCTGCATTACTTTCACCCTGCATTAACCCATTCCCTCATATTGACGTCTTTTGACACCTCTGCAAAAGTCACCAGTTGAAACTATTGTGATAAATAGAGCATTTGCTCCTATATGAGCAAATGCTCTATTTATCACAATGGTTTCAAACTAAAAAAATCAAGAATTTTCCTTTTCTCTAGTTAATGCTCCTTTTCGATAGATTTTTTCAAAGAGGTTGGATCTAAAAATAATATATGAGGTAATGGGTTAAGCAGAAATAATGACAATATGGATATTTATCATTCGAACTCTTGTAATGGTGTAGGAACACGTGATTTTTTGGTCATGGCGGAATGGTAGAATTAGATCTCTTTAAATCCATTGGCAAAACGAGCAGACCCTGATCAGACGGCTCCAAAAGGAACCGTCTAATATGTATGTATTATATTTTCAATGGCGTGAAAATGTGTCACAATGAGGTAGAGGGTTGAGGCAGGTCAATGGATAATGAATAAAGTGCCTCAATATTGACTAGAATTGGTATTCGAAGAAATTCTTTTTTATTGAATAACAAGTTATTAAAGAAGACATATGACGTATTAAATATCGTTGATTCTCGTAAATTGTTGCTGACATCATATGACAAAACAGGCAACCGGCGAGGTAGAATAAAAACAAATAAAAACTTATTTTGTATATGAATGTTAGTTAATGTTACTTGACAACAATAGTACCGACACGACAACATTAGTACCGACATGACAACATTAGTGCCGACACGACAACATTAGTACCGACACGACAAGATTAGTGCCGACACGACAAAATTAGTACCGACACGACAAGATTAGTGCCGACATTACAACATTAGTACCGACACGACAAGATTAGTACCGACACGGCAACAATAGCCCTTTGCCTGCCAAACGCTGACTTTCGTCTACAAACAGTTTTGATCAAGATTAGACTTGGTGTCTAATCAGGATCTAAGTAGTTTGACCCTCAGTTAGTAGCTTCTCAAAAATAAATAACCCTTTACCTCATTAATATTCATATAAGAAGTAATGACATTATGAATAAACATTAGCTGCATTTTTATTTGTATATGGACACAGAGTTTATTGGTCATGACAGAAAATGTAGAATCGCATTTGTATTATTTCACAAGCAAATATGAAAACCGAGCATACCCTCATCAGACGGTTCCTACAGGAACTGTTTGGTCTGGGTCTATTCTGTTTGCAAGTGTGTGAAATGCGTATCCGTGAAGTATATGATTGAATGTTGTTGTCTACTGGAATGACGACCGTAAATATGTACTCCGTGTAGAGTATGAGTGTGTGGTACAAACACTAAGGTATATATGGCACTTTTAAACAAGTTGCTAACCATATTCCGCCGGTAAAAAGACGTCTCTTGCAATTTTGACGTACTTCTGATTCGTTCCAGCTGAAGATACATTGTCGACAGAGTGTCAAACAGCTTTGCTCCCGGTCGATGATCACCTAGGCAACCTCTTTGGATCAAGATGAGGCGCCGAATTAGTCGTCTACTCATCAGGGTCCAAGATGATTGCAAAATGCCAGTCAAGGCTGAGTTTTATGTACGTAGACACATGTTTTATTTTAACACTTTGCAGGCTAATTGTGCTGCCTGCTCAATTGTCGTATGCAACATTTCCAAAACTATTCATTTTCTTTTTTCCAAGTGTACAGTCTGAATGCCACACAGTTTGGATCTCAGATCAGGTCCCACGTTTTGTTGGACCTAATCTGGATCCAAACTGTTTGACTAGCTCACAAATGGTCGGAGAAGCCGCCGCTCGCGTTCAAAGATTTCCTATACAAATACATGGGATCGGTCTACCCATGATCCAAGCTGTCTGCAGATGTCAGTCAGGTCGCTCTTAGCAGGATAAAGGTTCAATCTGGCGAGATTGTCAATGATGACTTTAACCCTTTCCTCCATGAGTATTCATGTAAGAAAAAATGACCTCATGAATATTAATTAAATTAATTTGTTATAATAGCAGATGGACACAGGAATTTATAGCCATGGTAGAAACTGTAGAATCATATCTCAATATTATAGCATAAGCAAACAGAGCAGAACCAGATCAGACGGCTCCTATAGGAGCCGTCTGATCTGGGTCTACTCTGTTTGCAAAGACGTAGAAAGGCGTATGTATGGAGTAAAGGGTAATGTAAGTTAGACACATGTTTCATATCAAGGTGATCTGCTGAAGAGTGTTGTGTAACACTATAAACGCACCAGTCTATGTATTCATCATTTCCACTTTGCGTGGATTTATTGAAATCTATCATCCGACAAATCAGCTCTTGAATGTATAGTAGTCTATAGAGCCAGGGAAAGGAAACCCCCCTGCAATCCAGACATTGATTTATGCGTAGTATCATTGTTTAGGCATGCCGAAACCATTTTATCCAAGTACAGTAAATGTCCTCTAAATCACAAGGCATTTTAGGCAGGTGATTGTTTTAAGCATTCTCTCCTACTGACGCTTTTTTTGTGCCTCTGTAAAACTCATTTTTTGAAACCATTATGATAAATTGAGCATCTGCCCCATTTATCACAATGGTTTCAAACCTAAACAATTCTAAATTTCTCCTTTTCTGTAGTATATGCTCCTTGTAGGTAGATTAATTCAAAAAGGTTGGGTCTAAAATAGTCTAGGAGGGAATGGGTTAACCCTTTATGATAAATAACGGGATCATGTATATTGATTAGACGAACTTTTAAAATATAAACACGGGACATGTTTGCCATGGTAGAAACTGTAGGATTATGCCCTGAGCTTATAAAAAGTGTTGCTTGAGTCTGAGATTATTCTCAAGCATCTGATTAGTCAGATTCTGAGCTTGCTCAGAATCTGACCAATCAGATACTTGAGAATGATCTCAGACTCAGGCTCAGAAGTTTTATAACCTTGGACCCAGATCTATGTTATTTTATTTGCAAAAAAAGCAGACCCTAATCAGACGGGCCATACCATACACAGATCTTAAAATGCGTGTGCATAGAATAAAGGAATAATGCAATGAGAATGTGATGCAGAAGTTTTCAGTCCCTGGTGTAATGAATTCTAAAGTTGGTATTCATGAAGGAAATGGCTAACTATTAAAGTTAAGTAGACTGTTATTGACTTCTGAACCGTTTACCTCATGACGTAATGGTTTTGTGGATACTGTTATTGACTTCTGAACCGCGTACCTCATGACATAGGCCCTAATGACTGTGTGGATACTGTTATTGACGTCTGAACCTTTATCTCATGCCGTAATGACTGTGTGGATACTGTTATTGACGTCTGAACCTTTATCTCATGGCGTAATGACTGTGTGGATACTGTTATTGACATCTGAACCTTTTACCTGATGACGTAATGGCTGTGTGGATACTGTTATTGACTTCTGAACCTTTACCTCATGCCGTAATGACTGTGTGGATACTGTTATTGACATCTGAACCTTTATCTCATGCCGTAATGACTGTGTGGATACTGTTATTGACGTCTGAATCTTTATCTCATGCCGTAATGACTGTGTGGATACTGTTATTGACGTCTGAACCTTTTACTTCAAGGCGTAATGACTGTGTGGATACTGTTATTGACTTCTGAACCTTTATCTCATGCCGTAATGATTGTGTGGATACTGTTATTGACTTCTGAACCTTTTACCTGATGACGTAATGGCTGTGTGGATACTGTTATTGACTTCTGAACCTTTATCTCATGCCGTAATGACTGTGTGGATACTGTTATTGACTTCTGAACCTTTATCTCATGCCGTAATGACTGTGTGGATACTGTTATTGACATCTGAACCTTTTACCTGATGACGTAATGGCTGTGTGGATACTGTTATTGACTTCTGAACCTTTATCTCATGCCGTAATGATTGTGTGGATACTGTTATTGACTTCTGAACCTTTTACTTCAAGGCGTAATGACTGTGTGGATACTGTTATTGAATTCTGAACCTTTACCTCATGACGTAATGACTGTGTGGATACTGTTATTGACTTCTGAACCGTTACCTCATGACGTGATGACTGTGTGGATACTGTCAGTCATTGACTTCTGAACCGTTACCTCATGACGTAATGACTGTGTGGATACTGTTATTGACGTCTGAACCTTTTACTTCAAGGCGTAATGACTGTGTGGATACTGTTATTGAATTCTTAACCTTTACCTCATGACGTAATGACTGTGTGGATACTGTTATTGACTTCTGAACCGTTACCTCATGACGTGATGACTGTGTGGATACTGTCAGTCATTGACTTCTGAACCGTTACCTCATGACGTAATGACTGTGTGGATACTGTTATTGACTTCTGAACCGTTACCTCATGACGTGATGACTGTGTGGATACTGTCAGTCATTGACATCTGAACCGTTACCTCATGACGTAATGACTTTGTGGATACTGTTATTGACTTCTGAACCGTTACCTCATGACGCAATTGCTGTGTGGATACTGTTATTGAATTCTGAACCTTTACCTCATGACGTAATGATTGTGTGGATACTGTTATTGACATCTGAACCTTTTACCTCATGACGTAATGGCTGTGTGGATACTGTTATTGACTTCTGAACCTTTACCTCATGACGTAATGATTGTATGGATACTGTTATTGACTTCTGAACCTTTTACCTGATGACGTAATGGCTGTGTGGATACTGTTATTGACTTCTGAACCTTTTACCTGATGACGTAATGGCTGTGTGGATACTGTTATTGACTTCTGAACCTTTACGTCATGACGTAATGACTGTGTGGATACTGTTATTGACTTCTGAACCTTTTATCTCATGACGTAATGACTGTGTGGATACTGTTATTGACTTCTGAACCTTTACGTCATGACGTAATGACTGTGTGGATACTGTTATTGACTTCTGAACCTTTTATCTCATGACGTAATGGCTGTGTGGTTTTTAATAGGCAATCACTTTATAATGGTATTATGAACCAAGCATCAAACTGCGGGGAATCAGATCTACAGTGTTTCTAAAGCAAGTAGAACAGAACCTGAGAAATTCATAGTGTAGACTGCATCTCTATGAAGTAAAGGGTTAACCAAATGTTTCTTATCCTTTTTCTCTCGAGTATATTGCGTCAGTTGCATTGTGATTTATAAAGCACTATTGCCAGAAGTCTTATTCAAAGACAGCTATTTTGCAATCAAATATCATATGCATCATTCGAAGGAATTAAAAATCGCATATCAAGTTTGAAAGGATTCCGCCATGTCAAGTGTGTCTTGTTTTGTTCCTATAACGTCATACAGATTTAAGTAGATGACTCTTAAATTGCATTTAAAGTTTCTCAAGATATAGAAGACGACAATGGAGAATTGAAATTTAAAGGTCAGACAGAGAAAAATATCTAACAACTCTTTTCACGCTAGCGGTGAATTTGTGATTATATATGCAAAAATATTTCTCCGCGTCACATCAGGATCCAAACTGTTTGACTCTCTGAGTGCAGTTCTGCAGAGAAATGAAATACACATTCTCAGATGACAATAATCATTGCAGATGATAATTACTTAGCCTATTCATATTCGTTAAACTTGATACCATTGATGATCTCTGAGTTAGTGTTGCTTGTGCGTCAGTAACCCATTGAATGCAGACAACGGATGTTTTGTCATTTGTAAACAGTGTAGACCAATATCAAATGGTTAGGAGCCTCCTGATTAGAGTATGCACCGTTTGTCACTCAATATCCTCTAACAAGTGTAAGCTTTTCAAACTGAGTGTTCTCTATATAAGCACACGTGGGCTATTCCACTCTTAAAAGATAGAAAGGGTTAAGTGCAACTGACGCAATTCCGCTAAGACCAAGCCTCAGATTAATGTCTTACACTTAAATTATGGCTCTCCATCAAACGCTCTGCAGTTGTCATATGCATTTAAATGTCGTAAATTACAAATGTGCACGGCATTAGACGGTTGACAGCTAGCTGCATTCCAAGCAAAAAAAATCAAAAGATATTTCCAGGCAATAAAACTCTACTACCGTATCTATCTAAAGCCATTAGCAAACACA
The DNA here is from genome assembly GCA_963576725.1 of Azorinus chamasolen. Lineage (NCBI taxonomy): Eukaryota > Metazoa > Mollusca > Bivalvia > Cardiida > Solecurtidae > Azorinus > Azorinus chamasolen. The sequence continues at coordinate 105,796,777 of OY755236.1, forward strand.
GCAGACCCTGATTAGACGGCTCCTATAAAAGTCGTCTAATCGGGGTCAACCCTGTTAGCAAAGACGTAAAAGGCCGTATCAATCACGTAACATATTCCCTCATGTTGACGCTATTTGACGCCTCTGTGATAGTCACTTTCTGAAACCATTGTGACGAATAGACCATTTGCTCTATTTTTCACAGTGGTTTCTAAACTACACAGCTCTAATATTTTCCTTTCTTTTTTCTAGATAATGATCCTTTTCGCTAGACTATTCAAAGTTAGATCTAAAAATATCCTATGAGGTAATGGGTTAATACATACGATACATCATAATATGAATAAAATGCCTAACACCACATAAAGTGTTCGGTAGAAACTTTTGAATTCTGTTTAACCCTTCGCTTGCTATTCACGTCAATATACCTACCTTTAAATAGTGAAGACCCAGATGAGACAGCTCCTGCAGGAGCTGTCTCATCAGGGTCTGCACTATTTACAAGTTGATTGTGCAACCAGTGCACTCCACAGCAGTGATTGCACAGCGAAATACTTGTACAAAGTGAAGATATAGGTAATTATACAACAGGGCATGGGTGAAGAAGGAGACATGTATTTTAAAATTCAGCAAGCGAAGGGTTCATAAATAGTTAACAGTTGGGTGGATTGAAAAACTTGAATTGATTTAGCTCTACTGAAATATATAAAACATTGTAGCTGATACGAGTAAAAATTAAACCCCGTGTAATTTTCCTTTCTCGGAATACAATTAAATATTCTTTACGAAATAGTTTGCTCTCAAAATGTTCATGATTTGCTTGAAGAGATCCAAAATTAATTTTAAAATGGCATATTATTCTAACAGCAGCTTTGAGTGTTAAAATAAAATTACGCAAATTCAAAACGATTCGTTTGAAAGCAAATTAAAGGTAATCTGATATGAAACAGACCAATCAGGTTGATTTTTATCCGTTGATACCATCCTCAATTTAAGCTATAAAATGCGTTAATTAATATTAAACGACCTGATTTGAGTGAAGTTCACGAAACATGAACCTGTTACATTGAGACTAGAAATAAATACAGATAAGACAGTTATAAATAAGTTTACAAATTGAATGTTTTCGTAGCCAAAGGTGAATCAGCATCTAATCACCATCTAAACTGGCTGACACTATGATAATGTTATTTGAAAAACAATTTTAGAACTTGTAGAAGAGCAGGTGTGCTGTATTCAAAATAGTTAGTGTTCATTGTTCGCACTAACTGCGGTGACTCCAAAAACCTGAAAGTGCTGAGTGGCGACTCATCTGATTTTGCATTCTTTCTTAATAGCACTGTGCCGTTTTCCCTATGAAATGATTTTAATTTCGCATATGGAAATGAAATAAACATTTATAAGAAGTACGCACGGTTATTTACGAGTTATGTGAAAGATTAAAACGAAGTACGAAGTGATTTAAGATTGAGATCCTCTGATACATCTAATATATTTGTACTCTTTGTATAAATATACTGAACAAAGCATTTGCTAGAAAAAAGGGGGAATAGAATTGTGTAGTGTTGAAACCGTTGTGATAAATAGAGCAATTGCTCCTATGAAGTAAATGCTCTATCTGTTACAATGGTTTCAAAACTTTTACAGAGTGGCAAAAAGGAGTCAATATGAGGGCATTGGTTAATATTACTTCGTCTCAATGGCCACGGATAGATGTCAAAAAACACACAAATAGCCGTTTATATTTCATGCTACATACTGCAATTCATTTCATACAGAATAAATGGCATTGCCTGTTTCAGAGACTTTTTGCCTCATTTCTTCTACCGAGTCTTCTTTGTGGTTAGAAGCCGGTGCTTCATACAGTGCTCCCTCCCTACAACGACCCTCTCAATAACGATTCCCTCCTTACAACAACGCATGTCAGTGTTTCCGAAACAACAAGGCGCCAGAGACAACTTTTTTCCATAATATTTTCTTTATGCCTCTATCAAACCCTATGTTGTGACCACTCTTTAGAATCGTCACTTTGTGACGATTCTAAAGAGTGGTCACAACATAGGGTTTGATTGAGGCATAATGGTTTTAATCCTCGAAATACACCTTATCTGGGGATCTGCAAACAAGCTAATTATGTTTGATTTTCCCTCCATATAACAACTCCCTCTGAACAACACATACAATCTTCGTATCCCAACGGGTGTCGTTGTAGAGAGGGAGCACTGTATGCTCTTGAAATGTAGTAAACAACGCCTTATGTCAAACAGGCGATATTTACGCCAGAATGTTACATCGATTTATTACCCAGTTCCATTTCTGGTATTGTTGAAATTTTGTTTAATCAATCAATAATAGAGTAATAAAGGCCGCCGTCTCTTTCGTAGTTCATACTTATCCTGGCAAGCGCAACCTGACACGCATTTGAAACCAGCCGTGATCCAGATTTGACGCCAAGAAACTCGACGTCTCATCAGGACCAAGGCTGTTTGTCAGTTGGTCACTAACTTCTCTAATGTTTGAATGAACCTGAATAAAGTGAAATAAACTCGGTAGAATAAGGACCAGCCCTTAACCCCATAAATGAGAATTTCTATGCTTTTGCGAACAAAACCCGTCTGATCAGGGTCTGCTCTGTTTGCATATGAAACAATATAGATGTGAGTTTGCAGATGTTGCCATGTCTATTCATACATCGTTATAAAAATACAGATTATTTATATTCATGATGTCATTATTTCTTTCATATTTTTTAATCGAGTAAAGGATAAAAGGAACAGATACGAAATTCTAACCAATGGCAATAAGAAATACAAGTACAGTAAAACTTCGATTATCCGAACACTAAAATACGTATTATTATCGATCTTTAAGACAGGTGGCAGCTTAATGCATGGTGAAAGTCATGCAGAAAGCTCCTCTAGGAGCTTTCTGCATGACTTTCACCATGCATTAAGCAGTCACCTGCCTAAAAGGGTCTAAATTCTTCTCTACCGAAAATTCGAATAATCGAGGTTTTACTGTATATGTTCGGAAGCATCTCTACTAAAACACCTATAATGATATTGTGTTTTCATCGACTTTTAATTTGCACATGGTTTGGACGATTTGAGTTTTGGTCCTGAACCAAAACAACTCTAGAGTTTATTTTCCCGCCAATTGCTGCATATAATTGCAAGTCAAGTGACTACATCAAATTCTTATTCTGTCATGGTAACAGTGACATGTATGCGTGTAGGCACAGTACATGTAGATATACTAACAGATACCGTAAACCCCTCTAAACCGGACATTAAAATTTGTATAGATATCGGTCTTGGAGACAGGTGACAGCTTCGTGCACGGTGAAAGTCATACAGAAAGCTCCTCTAGGAGCTCCTCTAGGAGCTTTCTGTATCACTTTCAACCTGCATAAAGCAGCCAACTGCCTAAAAGTATCTAAATTCTTCTGTACTAGCACTTCGGTTTAGAGGGGTTTAACTGTAACGGTGTCCAACACCTTTTCGCTGTCTAGACCTCATTTAGAAAAAAGTATTAAATCGACCTGTGGGGAAACTAAATGGTCATTCAATTAATTGTGCAGTGTTTGACTGGTTGACTTTTCCTCCTGCTTTGCTTTATCACACAATTGTAAATTCAGGGTCACAGATCATTACAGTCCTTTTAAGGCATTACAGCTAATCTACATACTGCGAATAATACTTTAAATATAATGACTAAATATAAAGTCGAGTTTTCGAGTTCAACTCGCTTCACCCTTTCGGCGCCAAATTTCTAATTGTCGTCTGCAATCCAAGTTTGTCAAATCATACAGTAAAATAAGGAAATGAGATAAATAAATGCAAAAAGGAATAAAGCACATAAAAAATTATATAGAACTAGAGATTGAGACAAATAGTGAAGTCCCTGATCAGACGCCGCCTTGAAAAGGTGGCGTCTGATCTGGGACTGCACTATTTGTCGTGGTGGATTTACACGACTGTGGCGGTGAAAGGGTTCAGGAAATGGAATAAAGTGCATTGTAGAAAAGACAAAAAGTAAAAGATGAAATTTGTATATCAACATACGTTCTACCTATATTAACTTTTTATCTGACAGAATCACATACCGAGTAGACACAGACCTACAGCGACCATCTAATCAGATCTGCTGTGGTTTCCTATTGAATTATATAGATTCCATGCTACAATTTCAGCATGAAAGGCTTAAACGTGCTAAAGTGTTTTGAATTACAAACAGTGTATGCCCTCTGATCTTGGTCTGTAAATGACTGTGCACACCTGTTCCGTGTAGAAAGGGCTACGGCAATATTTACAAAGGTAAAATAGTATTGAACGCAAGAATGTCTGTGATGAATTAATGGCGACATCTACCAAAACAAAATTTATATTGCGCTGGTGCAGTTGAAGACGCCAACCATGTCTAAGAAGACTGTTTAGTCTTATTAAAAGCTATTATTTGTGCGGTAAAATCTCTCCAAATCGATCACCTAAAAGAGGCATAATTCTGGGTCTTACCCCTTATACAGTAAAACCTCTCTTAACCGGAATCATAGTAGAGAAGAATTTAGATATTTTAGGCAGGTGACTGCTTAATGCAGGGTGAAAGTCATGCAGAAAGCTCCTTTAGGAGCTTTCTGCATGACTTCCACCCTGCATTAAGCTGTCACATGTCTCCAAGATAGATATTTATACTAAATTGAATGTCCGGTTTTACTATATTATCAGAATAAGCGATATCTGTCTCGCATTTGCAAACAGCTTGAATCCAGATGATAACTCGGTGCCTCACACTCCGTCAACAGTTTGTTCGAATTAGACGTATGTGAAAACAGATCAGAGTTTTGGCAGACATAACTTTCTCAGCATGTGAAGGTTAAAACCAGATGGAAGCTTAATGCAGTACGCAAGTAATGCAGAAGGAACACTTTGCATTATATACGTTCTGTATCTACCTACGTCCTGTATCTACCTACGTCCTGTATCTACCAACGTCCTGTATCAAACAACCGTCTGCAATTGAAACCAATTCATATTTAACTAAGAAAATGAGATGGTTGAGATGGTATGGTCATGTCTCCCACTCAACAAGCCTCACCAAGAAAATCCTCCAGGGAACAGTTAGTTGAACGAGAAGGCGAGGAAGATAAAAGAAGAGATGGGAGGATAACACCAAGGAGTGGAACGCCTTGAGTATTGCAACATCTCAGAGAGCAGTGGAAGACAAGACAACGTGAAAAGAGATCGTCCTGAAGTCAGCTAAGGGCCCAGACCCACTAGGTCTTACCACCCCTTAAGACCTGTTTACGATTGTTAGCGACCTCTGGTCGCCGATATTCGTACGAAGATTGCACAAGTCACTGCTAATCGCGGAAGGTATTCAGTAATCGTTGGTAATCATTTCTAATCATGCGACCAATGTCAGTCGTATTTCAGTCGTAGAGAGGTTGTTGATCATGTACAACAACCTCAGAGCTAGTCCCACTAGGCCTACGGCCACGTATGACCTGTTTACGATTTCTAGCCACCTCTTACCGTCGATATTCGTACGAAGGTCGCACTAGAAGTCACTGATAATCGCGGGTGGTCTATCAGTAATCGTTGGTAATCGTTTCTCATCGTAATCAATTTCTGTCACAGAGAGGTTGTTGATCATGCACAATAGCCTCCTTACAATCGAACTAGTCGCCGTTGGCCCTTAATAGGTAACTTTAGACGGTTTAGGTAATCGTGCGTTCGTCGTACGAATGTTTCCAAAGGTCTTTAACTGGTCTTTGGAGATCTTCCCTACAATCGTACGACTATCAGCGTCTTTTCTACAATCACATACGACTGTCGTGCGATCACCAGCGACTGCCTAAAGATTACCCGCTACTAGACATAGACCACGTGACCACACCACAGGTCGGAAGTGATTGTGATGCATTCGTATGAATACCAGTGACTTGGTGCACGATCGTCAACAACCTGTCTTACGGTGGTCGCAAATGCATCTCCAATGTGACTGCGAATAAAATTCTTTTTTAATTTAATCGCCGACAATCGCAGAAGATCGCCGGTTTCAGATGTAACAGAGGTCGCCAGTGGTCTTTAACGACCGCAAGCGCTAGTGTGACTGTATCTTTAGATGCCCCTACAGCCAGTGGTATTTAACGACCGCAAGCGCTAGTATGACTGTAGCCTTAGATGCCCCTACAACCAGTGGTCTTTAACGACCGCAAGCGCTAGTGTAACTGTAGCCTTAGATGTTCCTACAGCCAGTGGTCTTTAACGACCGCAAGCGCTAGTGTAACTGTAGCCTTAGATGTTCCTACAGCCAGTGGTCTTTAACGACCGCAAGCGCTAGTGTGACTGTAGCCTTAGATGCCCCTACAACCAGTGGTCTTTAACGACCGCAAGCACTAGTGTGACTGTAGCCTTAGATGTCCCTACAACCGACTAGATTACGGGAAAAGTGAAGTGAGTGAGTGAAAATGCATAATTTTTTTACCCTTTCCTCCATGAAAATATTAATATAAGAAGCTATCACTGTATGAATATTCATGGACTGAACTTTCATCACATTTACATGGAACATTTGGACTGTGACGGATACTTCAAAATTAGATGTCTACTACTCCATAAGCAAACAAAGTAAAACATGATACATGATCAAATATTTCCTACATAAGCTGTCTGATCAGGGTGTTGCCAAAGTCCTCTAGACTATGAGTGAAAGGGCTGAAATGTAAAACAACCGGAATCAAAATCATTGATGTATGTTTAAGTTATAATACATTGATTCAGAGCTACAGATAAAGGTGCTTACCCAAATACTAAAATCGTCATTTCTCCACCAAATCCTATAGTGTTACCACTCTTTAGAATCACCTCGAAGAGTCGAGTCTAAAGAGTGGTCAAAATATAGGGTTTGGTGGAGTAATAAAGACGTTATTCCAGAAAATGATTTAATTTACACATATTTTCTGGAATTCTGTTTATTTATAGGAAACATTAATATATTTGTAACAATATACATGTAATAGAAACTTAGACAGTAATGGTTAGTAATACATTAAAATGGTTAATCACCTTTGAGCGCCTTTGCAAACAGATTAGACCCAGATCAGACAGCTCCTCTAGGAACCATCTGATCAGGATCTACTCTATTTGCTCTTTGGAATCATATAGAAATAGCCCTACAGTTTGTCCATGGCCACAATATGTTCGATATGCCATTATAAAAATGCAGCGAACAAATATTCATGATGTCATTTTTTTGTATATGAATATTCATGGTTTTAAATGCCAAATGCTACAAAACTCCTACATATGAATCGTTGTTTTATGTTCACTCCCAATTTCATTTGATTTAATCACACAGTTTCTGCTTTCCATTTTATCTGACAGTAATTGGTTTGAAGTTCATTTAATTTCATTGTAAAACCGATACAACGGATTGTCCATCATGATTTAGATTGATTGGTATTAATATGTGTTGATATTACATTACACACAATTAATTTCTTATCTGATGCATAATTCATGAGATGAAACAAAAATGTTTGTTTGGTTATAGACACTTTGCCGCAAATTTTCATTTCAATAATATTTGAAACTTAAACATTTGAAAGCGGGAAACGATCATACTGAGATTTACAAACAGTGTAGAGAGTCGTCTCTTATAATTCTGACAGGGAATGGCTGTGAGCATCTTATTTCGTTAGGAATTTGTAATACCTTGTTTTATGTGCACTGATGAGACTTTAAAATATAAATAAATATAGATACGCCTTATAACTCCTTTGCAAAGAGAGTGGATATAGAGGGAGCAGTCTGATCACGGTCTGCTCAGTTTGCTTATGGAATTAAATAGATCTGAGTTCATGCTTATAAAGCTTTTTAGTTGAGTCTGAGTTCGTTCTCAAGCTTCTGATTGGTCATATTTGAGTTCTCAATCTTTTGATTGGTCAGATTTGAGCCAAAGGCTCAAATCTGACCAATCAAAAACTTGAGAACGAACTCAGACTCAACTAGAAGTTTTATAAGCATGGACCCAGATTCTACAGTTATGACCAGTGCTAATACATTTCTGTACTTGTTCATGTGACGTTTTAAACATTAAGCTGATTAATATCCATACATATATTATTTCGAGCATAAATATTCATGGGGTAAAGGATTAACTAAGGAAATGCATTTCCATAGCAAATAGTAGAATCTCAGACTTGTAACATATACACTTACCGTTGATGAAAAACTACCATCCTGGATACATGTAGATCATTGAAACCAGTTCTCCAAAGTACAGTTAACTTTCGCTAATACGACCACTCAAAAGGAGCCTGATATTCCGGATTTTATAGCAGGTGGTAGCTTAGGTTCATTTATGGTTTTATTTCATTTATTCAATTACACGCGGCAATACTAACTTATGTTGCATGAGGTATACACAAAACAAAACATAAAGAACCCCAGGACAAAATTATGCAGAAAAGCTCCTAGGGGCTTTTTGCATTACTTTTGCCCTGTATTAAACAACCACTTGCATTTATTGACTTCTATGTTGATAAAGTACGATGGCCTCGTATATAATCACATTAGCGAGACTCTATAATATTTTTTTTTTCATCTTTACCAATTACAATAAAACCACTCTAATGCGACCACCAAAACTGGGCATAATTCTGGGCGGCAGAGGCAGATGGTAGCCTAATGCAGGACGAACGTTATGCAGAAAGCTCCTGTAGGAGCTTTCTGCATAACTTTCGTCCTGCATTAAGCAGCCACCTGCTTATAAAGGCAGAAATGTTTATTCATTAAGTGGTCGCATTAGAGGGGATCTACTGTATTGACACCACACATGTCAGCAATGTATATTCATTACACTATAGGATTAATTTAAAAGCTGGTAACTTTTCATGGACGGTGAATACATGTATATATTAACAAACAGTGCAGGTTCTGAAGAAATTGCACTATCATCGATCGCTTGGTAGGCGTTCTGATAAAATACCGCATATATGTACAACTACAAAAGAACCTCTCCAATACCACCACTTAATGAACATACATTGGTGTATTTAAAAGCAGGGTACAGTGCTCCCTCCCTACAACGGCCCTCTCAATAACGATTCCCTCCTTACAACAACGCATGTCAGTGTTTCCGAAACAACAAGGCGCCAGAAACAACTTTTTTCCATCATATTTTCTTTATGCCTCTATCAAACCCTATGGTGTGACCATTCTTTAGAATCGTCACTTTGTGACGATTCTAAAGAGTGGTCACAACATAGGGCTTGATTGAGGCATAATGGTTTTAGTTCTCGAAATACACCTTATTTGGGGATCTGCAAACAAGCTAATTATGTTTGATTTTCCCTCCATATAACAACTCCCTCTGAACAACACATACAATCTTCGTATCCAAACGGGTGTCGTTGTAGAGAGGGAGCACTGTAGTTGGTTAATACAAGGCAAAGGTAATGCAGAAAGCGCCCGTCCTCTTGCTTTATTCAGCCACCTGTATGTAAGACCAAGGTCTATACCTCTTGTTGCTTGGCGCATTAGAGGGGTTTAACTGTACACGTTACATCTAAGTTCAATAATTTGATTTATGCAAGCTTAAACAGGATATGTATTTTATTGTAAGGAGACTTTGATTTATAGTTCAATTCCAAATGACTGCAGTGTACAACGAAAATTTGCAATCAATGAAAGTCCATGCTAAGCGCGCAATCTCCACTGGAATACATTTCTGACAAAAACATCTTGGAAATCCGATCTTTATGAAATTAATTCATCGTCTAGACGTTTAAAAACATTTTAATTCTATATATCTATAATGTGTAAGGTTTATGGAGAAAGTCTGTTATTTTCCATATCAAAGTATAGATGTTGATTTCCCTGTAAAACGACCATATTTTGCCATCTACGATTAATGAGCGTATCGAGAGTGGGCGATTTGGATACAGAAAATCTCTCTTTGGGCCATTTGGTTTTTTAATATAATTTGACACTGTACTCTATTAATATGCATGTAAGAAACCTTATTTTGACGTTTATAAAAACTGTAAAACTAGACCTATATACATGTAATTCCATACGCCCAAACTCTGACCTGCTACAAGATAAAACCTTAGAGAAACAATTGACCGAGACAACCTCGTTGATTAGAATATGAGTTACATAATTTTAGACAGGTGGCTGCTTAATGCAGGGTAAAGTCATGCAGAAAGCTCCCATAGGAGATTTCTGCATGATTTTCACACTACATTAAGCTGCCACCTGTCTCCGAGACTGATATTTATACTAAATAAAGGGGTTTTACTACATCGGTCTTTGTGACAGGTGACATCTCAACCCTTTCCCCTGGATTTCCCAACCCTATGTCTATTCATGTAAGAAATAATCACATCATGAATGATCTATAAGAGAATATTATATTTTATAGAAGCATGTGAACACGTGAAATTTTGGCCAAGGCAGAAACTATAGCATTAGATCTATACTATTCAATAAGCAAACAGAGCAGACCAATTAAAACACTACTGGAACATACAGTAAAACCCCGCTAATGCGACCACCAAAACGGGGCATAATTCTGAGTGGCAGAGGCAGGTGGTAGCTTAATGCAGGACGAAAGTTATGCAGAAAGCTCCTATAGGAGCTTTCTGCATAACTTTCGTCCTGCATTAAGCAACCACCTGCTTTAGACGACATCAGTGGCTGTTTATTAAGTGGTCGCATTAGCGGGATTTCACTGTATTATTCTGTATTCTGGGGAATTGAATTTGTGCAGGTTCAACCCTATATGTAGCTGGCAGCATCGCATGTTCGAATTCATCGCTATGCTTAAACAAATAACAACATATCAGAGAGTTGCGTGCATTTCATCAATTCAGTAAATTTGAAAACACTCGATCGTCTATAGTAATACGAATTGATATAGGTTTTACGTATTTCTCTATTATAATTAGTATCATATTTCATGGTAGAAGCGTGCATTTAGTATAATTCGTACCATACTTCATTGTAGGAGCATGCATTTATTATACGTATCGTCATATTTCATGATAGGAGCGGGCATTTATTATAATTCGTGTCATACTTCATTGTAGGAGCATGCATTTATTATAATTAGCGTCATATTTCATGGTAGGAGCATGCATTTATTATCATTCGTTTTGTATTCCATGGTAGGAGCATGCATTTATTATTCCAAATGACTGCAGTGTACAACGAGAATTTGCAATCAATGAAAGTCCATGCTAAGCGCGCATTGGCTAGCATATGCAAACAGCTCGCATCCAGATGAGACGCCGATTTCTCAGGACCCAAGCTGTTTGGCACTAGGTTACCAGTTTCTGAATGAACTGACCGAATTGGAAGTTACTGAAAATTTTATCAAATCAGAGACTGGGCAGACATAATGTTTTCAGCATGATAAAGGTTAGGAATCAGCCTCAATTTACAACTCTAAACGGACAACTTAAATAGATAAATGGTGATAATCATACTTCTATATATCACGATTTCAACTATGGCTGCACGAGTGAACTTCATAAATAGTTAAATCAGGATTTCGTGATATCACTCCGACATTACTAATCTGATATGTGTGTGTGCCTTAACCTAGTGGTGGGTGTAGACCCAGATCAAATGACTCCTGAGAGAGCCCTTTAATCAGGGTTTTCAGGTTTGTCATACAAATCATTTTCTTCAGTCATACTTTTATTTAAGTAATTTCCGGAAGAGGGGACCAGTTTTAATTATTCAGCAGATTAGGGTCAATACCAGGACACACTGAGTGGAAATTCAGATGGCATTTTGAGTCACTTCAGATGAGACAGTACCTTCGGGGCTATATTAAACGTGTAAAGTATACCGTGGATGTGACGTCACTGATTTAATCTTAACATGTTATTTTGGGTATGCTTCTGCAAAAGTTATTTCTAATTTTGTTCTAACTTTGAAAATATTGGCAAACAACTCTCTAACAGAAACGCATTTTCAAATGGCCCCTATAGAAGCCGTCTGATTAAGGTCTGCTCTGTTTACATTTGAGATAATATAGATCTAATTCTTCAGTTCCGTCATAACCAAACATTCATTTGTTCATTTGCCTTTACTAAAATGAATATTCACGATACGACTGTTGTAAAATGTTTGATTCATTTTAATCCATTCCCTCCTAGACTATTTTAGAACCATCCGCTCTGAATAAATTTGCCGAAAAGGAGCATTTACTAGAGAAAAGTATTTTTTTAAATTATGTAGTTTTGAGACCGTTGTGATAAATAGGAGCAAATTTGTCACAATGATTTCAAAAAACGACTTTTACAAAGGCGACAAAAGGCAACACTTAAAATGCACGCTTAACCCTTTCCCTTATACAAACTCCTTTTCACACTTTTGCAAACAGAGAAGACCCAGCTCCTATAGGAGTCGTCCGATCAGGATCTGTCCTGTTTCCTTATGGAATAATATAGATCTGATTCTACAGTTTCTACCAAATGCAACAGAGCCAGTGTGTATATAGAGGATCTTACATGAGTGTTCTTGATTATTGGGTTTATTAAATGAGTCTTTTTAAAACGGTAAAAAACGGTAAAAACCGAGCTTTGGCGAGTTTTTTTTTATCGTTTTAAAAAGACGAATTTAATAAATCCAACAATCAAGAACACGAATGCAAGATTCTATTTATAACATAACACACACAAATGTGTTTTGCAGCCAATATTTCAGCAGTAACGTGGATTGTTATAAATTCTCCTTACATATAGAAATGATGAATGAAATGTGTTATTAGGTTCGCTAAGTAACTGGGACAAAGTAGGTCCAAAATTTCCAACTGTTTTTTTGACTTACTGTCATATCAACCAGGATCTAATTTAGACATCTCTTGTATTCAATTTAACTGTGATAGTTTATGATAACAAAAACCTACAGAAACACGTCAAAATAAATTTTGAGTTACAGTTTCGACATACAAACACGTCACATTATGACGTCACTGTACACAACATGTGTCTGTGTAAAGTGCGCCATTTGCTTTTAGTTTAAAAGAAGACCAATACAGATCTCCTACACACACGTCTAACACTTACTGTCAATGAGATTTAAAATGCGCAGTCGTTTTGGTATATTAAGCCCTTCATCTGTGTTCTATATACATGGACATGGACATTTCCACCGAGTCAAAAAAATTCGATTCAAATTCAGTGAAAAAGGTTATTGAAATGGACAAAAGAAACTGCTGCATAAAACTGTGTTGGAACAGGAGGAAGATTTTCGCGATCAGCAGTTTTGGAGTATATAACATATTTGAAATATGTTTGTGCTGTGCTGGATTAAGATGGCTATAGTTGTTGATTGACGAGATATTTTTATGAGTAGAAAGCTGCATAAACAAAAGGACATGCGTTGAAGAAAATGTAAAGTTGAGGAGGCAATTTTTTGTGTAGAATTGATGGGTTGGGTCAGAGTAGCTGGTAGGTATTTTTGCATACATTTTGTAGATATTTATTGATAGCGATTATAATTTGTATAATTTTATCGAATTTAAGGCGCAAGTGCCAACAGTCCTTTGCCATCTATCCTGACTCAATCGTTGACAGGTAGGTCACCGTCCGCCAGTTTGTTTGTTTTGACAGCGCGTATGAATACAGTTAGGTCGTTCGAATGTTATTCACTAGTGAATACATGTATATGCCCGTGAATATCAAAATATATATGATAGTGTTGAGTCACGTTGAAGCCACGAGTTATGTTATAAATGCCATTATAAAGAATTAGCTAATAAATACCCATTTCTTACACTAATATTAAATAGGGAAAGGGTTAAGACATATATTATTTTACGGAGTCACTGCTAGTGTATCATACGACTCTACCACACGCCCAGACGTTGATTTCGTAACAGAATAACGTGTAAAAACGGAACCTGGTTATTTGCATATAGATAATGGTATGATTCACTACCATTGTCCAGATATAATAACACTGGCTGATAAATCGCTTCAGTCTCAATGCAATTAATGTCGTCTGTGTTGTTTCTAGGGTCCGTTTTACCAAGGACCGTGCACGTGATATTGGTACGTTCTAACATTCGACGATTGCAACTGGATCTTGCACTTTATGTCGTACAGGACCTTTGTCTTTTGTTGCTGATGTAAACAGATGTAGAATTGGGTTTTAGAATTAACCCTTTCCCTCATATAAACGTGTTTTCACGCATCTGCAAACAGAGTAGACTCTGTTTGCTAATAGAATTTCAAAGATCTGTGTCTTTACTTTCTAAAATGGCTACAATGCTCCATGTTCTATATTTCATTATAACCTTTTTGACCATGAATATTCAGTAGGTATTGCAATTTGTAATAAACACAGAACAGGGAAAGGGTTAAATAATATACTATAATTAAAACAGAACTTTCACACTTTTCTCGAAGAGCATAAACTTGTCATTTGAGATTTGGAAACCATTGACATTAGTTAGCCTTTACCCCATACATACGCCTACAGTTGAATTTTACAAACAGAGAAGGGGCATTCTGATAAGGGTCTGATATAACATAGATCTAATTTTATAAGCTCTGCTATTGTCAAAACGTCTCTTGTTCACAACACCATCAGAAATATTCAGCTAATTGATATCCATATTATTATTTCTGTTATGAATATTTATCAGGAAAATGGTTAATGAATACTCCAGGCAAAGGGGTCAAATATAGCATAACGATTTCGTCATTTCACTATCAAACCAAAGTTGTGACTACTCACTGAATCTCTCAAGTAGACGATTCTAATGAGAGGTCATAACTTAACCCTTTCCCTGTTCTATGTTTATTTCAAATTTCAATACCTACTGGATATTCATTTACAAAATACTTATAATGAAATACGGAAGGTGAAACACACATTGTAGCCATTTAAAAAAGTAAAGAAACAGATCTTGCAAACTCTGTTAGCAACAAGAACAGACCCTGGTCACACGGCTCCTATAGGAGCCGTCTTATCTGGGTCTAATCTGTTTGCAAATGCGTGAAAATGCGTTTATATGAAGGAAAGGGTTAAGCTTTGGTGACGAAATAAAGCCGTTGCATATAAACTACTTCAATTATCTGCAGCGTTGATAATAATTAACATAATGAGACATCCAGCCTTTCAGCCATCCATTCAGAGGATATGTTATTAAACGAATGCCTATCAAGATCGACATATAAGACTTAATTTATAAACAAATTAACCCTTTATCTGATAGAAATACATTCTAACCCATTTGCAAACAGAGTAGACCCATATCAAACGGCTGCTGTAGAAGTCATCTGAACAGAGTCTGATTTATTAACTTAGGCTATAACACACAGTAGTTTCTCACTAAAGCGACCACATGGTTTATTAACATAGGATACTGTAAAATCAGGTAGTTGTTTAATACAAGGCAAAAGTAATGCAGAAAGCTCCTACATGAACATTCCGTATCACTTTAGTCGTGCATAAAGCTACCATCTATTATACGTTTTTTGAGTGGTCGTACTAGTGGGACTTTACTGTAGTTCTGATTTAGTTTCTGTCATGACGCAAAAACACCGTGTTCATATTCTAGTATAAAACATCAGCTAATAAATAATAACGATGGTATTAGTTCTTATTTGACTACTTATGAGGTAACTGGCTAACGGATGAATCCAACATCACACTACTGACTCTTAACCCAACATATTGCGCTTAAAGACATTTGAAAATCTAATTGTTCAATGCAAGAACTATATTGTGATTTTACAGCTTTACAAAAAACTAACTTGGATGTCATAAAGACTTTCTGATGTAAAATTGCAAAAAAAAAGTCCTTTATCTCAGCATTAAAACGGCACAAACTGCAGTTAAATGAGACAGTAACGTCTCGCTAATACGACCACCCAAAAGTGGTATAATTCTGGACTTTTAACACGGGTGGTAGCCTGATGCAAGATAAACGTTATGCAGAAAGTCCCCAAATGATCTTTCTGCATTAGTTTGCCATGCATTAAGCAACCTTTTGCTTTTACAAACTCCTATAGTGATAAATACTGTGGTTGCATTAGCGAGACTCTGTTGTATTTCCATTTTCAAAACATTTCTTCTTTCATTCGTTATAATCAAATAACGGTTAACTTTATCCTATTGTAAATCTGTTATCTGTAACTTAATGCAGAGTGATAGTCATGCAGAAAACTCCTCTGGGAGCTTTCTGCATGACTTTCATCCTGCATTAAGCTTAAATTCCAATCTGTTGCAATTTTTCTTCTATCAGGGTTTTTGTGTGGGAGGGGGGACTATTGATTTAGCGGCAAACAGTTTGGATTATGATTAGACGTCGAGTTAAATGGCGTCCTATCTGGGTCGATGTTGTTTGCAGATGCCAGCCAGGTCGTGTTCAGCAGGAGAAGGGTTGTCTTTGTCTGCGTGCTCCAGTTGGAAGCAATAAATTTATTCAATTAGTGAGATTCTACATCAATTGTAACAAGGTCAACTGTAAAATTAGTACAAAAGATTCAACAAGACAATAGAAGTTTAATGATATACGTAGGTTATACGCGTAGTTCGAATTCAGTATGTAAATCAGATTGAAATACAAAACACATTGTGAATAAATCCAAGCTGTTTTTTGATCAAATCTTTCAGTTCCAGGAAAATCCAAACGATTTTGTTTTTCGGAAACTTATTCTAATGAATGAGATTCGAGAAATAATGTAACGATACTGACATGCAATGTAAATTATCTGTTCATTAACACTTTACTTGATAAAATAATTTAAGAAATTATGGCTATGCATATTAATCAAGTACAGTAAAACCTCGATTATTCGAATTTTCGGTATGGAAGAATTTAGACCCTTTTAGGCAGGTGGCTGCTTAATGCATGGTGAAAGTCATGCAGAAAGCTCCTAGAGGAGCTTTCTGCATTACTTTCACCATGCATTAAGCTGCCACCTGTCTTAAAGAGCGATAATAATACGTATTTTCGTGTTCGAATAATCGAAGATTTACTGTATATTTTTGTAAATTATTAACAGGGGAAAGTTCTGCCCTTGCAGAAACTGTATAATCATATCTATTGTCTTAACCCTTCGCTTGCTATTCGCGTCAATATACCTACCTGTAAATAGTGAAGACCCAGATGAGACAGCTCCTGCAGGAGCTGTCTCATCAGGGTCTGCACTATATACCAGTTGATTGTGCAACCAGTGCACTCCACAGCAGTGATTGCACAGCGAAATACTTGTACACAGTTAAGACATATGAAATTATACAACAGGGCATAGGTAAAGAAGGAGAAATGTATTTTAAAATTCAGCAAGAGAAGGGTTAAAAAGCAAGCGATGGCTGCTAAAAGCAGTGCAAAAGTAATAAAGAAAGCTCCGATAGGACCTTTCTGCATACTTTTCATAAATATAATCGTTACTAAAGACATGTTCTACTGTACACCAAGTGTTAAAACCATTTGATAAAGGTGCACTTGCACCAAAATGTTTAAATGTGCAGTTTTGTAATTGAGCTTCAAACTTCCATACCAAATGTTAATGAATATAGACCAAAATCGCAATCTCTCTGTCTTCTATCATTCTCATTAGCATGTGTTTTGATCAAACTTCTAACAATCATTGGCAGACTTCTAACATAAATATTGCTAATATCGTAAGAATTAGTGTTATTAAACCATTGTTAGGTCTGTACTTTGAAGAGAAAATCTCAGAACTTATATCGCAATATTTGCAATAAGTGTGCCCGATCATTGTCAACAAGATTCTGCAGGAAATATTGTACGAAATTATACAGTAAAACCTGGATAATTCTAAATTTTAGTATATACCCTTTAAGACAGATGGTTGCTAAATGCAGGGTGGAAACTCACGCAGAAAACTCACAGAGGAGCTTTCTGCGTGACTCTCATCCCGCATCTTAACCCAGTCCATCATAGTTATGCAAATGCTCTATTTATCTCAAAGGTTTCAAAACTTACATAATTCTAAAAGCTTCCCTTTCTCTAGTAAATGCTCCTTTTGGGTAGATTTATTTATAGGTTGGGTCTAAAAATAACGTATGAGGTAATGGGTTAAAATACCGATACTTATACCGTAACACGTGTTTAGGTGTTCAGATAATCGAGAGTTTTCTGTATTTCACAATCAGATTAAGTAGGATATCGTTTGATACTAGTCCTCTGTTTTACAAGTCGAATTGCTTTGTAATAAGCCTGAAGTTAGTAGAAAGGAAATTGCACATAATCTCCACTGGAATACATTTCTGACAAAAACATCTTGGAAATCCGATCTTTATGAAATTAATTCATCGTCTAGACGTTTAAAAACATTTTAATTCTATATATCTATAATGTGTAAGGTTTATGGAGAAAGTCTGTTATTTTCCATATCAAAGTATAGATGTTGATTTCCCTGTAAAACGACCATATTTTGCCATCTACGATTAATGAGCGTATCGAGAGTGGGCGATTTGGATACAGAAAATCTCTCTTTGGGCCATTTGGTTTTTTAATATAATTTGACACTGTACTCTATTAATATGCATGTAAGAAACCTTATTTTGACGTTTATAAAAACTGTAAAACTAGACCTATATACATGTAATTCCATACGCCCAAACTCTGACCTGCTACAAGATAAAACCTTAGAGAAACAATTGACCGAGACAACCTCGTTGATTAGAATATGAGTTACATAATTTTAGACAGGTGGCTGCTTAATGCAGGGTAAAGTCATGCAGAAAGCTCCCATAGGAGATTTCTGCATGATTTTCACACTACATTAAGCTGCCACCTGTCTCCGAGACTGATATTTATACTAAATAAAGGGGTTTTACTACATCGGTCTTTGTGACAGGTGACATCTCAACCCTTTCCCCTGGATTTCCCAACCCTATGTCTATTCATGTAAGAAATAATCACATCATGAATGATCTATAAGAGAATATTATATTTTATAGAAGCATGTGAACACGTGAAATTTTGGCCAAGGCAGAAACTATAGCATTAGATCTATACTATTCAATAAGCAAACAGAGCAGACCAATTAAAACACTACTGGAACATACATGTATTATTCTGTATTCTGGGGAATTGAATTTGTGCAGGTTCAACCCTATATGTAGCTGGCAGCATCGCATGTTCGAATTCATCGCTATGCTTAAACAAATAACAACATATCAGAGAGTTGCGTGCATTTCATCAATTCAGTAAATTTGAAAACACTCGATCGTCTATAGTAATACGAATTGATATAGGTTTTACGTATTTCTCTATTATAATTAGTATCATATTTCATGGTAGAAGCGTGCATTTAGTATAATTCGTACCATACTTCATTGTAGGAGCTCGCATTTATTATACGTATCGTCATATTTCATGATAGGAGCGGGCATTTATTATAATTCGTGTCATACTTCATTGTAGGAGCATGCATTTATTATAATTAGCGTCATATTTCATGGTAGGAGCATGCATTTATTATCATTCGTTTTGTATTCCATGGTAGGAGCATGCATTTATTATAATTAGTGTCATATTTCATGGTAGGAGCATGCATTTATTATAATTAGTGTCATATTTCATGACAACAGCGTGTATTAATTATGGCTAGTGTCATACATCATGGTAGGAGCAGATGTTTATTATGACTGATAGTGTGATGTTATATTGAGTAAACTGAGTCATGGTAAAGGAACTGGTATTCATCATAATTCATGGTGTATTTGAAAATGATAAAAAAAAATATATAAGTAAATATTCAGCACGTTAAGAAGATATACGTAAATGATGTAGAATGTCTTTCTACTGTCAATATCAGATACTACTGACAGGTCCCTAACCACCTTTCAAAAAAAAAGAACTTTCGTGAATTAGACTATCTGCGGGAGTCATTATACTGTACGTTTTGTCACGGATTGCATTGTATGCTATATCCATCACAGTTAAGTCTCGCTAAAACGACCACATGCTTTATCAACGAAGGATACTGTAAAAGGGTGTAATTGTTTTATGCAGGGCAAAAATGAAAGTGACAGCTTCCTTAGTTCTGCATTAAGCTACCATCTTGTTTAGAGTGGTTGTATTAGCTAGGTTTTACCGTAATAGCTAACGTTTTTCGTCAGCATATTTTCTTCTTTAGATTCCCTAACATAAACATGTATATACATTGGAAATATAGTTTGGACAAGCTTGCCTATGGAAGGTTGGTCTATATGCAAGTAAACCTACATGTATATGGAAGTAGTTTGTATCTAGAATCAAGAATGGGCAGAATAGGTTATAACTTCATAAGCAGCTAGAACATGCAGTAAAACCCCGCTAATGCGACCATCTAAAAGAGGTATAGTTCTGGGTGCTAGATGTAGGTGGTAGCTTAATGCAGGACAAAAGTAATGCAGAAAGCTCCTTGAGGAGCTTTCTGCATTACTTTTGTCCTGCATTAAGCAACCACCTGCTTACAAAGGCAGCTATGGTTATTCTTTAAGTGGTCGCATTAGAGGAGTTTTACTGTATATTACATGATAAAGATGTAAATGTAAATTCAAGTATGTGTATTCCTAAAAACAATGTATACATTTACATCCTAAGTGTAGTTTCTCTGAGAAGAAGCTAATAGCTCATAAGATGAATGTTTCAACAAGTACTTTCTTTGTACTTACATTAACACTTACATTGTTGGAAAAATATTGTCTGCTAAAATATGGACCAGGTACATTTTGTCTACGTTGGATTCTATCAAACTTTAGATAAACTGTTGAACAAGTTTCAGACGGCTTGGATCCTGGTTAAATGCCGAGTTACTCATGCGGATCCAGGCTGTTTGTAAATGCCAGTCAAATCATGCTCAACGGGAGAAGGATAAACTCGACAGAGTCTTGGAACATGCCAGTCTAAGAAGGTGAGACATCGATTTTGCCGACAGTGTGGCATGGTGTGATCCTGTATGGCTTTCATAATCCGATAACGACACAACTTAATCTCCTTTGGGCACTTTTAGCAAATTATTCTCATCAAAAGGTTAATTGCTTAAATTATCATATCCACGTATCTTCGAGTTTCTTAAAC
This sequence comes from Azorinus chamasolen, assembly GCA_963576725.1. Taxonomy (NCBI): domain Eukaryota; kingdom Metazoa; phylum Mollusca; class Bivalvia; order Cardiida; family Solecurtidae; genus Azorinus; species Azorinus chamasolen. The sequence continues at coordinate 105,817,825 of OY755236.1, forward strand.
ATAGCTAGATGAATGTGTAAACATTTTCACTCCTGCTGAAACACTAGCGAAATGTGCTAAATGCGTTTTTGTTATAAAATATACGTATAACGTGGAATAAACATAAGCGTCTTTATTAGCAGATTGTTGCTTAATGCATGACACACATAATGCAGAAAGCTTTCTGCATTACGTTTGTCCTGTATTAAGCTACCACCTGTATCTAGCACCCACAACTATACCTCTTTTGGGTAGTCGCATTAGCGGGGTTTTACTGTTCTAGCTATCGATAAAAAATGCTTCTAACTTCTCGACCTAAATTGAACATGTGTTTTATGGGCGGTCTTTACAACACCGATATCATATTTCATACTGTCCATATACAGTTGAACTCGAATCAAATCAATTAAGGATTAAATGTAATTTCCTGGCAGCCATTCATGTATTAATTAACGATGGACCTGTAACTAGATCTACAACTTGTGCTATGGCCACTTCCTGTGTTCATATGCCATACAAAAAGTAATCTAATTAATATTCATGAGGCCATTATTTCTGAGGTAAAAATCCATGCCGTAATGGTTTAACAAGAAGAACTTTGGAGTATCAAGTTTTTCGTGATTCGTCTAGTGCTCATACATACATACATACATACATACATGAGTGCTAGAAACACATATTCAATCTTTTTTTATTCTACTTCAGACTATTAATCAATTAATGTAAGCTCTACTAGCCTGGATATCGCTTAACACTAAGTCTTATCCCGCTGTGAGAAAACGAATGTCCACTTAAAGTTGAATTTGATGAAAGTTTGACTACTTTAGATTCGATCATGCTTTAGAGAAACTATTGACCGAGCGTCAAACAGCTTGGGTTCTGATAAGATGCCAAACTCGGCATCTAATCTAGAGTCAAACTGTTTGCCGATGTGTATGATGTCGCGAATAGCCGGGTAGGGGTTGACACTACTTAACTCGTCTGCTTCGATTCTTAAAATATTTTTTTCTCTCATTTCTTTGCAAACATATTGTCAATGTGACAAACAGTTTGGATCCTGATGAGACGCCGCATTATGCGGCGTCTCATCTGGATCCAAACTGTTTGCATAAGTAATCACAGTTTCGCCACTAACGTGCAAAGAGTTAAATACACAACGAGTAGGAATGCAAATATAGAGTATGAATGAAGCTAGCGGTACCCTGTGGGGGTAAAATTTCACATGTATTCCGTAAATAATAGATAAATTCCAATGAACGAAATGTCCGCCAACGCCTTCATTGTCAAAGCGCCGCTGTAGTATCGATTTGACGTCATGAGAACAATAACAGCGGTGTTTAATCATTTACTCCATAGAAATGTCTATAACGCCTATGTAAACAGTGAAGACCATGTTTGCTTTGTTTACTTATGGAATTATAGATTTATGCTTATTCTGCTTATTCTGCAACTTTCTTGAATTAGTTTACTGTTACAAAAAAGTATCGTTATGATACCAGGAACAGAGCAATAAATAAATGTGCGTACTCAAATATTACAATCGTCATTTCTCCACCAAACTGTATGTTGTGACCTCCTAGAGGAGCTTTCTGTATGACTTCAACCCTGCATTAACCAGCCACCTGCCTAAAAGTATCTAAATTCTTCTCTACTAGTATTCCTGTTTAGAGGAGTTTTATTGTATCCTTATTTCGCAAATTTTGCTAATTACGAAGCAAGACGCAGCAAAGATACAATATCGTCACTATATCACGGGTCTACATTTCGAACATCTATATCTAACACATGACCAATCACAAATTATAGTTTACTGTGATTTCAACTCTTGCATATTCATGTAAGAAACAATAACATCATGGGTATTTATAACATGGTTTGTTTATGATGACATGTGACCACGGAAAGTTTGGCAATGGCAGAAACTGCAGAATCATATCTATATTATTCCATAAGCAAACAGGGCAGATCGAGATTAAAAGGCTCTTGCAGGAGCCGCCTGATCATGGTCTACTACGTTAAACGGTGTATCTATAGTGTAAATGATTTACCAGATAACTAACTTTCATTGCTATCTGTTCATCCCGACAGTTTAATCAGATGCTCAGATTTCCATTGAAGAAACTCAGTTCGATGGCCGAAATCGTGATCACATAAATGTTGCAAAATGTTCGGCTACAGTTTAGATCCCGGGTATCTTCTTGTCTTACCGGGACCCAAACTACTTTTTAATACAATAAAACCCCATCTAATGCGACCAGCAAAAGGGGCATAATTCACAGTGACAAATGCAGGTGGTAGCTTAATGCTGGACGAAGGTTATGCAGAACGCTCCGGAGGAGCGTTCAGCATAACTTTCGTCCTGCATTAAGCAACCACCTGCTTATGAAGACAGCCATGTTTGTTCATTAAATGGTCGCATTAGAGGGGTTTTACTATATAATAAAACCTCTCTTAAACGGATGTTAATTCTAGTATAAATATCGGTCTTGAAGATAGGTGGCAGCTTAATGCAGGGTCAAAGTCATGCCGATAGCACGACTTCCATTCTTTATTAAGCAGCCATCTGCCTAAAAGTATCTTATAGAGGGGTTTTACTTTACAGTGATTACGTTTTCCAAACAAAATGAAAGAACACTCAAAACTTGAAACATTATGCAGACGTCAAATGTTTCAGACAACAAAAGGTGACATTGAAAGAGTTATAGACTAGATCGAATTTCAAAAAATCTAAATGGTGAAGGCAAATTGGGGTAATGCTTGGTATCCTATTGGTTTAACCTAATTGAAGGGTGCTGAATCCAAAACAAGTGGATACCAAGCTGGATTTTCACTTTTAAGGGCTCAAAAATGGAAAACAATATGGCCGCCATAATAATGTTTTTTCCACATTGTTATTCAACATTTTATCAGATATTACATCCAAGCTGGGTGTATATATATACTTGAATTAGTTTAGGAAGATACATTACAGGTAGCTTTAAAAGATGGCTAATTGAAGAGTGCTGAATCCAAAAATAGTGGATACCAAGCTGGATTTTGACTTTTAAGGGGTCAAAAAGGGAAAACAAAATGGCCGCCATAATTTTGTGTCACATTGTTGTATATTTTAACAAATATTGCACCCAAGTTGAGTATATATACTTGAATCAGTTTAGGAAGATACATTATAGTTAGCTTGAAAAGATGACAGCCATTTTAAATTCAAAATGGCCACCGTTTTGTATTGCTGTAGCAAAAAAGTCCAAAAATTACTAACAATGATTCAAAAATATGTGTGAATTGCATTACATTGTTTGAATCATAAAATATATATTAGAAACACATTATGACATGTCACAGGATGTGACAAATACTTATTTGCAGTCTGTACAGTAACAGATATTATTGTAAGCATGTGTCTGTTATAGATGATTTCTAGATAATACGTTCCCCATATTTTACACAATGTCAAATTATCTCTATCATCCATGTTAATCAATGTTTCTGCACTGTAACAAACTGTCCATACATGTTCAAGAGTATGTGTACCTCAGTCCAACTTTTCTACACTTACAACGTAGACCACTGGATCCCTTGGCACAACCACAGCTTATGATCTCTAGGCAAGATTCCGGAATCGCTGGTAGTGTCATAAAAACTGGCTGCAAACGATCACCAGAAATCAGCCAGCCAAAGTAATTAACTGGTGGTAGTATCTGAGTACAATCACCAGCTTGCATCCACATCATTGTCTGGTAGTGTGAGCGTTTGATGTGGAGCCTGCTGGCGTCAGTGGAGGGTGGCAATGACTCCTGGGCTACACATTTACTGAACAACTTGATATTGGCCGTATCACATTGATCGACGTCCATTACTCCATACAACCGGCATATGAATGCTTCAGCAGCTGACACAGTTAGTAGCCTGTGTAAGTTCTCTGCCTAGGCCATGAAGCAACAGTGGCTGTTCTTGGTACACTTTCCACTGTTCTTCTTATTGGGCGCGTTCTTTTTGCACGCTTTTGTCTTGTTCCAGATTTTATGGAATGTTGCTGGTAATGGTCAAAAACCACTTCAATTCACTCGTAGCTTGCACCCATGGTCATCACAGCGTTCACAAATGCATCTTCATAGTCACCGAGTGTGATGGCATCTTGTGGTTTCCCAATAGCCATAACCAAGGTGTGTCCATCTATGACTATTGCTGATGTTCCTTGCAGGGTCGCGCTAGGTGGAGTTACCAGATCCTTGGTTAGAATATCAGCTAAGAGTGATTTGCTAGCAGAGTGCATGTTGCCATCAGTAGATGCCAGCGACACACGCACAGGCATTAATTCATGCTGAAGAATCTGCTCCAGGTTTACAGGGCTATTGACTTTGTATCTTGTGATGATCCTTTGTAGGATCGTTCTATCTACTTTTATAACCTTCAGTGCTGATTTCTGATTTGGTTATGGCCATCTTAGGTACAGAATAGAGAGAAGCAAAGGTTGGGGGCTTATTCTTGCCAATGGGCTCTTTTAGATGTGGTGCTGCTTGCCCTGCTTCATTGACAAACAAATGTGACTGCACAAATGTGTTGAGGATTTCTTGTCCTAGTTGTCTAGCATCAAGTAATGAATCCTGTATTTCTGTAGTTGCTAGATCTTTGTTGACTATGTTCTGCAATGGCATAGCTTGTGCTACCTTAACGAATATATTCCCATCCCAAAATGCATCTCCGATTTTAGCCTCATCTGTCTCGTTTCGGTTCATTCTCCCTGTACATGATTCATTGTGTTTGTACATATCATTTTGTTCACACTTGAAAATTCTGCGAGTCTGGATATCTAACTGACTTCTTAGATTGTAAGACAATGCCCATCGACTAAGTGCAGATGTTGTCTTTGTGATGCCTACGATACCACCACATGACTCACATGTGGCGTCTAACCATTCCTGGTTGTGGTCTGGGTCCACTTGATTAAATGGCTGGCTTGAATCCTTAACAAAAAAGTTGCCTGTTTTGAACTCGGCCTCAACTTCTTCTGGCAGCATATGCATCTCTGACAGATACACAGAATCCTATCTCACATAATGATCGTAGCGGAAGAAGAAGGACAGCATCATCCTAAACGCATCTACGTGTAGCTCCCAAGACACAGTGGGAGTAGCACTTGCCACAGTGCTTGTAATGTCAGCTTATGCATGCGAACAGCTCTAGCATATTTATTCCCTGACATGATTTGGTCAGCTACACCCGACCCGAGTAAATCAGGTTTTGTCCATATTTCAACGAGTCCGCCATCTGCCATGTGCTGGCCAAGTACCTGCAAAAATTTCATGCATGTGTGCAACCCACCAATTCGAGGAATGAGTATATCCCTGTAGTGTGGTACAGACCACTTAAGCTCCTTTAGAATACACTGTCAGAACAAAATGTTTCTGTGCGAGTGTTTGTGTGATGTGGATCAGACTTTGTACTGCGGTATCGAGGGTGTCAATATCATGAGCCGGAGCTTGTATAATGGGAAGATATCCCACAGACGATTGTTGTGGATTCGAGTATGCATGTTGATGATTAAATGCTGTCCATGAGGCTTTCGGCGAACTTTCACCTCGCTTCAGGTGAAATGCGATGTCTTTAGCTTCAGCTCTTGAGGTTGGATCATCTCAGCATATCAGCAAACCATTCCATCAGTACAGGTAATTCAAATTGAGGATTATCTAGACCATGTATGTTCGCTGGATGAATTTCATTCATGACATCAGGGACAGTCAATGCATCCCTGCTTGTCAGCTCAATGCTGGTTAATACACTTTGTGGGGTGGTCCTCGTTGCCAGGCAGCAGGATTGCCTCATTGATATCAACATTGTCAGTTTAGAAATGAACGAAACGTCCCTCCACCAAGTTTGGTGGAATGACTGATCCCTGGTTATCCATTCTTTCTATTGTTTTTTCTGCCAATGCGGTATCAAGACGCAATGCATCCCTGTAACTAATAATGTGTCTGACATTATGAAACATCTCCACAAGTTGTTTAGATCATGTGGCCTGGTGTATACTGCCCCCAGTCCAATGTGATTTGGAGTCAAGGGATTACTTACACCATAAGCCAAATCTTGTGCAATACTGACTATCCTAGTGTGCCTAGAATAAGAATAGTAATTTTAATAACAGACTAGAATTGCATGTACACATTTATAAATCTGGATTAGTATTTGTATGCATGGCTATAAGACTTGTTACAATAATGCATACCTCTATGTTGCCATTGTGGCAGCCATATGAATGTTTATTGTGATTGTTTGTTTCTTCAAGTTGTTACTGACTGCTACAAATATTGGCCAATTTTAAACTAAGGGAAGGGTCTCTTTTATATCAAATCTGAAATATGCAACCCTACTATCACTCAACATACCCAAGGAAAATTGTTCTTTTTTTGCAAGTGAACATAATATATGGCAATTTTGATTTTAAAATGGCTGCCATAGTGTTAAATTCTATTCAGTATGATAGTATACATTTCAGGCTCAAGTTCCCTGTAACTTGTTTCTGGAATAATTTCAATTTTAACACATCTGTAATTGATTTAAAAGGGTAATAGCAAATATCGGTTGGGGAATGATATTTTGTTGTGGCCATTTTGTTTCCCCTTTTTGACGCCCTTAAAAGTCAACACCAAGCTTAGTATCTACTTTATTTGGATTCAGCACCCTTCAATTAAGTTAAAACACAAGCAAGCTACCTGTAATGTATCTTCCTAAACTGATTCAAGTATATATACTCAGTTTGGGTGCAATATTTGATAAAATGTTGTACAACAATGTGACACAAAATTATGGCGGCCATTTTGTTTTCCATTTTTGACCCCCTTAAAAGTCAAAATCCAGCTTGGTATCCACTATTTTTGGATTCAGCACTCTTCAATTAGTCATCTTTTAAAGCTACCTGTAATGTATCTTCCTAAACTAATTCAAGTATATATATACACACCCAGCTTGGATGTAATATTTGATAAAATGTTGAATAACAATGTGGAAAAAACATTATTATGGCGGCCATTTTGTTTTCCATTTTTGAGCCCTTAAAAGTGAAAATCCAGCTTGGTATCCACTTGTTTTGGATTCAGCACCCTTCAATTAGGTTAAACCAATAGGATACCAAGCATTACCCCAATTTGCCTTCACGACTTTTTAGGAGCACATTTTCCCAAATTCGGTCTAGTCTATTAATCAAATTAAACTTTTCAAATGATTGAGCTTCCCAGCAATGCTAAATTGCTAAATGTATAGCCCTTTAAATGTTATGTAATCAAAAGTGGAAAGGCTAATGAGTGATTAACTAGAGAGTTCATTCAATATGAATAAGGATTTGTAATGGCAAAAAGTGCAAACCTGACCAGAGAACTGCTTTAGAAGCCCTCTTTTTCACATGCTAGTACACTCTATCAGAAAACTGCTCTAGAAGCCCTCTGTTTGTATGTGCTAGAACACTCTATCAGAGAACTGCTCTAGAAGCCCTCTGTTTGTATGTGCTAGAACACTCCATCAGAAAACTGCTCTAGAAGCCCTCTGTTTGTATGTGCTAGTACACTCGATCAGAGAACTGCTCTAGAAGCCCTCTGTTTGTATGTGATAGTACACTCTATCAGAGAACTGCTCTAGAAGACCTCTGTTTGCATGTGCTAGTACACTCAATTCCCGCACTCAAAATGTTAATCCGTAAAATTTATTGGCGGAGTTCGTATACAAATGTAAAAACAAATGTCTGCTTTTATTCAGATCTATTGAATGTTTTACTTACTTCCGATAGGCTTAACAGTTTGAGAAACTGTCATCTATGTATCAATCAACTTGGATCGTTGTCAAATGCAGATATCTGGATCCGATCTGTTTGCAAAAACTTGTCAGACCGCGTATTGCTAGATAAGAGTTAGGTTCCAATATTGGAGAGATTGTTTTATAAACTTCGCCTGGTGTTAATTATGGTTTCAACTGAAGTGTATGCTTAGGACATTTAATTGTAAATCTTCCGCTCGTACGCTATATTTGAATAAAAGCGAATCTCTAATTCGCTAATATTCCTTGAAATAACTATATTTTTGAACCTGTGACCTAATTTCTTTGCATAGCAAATCGGCTTCCAAATATTCCCGTGTTCTATTAACTATATATTTTACATATTCCTACATAACTAAATAAAATTTAGATTTTCAGCGGGCGCTTTCAACCACCAGACTGATAGAAAATGGGACAGACAGACATGTGGACAGACAGACAGACAGACAGAGACAATGACACAGAGAGAGCGACAAAATGAAAGAGAGAGGGGAGAGAGACATAGATAAGATAGGGACAGAGACAGAGAGGGAGACAGCGAGGGAGAGCGGGGAAGAGAAGAGAGAGGGTATAACTATGTTGTGAACTCCTGAACTAATGCAAATTCTAAATGCTTTACTGACTATCCAATAGCTTTCAAAATATCTCAAAATAATGTTATTGTCAAAAATGTCATATCGTATAGTATGTAAAGAATAGAGAAAATGTGTCTGCTGGAAATTAAGCAAAAGAAGGCTTAATCCTCTACTCCATAAATACGCCTTTTCACGCCTTATACTCCTATAGGAGTTGTCACGTCAGGGTCTGCTCTGTTTGCTTATAAAATAATATAGGTCCAATTCTGCAGTTTCTACTATGACCAAATTTCCCATGCCCATGTGTCATTAGAAAATTAATCTAATTAATTAGTATTAACTTGAAAACACTAATTTGAACCGTCTGAATAGTTGAAACGAGTGTACTGGTATTTGCAAACAATGTAGACGCAGATTATAAAGCTTCTGTAAAGACCTTCTGATCAGAATCTGCATTGTTTTTCATCCAATATTCCTCTCAAAGTACAATGGCAGTCGTTCCACTGTGAAAAGTGTTCATGGAAAGGGTTAATTCGATTCAATTTTGTTTGGCACGGAAGCAACAATAAAACAAGATAATGCTGCATGTGATATATTTCTTTTTCTCGATAAACATTACGACAAATATTCTATGTTCTAGCCAATCGATTAAATGCGTCCGTTTATATGTCCGTTCGCCTGTCCGTCTGTCAGTTCCTGAAAATACGTGTATTGTTCACGAAACTCCTTGTTAAAGAAACATGTGCTAAACCAGATGGTCCATTAAGAATTCTGGTATAACCCAATAAACGCCTATTGGTGCCATTGAAAATAGAGGAGACTAAGATTAGACGGCTCCGTGATACCCGTTTGATCAATGTTTGCTGATGACATAACATACATATAGATACATTTTTAAAGTTTCTGCCATGGTAATGTTTCTGTTATGGTAATGTTTCTGTCATGGTAATGTTTCTGCCATGGTAATATTTCTGTCAAGGTAATGTTTCTGTTATGGTAATATTTCTCTCATGGTAATGTTTCTGTTATGGTAATGTTTCTGTAATGGTAATGTCTCTGTTATGGTAATGTTTCTGTTATGGTAATGTTTCTGTCATGGTAATGTTTCTGTTGTGGTAATGTTTCTGTCATGGTAATATTTCTGTCATGGTAATGTTTCTGTTATGGTAATATTTCTGTCATGGTAATGTTTCTGGCATGGTAATGTTTCTGTTATGGTAAAGTTTCTGGCATGGTAATGTTTCTGTTATGGTAAACTTCCCTTTTTCATGATGCCACTATAAACTAACGGCATCATTATAAATAAACTACTTAAAATCCTTACAGTCAGTTTTCATACACGCATATTCATGGTGTAAATGTTTTATTCGTAAAGATTTGTTTGAGTCATGATTCAATCTTCTGCGCACATCAGTACTATTATAGTATCCGTAATCCATTTTAAAATGGTATCCTAGTCTGCTTTTAACCCTGACAACGTTGAAATTTCGACTGGACTATTCCTAAAGTCAAGCTCGTGGTGAATATTTATGTATGTTTTCTGAAGAAAAGTGTAACATGACAAACAGTAAATACCCTGATGAGAGTGTTCCTCTAGGAGCCTTCTCATCTGGGTCTTCAGTGTTTACAAAGGACATTAGTGACTCGTGTCCCGCACTGTAAGGGTTAAAGTCCATATAATGTTCGTCTAGACGATTTCAAAGCAGTAACCCCAACTGAATTTAAACAGAGATAAATATGGACCATTTTCAAGCTGATGGCTGAAAATCATGCAGAAAGCTCCTTTTGGCGATTTCTTAATGACTTTCACCCTGTATTAAGTTGTCACCTGTCTTAAAGCCTGGTATTGATACTAATTTGAACGTCCGTTTCAGAGAGGTTTTACTCTAGTTCATACAGTAAAGTCTCTTTAACTCATTCCCTCATGGGCTATATTTAGATCCAGCCTCTTTGAATAAATCTACCGAAAAGTAGCATTTATTACACAAAAGGGACATTTTTAGAAATGTATAGTTTTGAAACCATTGTTATAAATAGAGCATTTGCTCCTATGGAGCAAATGCTCTATTTATCACAATGGTTTCAATAAGTGACTTTTACAGTGGCTTCAAAAGGCGTCAATATGAGGGAATGAGTTAATACGACCACTCAAAATAAGTCTAATAGTATATTTTTAAAACGGGTTCTAGCTTAAGCCTTTACCCCTTGCTTATTCATCTAAGAAATAATAACATCATAAATGTTCATTAGCTGAATTTTATTCAAGGCATATTTGAGCAGGACATGTTGGTATTGGAAGAAATTGTCTAGTTACATGTATTATACATGTGATTTCATAAGCAATAATAGCAAACCCGATCAGACGGGTCCTACAGTTTGCAAAGGAGGAAAATAGCGTTTATATGAAGGAAAGGGTTAATGCAGGACAAAACAAGTTATGTAGAAAGCCCCTGTAGTAAATCAAAATAGAACTTTTTGCGATATAACTTTTATTCTGATAGTAATCAGGTCAAGAGAAGTTGACTTGATACAGATCAATTCTAATGTCCATTTCAATTTACTTTGTCACTGAATTTTAGTCGATATTTTTATCATTTCGAGTCAGGCTGACCTTAAATATACTTCATTTGATCGCATCGTTTTTCAGGAACTCCCATGCTAAATATCCCTCAATATCATGCAGTAACAAGGAATAAAATGCCGAAAATGCATTTTCTACATGCTAATTCGATCAGCTGTTTCTTTGCAAATGGCTACTTTGTATGGATCGTGGAGCGTATCATTTTTCAACAGGAGTGAATTGCATACTGATATGAAATAAATGACGTAATTTCGTTTATGACGTCAACTTTTAAGAGCTATAATTACCTATGGTTAAATTCGAACGTTCCACTCGACGCCAATCGTCCGCCATTTGCACTTTGAAATGAACGTGTTTACAATGGGAAAACGTGGTTTTTATGCATGAAGTCTTTATTTAAAGATTAAAGATTTGATTAAAGGGAAACTCGGGCACAGAGTTCCTGAAAAACGATGACAAAAGTGGTTTAAATTTGATCTCGATCCGTTAAGAAATGAAAAACATTCTCGATTCAAATTCAGTGACAAAGTAAATTGAAATGGACAGTAGCTCATTTTGATACCTATTTAATATAAATCAGTAAATTCCAACAACTTTGCCATGTCCCTCGTGAATATTAATTTAAGAATATTGCTGCATCTGACCAAAGTACTTTTCTATAGCGGTGTTTATTCAGAGCTACAGATAAAGGTGCATATCCAAATACTAAATTGCCATTTCTCCACCAAACCCTATAATGTGGCCATTCTTTAGAATCGTCTCAAAGAGTATAGGGTTTGGTGGAGAAATAAAAGAGCTATTGTTGAAAATGTTTAAATTTAGGCATCTTATCTGGACATCTGCATATGTTCATATATCACTGTGTTGTGTTCTTCTATCATGCTTGCTATATATAAGCATACGATGTATGTTTTATGCAATAAAACCATGGCCGAAGCAGACGTCAGGTAGTGTCTGTTTCACTTTCTATGGCACTTTAAGAATTATGTGATAAAAAGAACCTTACATGAGTGTTCATTACAAATTGTTTTTATAAAACGAGTTTAATATAATAATATGATACGAACTTTAACGAATGTAACATTTATTATAGTAAACGAGTTTCATAAAATCAAGTTTTAATTAACCTCTATGTCTTAATTACATGTATTTATTAATCAATATCAGTAAGTAATTGTAACGCACACGTCATCTGATACTGGCGCAAACTTGAACACAATTTCAATCAAATCATGAGCGTGATATGATATCAAATGTCAGTGACACACTCGAATCCCGTTACACCGTGTTTCAGGCAGAAAACAAGCATTGCCAGAGGTTTGCTGAAACATGCATCTGGGCTGTAGATAATATTCGTATTTGTTATGCTAAGTAATTTGTCGTCTACAACAATTGTCGTCTGCTTCAATTCTTGAAACAAAATTTCTCTCATTTCTTTGTAAAAAATATGGTCTCATCTCGATCCAAACTGTTTAATTACGGTTTATCACTAGCATGCAAATACAGTAAAACCTCTCTATAACGGACACTAAATTACATCAAGTATTTTGTGTTAAAGGCAGGTGGCCGCTTAAAGCTAGGTGAAAGTAAAACAGAACGCTCCTATAGGAGCGTTCTGTTTTACTTTCACCTTGCTTTAAGCAGCCACCTGCCCTAAATACCAACTAATTAACACAAAATAGTGGTCGTTATAGAGAGGTTTTACTGTAATTAAATGCTGTTTTCTGGGCTAAACCGTATCTTGCTTCAACTCAAAAGAATTGCCTCGGAGAAGCGATGCGAATAAGTAGCAGCAAGATAAGCGAATAAATATGAACAAATGTATTTCAATTACATACACCACTTCACTACAATCCAAGTATGCATTACAGCTTCCAATCTGACTTAGTTGGCTTTTAGTGGGTAATTATGTTGAGTACTTTTGTTTCATAAAAGGGAAATTGCCATCACATTGTATATTAATTAGAAATGTCCTACGGTCGGAAAGCAGAATGTATGCAATATAACCCACTGAATGTTGACAGATTATCAGTGTTTACAGTAAAAACCCTCTGAACCGGACGTTCAATTTAGTTGAAAGAGACAGGTGGCAGCTTAATGCAGGGAGAAGACATGCCGAAAGCTCCACTAGGAGCTGTCTGCATGACTTTCACTCTGTATTAGGCAGTCACCTGCCTAAAAGTATATAAATTCTTCTCTACTAGAATTCCGGTTTAGAGGGGTTTTACTGTGGACTGTGTTTATTGATATAATTCATTCAGTATGAAATGCTTATAGTTGCTTATATTTCCTAGAAGAGTTTGAATGACAAATAGTGCAGACCCTGGTCAGAGAATGGCCAGTGGTGTCAAACAGCTTGAATTCTGAAGAGAGCCCAGTTACTCGGTATCTCATCCATATACCCAAACTGTTCGAAAATGACAGTCAGATAAAATTGTATGGTACCATGCTGGTAAAATACAGCACAATTTGCTGAGCACATCAACTGTTTGTAGAAACTGGTATTTTCTGTCTTTACTTATTCTTTGGCTGTGAAATCTAACCTCAGGCCATAAATCAACCCTTACCTCACTGTACAACAATGATGGCTGTTCAAATTAGAATCTGGTGCAAATTTTACCGCTTCCATTCTATCAAACTTTTGAGAAACCGTTGAGCAAGGGTCAAACTGTTTGGTTCCCGATCAGATGTTGATTTACTCGGCCACTCATCCGGATCCAATCTGTTTTTATATTGGAGTCACGTCGCGGTTAGCGAAGGAACGATTAATTTAATGTAAGATAACACTTTGCAAGCTACCGGAGAATTCGTGACAATGTGTGTATATAGTTTTGATCCTGATGAGACGAGTAACAAGACGACTCATGTACACTCACATTTTTGACACCTTGTTCTTGTCTTTTTGATAAATCATTAGAGGAAATCAACATTAAACGACAAATAATACACACGGTAATTTAACTTAGAGTGTAAAAGCTTTAACCGTCCTTTCTTAAGTGAGATTGGACTGACATTTCCAAAACAAAAACAAAAAAGCTTGAATCCAGATGAGATACCAAGTAACTCAGCGTCTCATCAGGATCCAAACTGTTTGATATTCAATCAGTAGTTTTTCAAAACATTGAACGATTCTAATGTTAATCAACAATTCAGCAGGTCAGAATTTGTGAAAACATTATTTTTTTCAACATGACAAGGGCTAGATTTACCGCGTACGCTAGATTTCCACAACAGAATAAAGTAATACCCCTATAAAGCGGACGTTAAATTTAGAATAAATATCGGCCTTGAAGACAGGTGCAAGCTTATTGCAGGCTGAAAGTTATGCAGAAAGCTCCTCTATGAGCTTTCTGCACGACATTCACCCTGCATTAAGCAGCTGACTGCCTAAAAAATAAATTACTCTCTAATAAAATCCCGGTTTAGAGAGGTTTTATTGTAACTAAGACAATGGTAGCACTTCACTATAATGAGGTTTACGTGCTACATTCGAATTCGGTATGTAAATCAGGTTCAAATATTGAGAGATTTCTCGTAAATTTAAACTATCGCTGATTAAATTATTCTCTTCTTGTGGAACACGTTATTTATCTGGAACTCCTCCACTAGAAGAAAACAGAGTTACATAAAAAGAATACCACATGCCTTCAACAAATTTTCGCCACATTCAAGCTATTATATATACGCCTTTATACGCATATATTCTGCAAAAAGAAACGTTTGGAACAGACGTCTGACCAGGGTCTGCCCGGTTTGCCTATAGAATTACAATAGATTTGATTCTACAGTTAATATAGTTTCTGCTGTGACCAAACTATCTTATGTTCATGTACCATAATAAAATTGATCCAAATTTATATTAATGACGTCATGAAATTTATATGGATATTCATGGAATAATTTATTTAATAAACCCGGAAAACAAACTTCAGTAAAACCTCTCTAAACCGCAATTCTAGTTGAGAAGAATTGAGATACGTTTAAGCAGGTGACTGATTAATGCAGGGTGAAAGTCATGCAGAAAGCTCCTCTGGGAGCTTTCTGCAATGCTGTCACCTGTCCACAAAGACCGATTATTTATACTAAATTGAACGTCCAATTTAGAGGGTTTTTTCTGTATTTTCTGTACCGCAATTCTAGTAGAGAAGAATTTAGATCCGTTTAATGCGGTGACTGTTTAATGCAGGGTGAAAGTCACGCAGAACGCTCCAATACTTTCACCCTGCATTAAGCTGTCACCTGTCCCCAAGACCGATATTTATACTAAATTGAACGTCCAATTTAGAGGTTTTTTTCTGTATTTTGCATGTTTGCCACATGTTATCTGTTATCTATGACAAGCTATCTGTATACGAAACTCTACTGTCATTTATTCCAAGGCCGGTCTGTACAATTATCGCGACAATGTCGGAAGACATTCAGCATCTAACATATCAAACAAGTTGACCGTTATTCAGTTGTCATCTCTCTTTGCTATCCTCTAAGGACGAGTCTGTCTAGGTCACGCAAGCACGAACGGTGATTTCTTAAATCGATAATGATACTTATTTGAATGTTTGAATAATCGAAGTTTTACTGCAATGTGTTCATTTTTAGGTTCATAATTAATGGCATTATTAACCCATTTGCTTCCACGATCCCATATATGGGGCGTAGGCAAACAGTGTAGACTCTGATCAGACGCCGCATGATGCGGCGTCTGATCAGAGTCTACACTGTTTGTTGATAGGAATTTCAATATAAAACGAAATCGAAAATTTAGGCCAGGCACCCCTTAAATAATAAAAACTAATCCATTATATAAACATGGAATAATCCACTTGGCGCAAATGGGTTAATAAGGGACATTTAAACCGTGTAAGCACTGTAGAATCAGATCTATATCATTCCATAAGCAAACAGAGGAAAAAATAACCAAACAGTTACTACAGAAGCTGTTTGATCTCGGTCTGCTCTGGTTGCAAATGCATTAACATGCAAGTTTAACATACTGAACCAATACCATTTTTGTCAAAGATAAATGGTTAAGGTAGTTATAACGTCAGTCACACTGGTACATTGTAAATATATACAAGCAGACTTCCTATAGTTTAGTTGTTCTACAAATCATTTTCACTAGCCTATTGCTTTGCATTATCTCCAGACTTAATGATTGTCAAAACATGCCAGTCTTTACTTCATAAATATTCATATAAGAAATAATGACACCATGAATACCAATTACAAGAATTATTGTAATGGCATATGAACACGGAAAGCTTGGCCAGGGCAGAAACTATAATTTAATTAGATCTCTAGTATTCCAGAAGAAAATAGCAGACACTGACCAGACTGCTCCAACAGTGGCCAACTGATCTTGGTCTACACTGTTTGCAAAAGACATAAAGTAGCGTATATATGGAATATAAGTTTAACTAAGATTAAATCTATTAGACATGATAAAAATCGGAATGGACTTGCTGTTAACCCATTCTCTCATATTAAAGCATTTTAGCGCCTGTTGAAATCAGTGTGATCAATAGAGCATTTGCTCCAATAGGAGCAAATGCTCTATTTCTCACAATGATTTCAAACTACAAAATTCTAAAAGTTTCCTTTTGTCTAGTTAATACTCCTTTTAGGTAGATTTATTCAAAGAGGTTGGATCTAAAAATAGTCTATGAGGTAATGGGTTAAAGCGTTTGGTCCTTTGTATATATACGTACACACTTTCCCTGGAAAATATATGTAAGAAATAATGACATCGTTAATATCAATTAGATTATTGTTTTAAAATGACATAGATATTGGACAATTTGGCTCAGACAGAAACTGTAGAAAGCGACCTATATTATTTTATAAGCAAACAGAGCAGACACTGATCAGAATGTTCTTATAGGAGCATGATATATATTTGATTCTACAGTTTCTGTCATGACAAATTTGTCTTGTATACATAATTTTATTTTTGAAATTCAGCTATTTAATAAACTCTTTGACTGCTTGCAAGCTGAACATCTTCTATGAACTATGTATTTTTCTATGCCTACAACACGGGTCAAACTCCTCTTCACTCTGAAACCTGGAGCAGATTATACTTGAGCAGATGAAATATTTTAGCGGCAAAGGTTTTCTCTACCATTGTATTTATTAAATGTAATATTTGTAAAGTAAGCTACTTTAAAATAATGGTTATCTTTCAGCCATCGGTTCACGCATTTGTGATAATCTTTGCAAACAGTTTGAATCCACTTGAGACACCGAGTCTAACCTCGTGAGACGCCGAGTCTAACCACGTGAAACACAGAGTCTAACCTCATGAGATACCGAGTCTAGCCACGTGAAACACCGAGTTTGACCACGTGAAACACCGAGTTTGACCACATGAGACACAGAGTTTGACCACGTGAGACACCGAGTTTGACCACGTGAGACACCGTGGCTTACCACGTGAGACACCGAGTCTAACCACGTGAGACACCGAGTCTAACACTCTGACACTTTTTGTAAAGACATGGGAGAAACGTTAACTTAAATAAAGGGAAACAGACGTCAATATTTGCAGACAACACTTGCTCAGATTGCACATGGCACAAAGTCATACAAAATACGCTGCGGTAAGCAAAGCGGCTGTCTCACGATATTTGTGTCACTAATACAACAGAGGGTCAGCGCACTTGGGAATATCAGTTCACCCGCTCAGACGGGATTTGTGTCATGATTGTATGTAACATGATGAAGGGACTTTAATCCTTTCGCTACCAGGCATTTTTTCTACTTGTTGCATTGACATTTTAGAGTGGACGTTTCTCCAACTTGTTTATACAATAATAATCATATAGTCCAACATTTTGGATCCTGATGAGGCGCCGGGTTACTGATCTGGATCCGAACTATTTACATATGACATCACAGACAAATCTTCATGGCGGCGAAGGGGTTAAGGATACCAGTTCCAGCCCAACAGACTTCTATTTCTGCAAAATGATAATGTGGTGTGATCAAACCAAGATTATATATTTACCATTATCCAGCTGTGAAAATGTATGTCAGTAAGAATTCCGCCCAAAGTCTGATCTGACGCAAGTGTTACTTACATCCGATTCGTTCAATGTTTTGAGAAACTACGACCGAATGTCATACTGCTTCCAGGGTCCTGATGATACACCAAGTAAACATTGCTGTACTGTCTATGTGTGAACACTACTGTACTGTCTATGTGTGAATACTACAGTACTGTCTATGTTTGACCATTGCGTTACTGTCTATGTGTAACCATTGCTGTTCTGTCTATGTGTGACCATTGTTGTACTGCCCATGTGTGCCCAGTGTTTACTGTCTATGTGTGACCACTGCAGTACTGTCTATGTTAGACTATTACTGTACTATTTACATATGACCGTTGCTAGACCGTTGTGGCCATTATTGCAATGTCTATTTGTGACCATTGTTGCACTGTCTATGTGTGACCATTGTTGTACTGTCCATGTGTGACCAGTGTTTACTGTCTATGTGTGACCATTATTGCAATGTCTATTTGTGACCATTGCTGCACGGTCTATGTGTGATCATTGCTGTAACATCTATGTAAGACTATTGTTTCACTATGTGTGACAAGTGTGTACTGTCTATGTGATACTATTGCATTGTTGCCTATGTGTGACTTTTGTTGTACTGTCTACTTGTGACCATTGCTGCACGGTCTATGTGTGATCATTGCTGTAACATCTATGTAAGACTATTGTTTCACTATGTGCGACAAGTGTTGTTAGACTATTACTGTACTGTTTACATATGACCGTTGCTATACTGTCTATGTGTGGCCATTATTGCAATGTCTATTTGTGACCATTGCTGCACGGTCTGTGTGTGATCATTGCTGTAACATCTATGTAAGACTATTGTTTCACTATGTGCGACAAGTGTTGTACTGTCTATGTGAGACTGTTGCAGTGTTGTCTATGTGTGACTTTTGTTGTACTCTCGACGTGTGAACATTGACATACTGTCTATGTATGACCGTTGCTATGCTGTCTATGTATGAGCATTGTTATACTGTCTATGTTTGACCATTACTTAACTGTATATGTGTTTGTTACGACTGTTGTACTGCCCACGTGTGACCATTGCATTACTGTCTATGTGTGATCATTGCATTACTGTCAATGTGTGACTATTGCATTACTGTCGATGTGTGACCGTTGCATTACTGTATGTTTGACCATTACTTAACTGTATATGTGTTTGTTACGACTGTTGTACTGCCCACGTGTGACCATTGCATTACTGTCTATGTGTGACCATTGCATTACAGTCTATGTGTGACTATTGCATAACTGTCGATGTGTGACCGTTGCATTACTGTCTATGTTTGACCATTAATTAACTGTATATGTGTTTGTTACGACTGTTGTACTGTCCACGTGTGACCATTGCATTACTGTCTGTGTGACCATTACATTACTTCTATGTGTGTGACCATTGTATTACTGTCTATGTGTGACCATTGCATTACTGTCTATGTGTGACCATTGCGTTACTGTCTTTTGTGTGACCGTTGCATTACTGTCTATGTGCGACCGTTGCATTTATGTCTATGTATGACCGTTGCATTACTGTTGATGTGTGGCCGTTGTATTACTGTCTATGTGTGACCATTGCATTACTGTCTATATGTGACCGTTGCATTACTGTCTATTTGTGACCATTGCATTACTGCCTATGTGTGACCATTGCATTACTGTTTATGTGCGACCGTTGCATTACTGCCTTATGTGTGGCCGTTGCATTACTGTCTATTTGTGACCGTTGCATTACTGTCTATGTGTGACCGTTGCATTACTGTCTATGTGTGACCATTACATTACTGTATATGTGTGACCGTTGCATTACTGTCTATGTGTGACCATTGCATTACTGTCTATTGTGGCCGTTGCATTACTGTCGATGTGTGACCGTTGCATTACTGTCTATGTGTGACCATTGCATTACTGTCTATGTGTGACCGTTGCATTACTGTCGATGTGTGATCACTATTGTACTGTCTGCAGGTCATGTCGTGGTTATCGACATAATTTGCGAGCATTTTGCACTTGTACAGTTTTCTAATATTTATGTAGAAAGCGTTTCAAGTAAAGGTTTATTAATTTCGAAAGACACCGTGTGTCCAAAACCTTTCATTCTGTAAAATATTTATATTAAAACTAGTTTGCGCCAACATCTAAAGACTATTTAAATTATTATGCAAATTTAGTGAAATAATCATGGTTATTAAATTTATTGTTAGATTTAATTTGATTCTAGACATTACAGATTGTTATTGCCAAGAAGGCGTTATTTAACGTTATTTGTGTCACTTAATACAACACAGAGTCTGTGTCCCTGGCAACATCAGCTCACCCTGCTCAGACGGGATTTGTGTCATGTATGTAACATGACGGGTACCAGCGATTGTCGCAAACAGGACATTGTGGTGTAGTGAAACCTACGCTTTTCCTACTGTAAATTTTATGTCGGCTAAACCCAGATGCAGGTCAGGACGCACATAACAGGAGAATGGTTATGGCATGATTTGCAAGTATTTCACACACTTAATACAGTAAACCCCCTCTAAACCGGACGTTTAATTTAGTATATATATCGGTGCTGGAGACAGATGTCAGCTTAATTCAGGGTGAAAATTATACAGAATGCTCCTCTAGAAGTTTCTGCATTACTTTCCCCGCATTAAGCGGCCACTTGCCTAAAAGTAGCTAAATTATTTTCCACTAGACTTCTGGTTTAGTGGTGGTTTACTGCATTGTCTACTGTGAATAATAAGGTATGTGTCAAATTTCAAGAAAGCGTGTCTTCATTTCAACAGACACCGTGTGTCAAAAAGCCTTAGTTCTGCAATCAAAATATCATTTTATCAGATCGATTATACGCAGCATGCAGCAAAACCTGACGAATGCATACATTATTATTACGCAAATTCAGTGAAACAATTTTGGTTATTAACTTTACTGTTAGATTTAATGAATCCAGTGATTGCATATTGTTAATTTTATTTGAAAACTAAAACAACCAATACCATTACAAGAGTGTTCAGAGGAACACATGAGTCACCTTCTGGGATAAATGTAAGAACAAAACAAAAGTGTGACTGACAGTCAGGCAGACAGACAGACAGACAGACAGACGAAGGAAAAGCGATCCCTCTCGGCAGGTGACACAATAAAATAGGTTAACCCATTCCCACTTAGGCTATTTTTAGACCTAACCTCTTTGATTAAATCTACCAAAAATGAGCATTAACTAGAGAAAAGGATTTTTTCCGAATTGTGTGTTTTGAAACCATTGTGATAAATAGAGCATTTGCTCCTGTGGAGCAAATGCTCTATTTATCACAATGGTTTCATAAAATGACTTTTACAGAGGCGTCAAAAGGGGTCAATATGCGGGAATGGGTTAAACTTTCTCTTGCCTGACCAGCAACTGCAAACCTGCATAAGACATCGGGTACAGTAGAACTTGTCTTAAGCGACCACCAAATTATGGATCTCTAAGACATGTGTTAGCTTAATGCAGGGAAAAAGTAATGCAGAAAGCTCTTATAGGAGCTTTCTGCATTAATTCTGCCCTGCATTAAGCAACCACCTGCTTTTTATGACTCGCGGTCTCACCAGGATCCAAGCTCAAGCTGTTTGACACTAGTTTCTAAAAAATCCTAATCAGAACTAGGCAAACTTGCTACAGATCCAAATTTGAGCCGGTATTGTTTCTATAAGATATTACAGTAAAACCTCTCTTAACCGGAATTCTAGTAGAGAAGAATTTAGCTATTTTAGGCTGCATGACTTCCACCCTGCATTAAGCTTTCACCTGTCTCCAAGACAGATATTTATACTAAATTTAACGCCCGGTTAAGAGAGGTTTTACTGTATAAAGAATGAAAGTATGCTGCCAAGCATGTCAGTACATGCATGCATGTATAAGGCAAAGGATGCAAACTAGAGTTATTTTTACTTTCTACTTGAGTATGCATATCGGATTTACATTTGAAAACAAAATGGATGAAAGTCACACAGAAAGCTCCTATAATAGAAATCCGGTTTATAGGGGTTTATTGTACTCATACCTATGGGGTAAATGATTGAAAACCCGGAGATAGGGGGTCGCCTAATAGAGGTTTTATTGTACTAAATAGAGTGAATCGGTTCAAACATTGGAAAACAGAATACTGAGATATCATACATCGATTTATGCCTGCGGTCTGGCTTGATTGGAATCATAAACCAACCATTAGTATTCATATTCATACAGGACAAAGGAACATTAATTCGCCCGGACTGATTTGTCGGAATCGAATTGGCATAGGGCATCGCAAAAAGTAATCACAGACTGTCAAAGGAATGTTTGTAGTACTACATTTGTTCAGCAGTGTGTACAGTAAAACCCCTCTAAACAGGACGTTCAGTTCTGTATAATTGTCGGTGTTGGAGACAGGTGACAGCTTGGTGCGTGTGCGCGGTGAAAGTGTCATGCAGAATGCAAACAGTAAAGTAAAAATCCCTAAACCGGAATTCTAGTTAAAAAGAATTTAGATACTTTTAGGCAAGTGGCTGCTTAGTGCTGAGTGAAAGTATTGCAGAAAGCTCCTAGAGGAGCTTTCTGCATATTTTTCACACTGCATTAAGCTGCCACCTGTCTCCAAGACCAATATTTTTACAAAATTCAACGACCGGTTTGAGGGGGTTTACTGCAGTGAAACAGTGTAGACTCAGACTTGAGGACTCTTAGATAATCCCTCTGATCAGAATCTGTACTAATTCCATTCAAATTCCTTCAAACAAAATGAGTTTATGTACATCAATACAATTGACAATAGTGCAAAATCTCTACCGCTTGATCTCTTCTGTTCTGAGTCTCCCTGCATTACAAACTATAGTTTAGTAGTTTGCACTTCAAACAAAATTAACTTATTTACATATATACCAGTGGTCATAGTACAAAAGCTGCACCATCTAATGTTCCCTGAATTACCAGCCATAGTTTAGTATTATGCACTTCAAACAAACAACCCGTATCCTGCCGAAATAAACGACTGGAAAAATTCTGATCTGCTTCAAGTTTGATAAACTCCCGGTTTGTTTAAGATTTTGAGGAAAAAAGATTGCCCGAGGGTTTATGCCTTTGATCCAGATGAGATAATCGGCGTCTCATCTGAATCTACGCTGTTTGTAAATGACAGTTGCGTTACGATCAGAAGGATGAGTGTAAACTTGTTTACATAAATATCATTGCACTTCAAACACTATTAACATTAATAGCATAAAATACATTGTCTGCATGTCTTACTTGAATATTTCTCATGTTTAACCCTTTACCCAATAGCCTGTTTCTAGTTTTGAAGACATATGACCACTTAAAGCAGGTTGAAAGTAAAGCAGAATGCGCCTTAATGCGCATTCTGCTTTACTTTCAGCCTGCTTTAAGCTACCACCTACTAGGATATAGAAAATATTTATTATGCAATATGTTCATGACTGTATGAATTTGAACTATTTTCTTCAGCGGAGGAATAAATCAAACACGCTAAAAGCCGCTTCTATCAGGTAAAGGGTTAAGACATTGAAAACAGAAAATGACAGACAGAATGTTCAGTTAATTCCTTGTTTGCTGTGAGTATATAAAATGTCTTTCAGATTTAAACGATAACTCAGTATAACAAACATGCGCGCGCTTTATTAGGTAAACAAACGTTAACTCAGTATAACAAACATGCGTGCGCTTTATGAGGTAAACAAACGATAACTCAGCATAACAAACATGCGCGCGCTTTATGAGGTAAACAAACGATAACTCAGTATAACAAACATGCGCGCGCTTTATGAGGTAAACAAACGATAACTCAGTATAACAAACATGCGCGCGCTTTATGAGGTAAACAAACGATAACTCAGTATAACAAACATGCGCTCGCTTTATGAGGTAAACAAACGATTACTCAGCATAACAAACATGCGCGCGCTTTATGAGGTAAACAAACGATAACTCAGTATAACAAACATGCGCGCGCTTTATGAGGTAAACAAACGATAACTCAGCATAACAAACATGCGCGCGCTTTATGAGGTAAACAAACGATAACTCAGCATAACAAACATGCGTGCGCTTTATGAGGTAAACAAACGATAACTCAGTATAACAAACATGCGCTCGCTTTATGAGGTTAACAAACGATAACTCAGCATAACAAACATGCGCGCGCTTTATGAGGTTAACAAACGATAACTCAGTATAACAAACATGCGTGCGCTTTATGAGGTAAAAAACGTAGTTATACCTTTACCTAATGAATTTTCATGTAAGACATAATGACATCATGAATATATATTTAGCTGGATGATAATAATTGTACACAGCTCTTTTTTAACTTGGAAGCACCTGTAGAATCAGAATTTTTATAACTCCATAAACTAACAGACCAGGGTGGGTCGGAAACCCATGACAACATTTTTATCATATTTTCTATCTTTCATCATTTGACAACAAAGAAGAACCCCTCGAAACCCGGAATTCTAGTTGAAACGCATTTGGCTACTTTTAGTCAGGTTACTGCTTAATGCAGGGTGAAATCATACAGAAAGCTCATAGAGGAGCTTTCTGTATTACTTTCATCCTGCATTAAGCTGCAACCTGTCTACAAGGCCGATATCTATACTAAATTAAACGTGCGTTCTATAGGGGTTTTACTGTATTTGAAACTAATAAAGAGGTACATTTCCTGTGTTATTCTTACATTTGCTGTACCTCATACTGCTGTAAGTTTTCATGTAATGTAGTAAAACAGAGACTACACAAATAAATCCATATCCACATCTTTACGATAGGTGGTAGCTTAATTCTTGGGGAAAGTATGCATCTATGCATTACGCTACTACTGTGTTGCACACATGATGTGAGCTGCTTTATAGGCCATCGATGTCTATTTAGAGCTACAGATAAAGGTGCATACTCAATTACTAAAATCGTCATTTCTCCACCAAACCCTATTCTGTGATCACCCTTTAGAGTCGTCTCGAAGAGACTAAAGAGTGGCCACAGTATAGTTCTGGTGGAAAAATAAAGCAGCTATTTTTGAAAATGTTTAAATGTAGAAATCTTATCTGGACCAATGTCTATTCATTAGGTGAGAGGTTTTACTATGAATAATAATCTTCATGAATGCAATTACAAGTAATAAATATACATGTACTTCAATGGCAAATGTCTAGTGTGAGTATATACATACATGTACGCCTTCTACTATTAACCTATACGATTTTTGTTATAGATTACCCATGCATTACTTTCTTGCAGCATTAAGCTACCACCCGTCTCAACACCTCACAATAAGTAAAACCTCTCTATAACGGAC
This sequence comes from Azorinus chamasolen, assembly GCA_963576725.1. Classification (NCBI taxonomy): domain Eukaryota; kingdom Metazoa; phylum Mollusca; class Bivalvia; order Cardiida; family Solecurtidae; genus Azorinus; species Azorinus chamasolen. Next base: position 105,843,140 of record OY755236.1, read on the forward strand.
ACTGAACTGTGTTAATTTGTTGGTATTTAGGACCGGTGGCTGATTAAAGCAAGGTGAGAGTAAAACAGAACGCTCCTATAGGAGCGTTCTGTTTTACTTTCACCTTGCTTTAAGCAGCCACCTGCCTTCAAGACAAAATACTTGAGGTAATTTAGTGGCCGTTATAGAGAGGTTTTACTATACTTATTATGGAGGTCGTTGTTAACAGGTTGTCCTGTATAGTTTACAGACCTACATTCTATCAGGTTTTTCTCACACATATTTATTGCATGTGGATGTCACTATGAACTATGGAAACAATTACTTCCATTCCATTTGATCATAAAATGTTTCTTTGTGTGTAATAAAACCCCAACATCAATTAAATCTATGCAATGTGTTTGCATCATACAAACACTCATGGGTAAATCAATTATTAAACGATAGTTATACAAAAATAAATGAGATTTATGCGCGTAGGTCTAACATAGTGTGATAATTATATTCCGATATTGCAGACATTCGTAAATTTAACCCTTCTCTTGCTGAATTTTAAAATACATTTCTCCTTCTTTACCCATGTCCTGTTGTATAATTACATATATCTTCACTGTGTACAAGTATTGCGCTGTGCAATCATTGCTGTGGAGTGCACTGGTTGCACAATCAACTTGTAAATAGTGCAGACCCTGATCTGGTCTCATCTGGGTCTTCACTATTTATAGGTATGTATATTGACGTGAATAGCAAGCGAAGGGTTAACAGATAACTGATTTGTTTCATATATAGGGAGAATAAAATGCAATGAAAAATGAAAATCCCCAATAAGGAAGAAACTTTTATTTAATGACAACTTTAATCCCAATCCGCTAGTTGTGTATTCCAGTCTCGTTTATCGTTTTATTTATCCTTATACTGCTGTGAAAAGAATACAGTAAAACCCCTCTAACCCCGACGTTAAATTTAGCATGAATATTAATCTTGGAGACAGGTGGCAGATTAATGAAGGGTGAAAGCCATGCAGAAAACTCCTCTAGGAACATTTTGCATGACTTTCACCATGCATTAAGTAGCCACCTGCATCCAAGTATATAAATTATTATCTACTAGAATTCCGGTTTAGATTGGTTTTACTTTAATGTCTGTTTAGAATTGGTTATTGGGCAAATGTGACTGCTTTCAATTCGATCAAGCTTTTGAGAAAGTATTGAGTTTATTCTCAAGCTTTTGATTGGTCAGATTTGAGCCAAAGGCTCAAATCTGACCAATCAAAATCATAAGAACGAACCCAGACTCAACTAAAAAGTTTTATAAGCATGATACTGATGAGACGTCGAGTTATTCGGCGTCTCAAATGGACCCAGGCTCTTTTCAAATGCGAGTCATGTCGCAGATAGGGGATTAAGGGCTAACAATGGCTCTAGTTAGGGCTTAATGTACTAATCTGGGCTCGTATTCATAAAGTCCCTAAGAAGAATTTTAACGTAGTTTTTTCAGCAGGTATTAAACCAATAAATCGTATTCTTGAGGAATAAAACTTAATTGCACATTACGTATGTAATAACACAATCTGAGAGCCAGAAAAGTTCTCCTTAACCCTTTCGGCGCCAAATTTCTAATTGTCGTCTGCAATCCGAGTTTGTTAAATCATTCAGTAAAATAAGGAAATGAGATAAATAAATGCAAATTTCAAAGGAATAAAGCACATATATAGAAATAGAGATTGAGACAAATAGTGAAGTCCCTGATCAGACGCCGCCTTGAAAAGGCGGCGTCTGATCTGGGACTGCACTATTTGTCGTGGTGCATTTATGCGACTGCGGCGGTGAAAGGGTTAACCCTTATCCCGCTATTCGCGACCTGACTCGCATATTGCAAACAGTTTGGATCCAAATGAAACGTCGTGTATCTCCACGTCTCATCCGGGTCCTGGGTGTATCACACTTGGTCAATCGTTCTTTTTTAAAAATAAATCGAATCGGAATATACTGCTGCTAAAATGTCGAAACACGTGCATACCGAGATGAAGTAGAGTAAAGTCTCGCTAATATAACCACTCAAAATAATTTGTAAAACAGATGGTAGCTTAATGCAGAGCAAAACGCAGGACAAAATTAATACAGTAGGTTCCTTTTGGAGCTTTCTATATCTAAACTAATCACTTCACGTTATTATAAAAATATAGAATAACATCTTATATTCCAAACCAAGCATGTAAAATTTTCAGACAAGGTTTTGAAATCAAAACACCGTCCGACTGTGTTTCCATACTGACATTGACTATCGTCTCGGGCAAATGTGATCAAACTAGAATTAGGATGTGACATTGTTATCAGTACTTTAGCAATATAAATAATTCCCAAAACTGTTGTCGCAACATTATATCACGAACCCTTTGAATGCTGAGTTTTTCAAAGTGAAACAGTCCACCATTGGTTAATGTGAGAGTCCATTCAGTATGAAAGGGTATACATGTACATTGCAAGAGGATTTTGAATGGCAAACAGTGCAGACCTTGATCAGGGGGGATTCCTCTGATCTGGGCCTATACTGTTATCAAATGTCAGTAAAACCTCTCTATAACGGCCACTAAATTAAGTTAATTAGTTAGTATTTAGGGCATGTGACAGCTTAAAGCAAGGTGAAAGTAAAACAGAACGCTCCTATAGGAGCGTTCTGTTTTACTTCCACCTTGCTTTAAGCAGCCACCTGCCTTTTACACAAAATACTTGATGTAATGTAGTGGCCGTTATAGAGAGGTTTTACTATACATGTATCTTGAATTCTGGAAAGGGTTAACTTGTTACTGCCATTCTAGATAGTGCCTAAATTAGGACAGATGAGCAGTAAAATCTAATTTAAGCTACCATGGACTAATTAAACATTTTCTCCATGAATACGCCTTACGTTGCCTTTGCAAACAAAGTAGACACAGACCAGATGACCCTGTTTGCTTATAATTAATAATATAGGTCTGATTCTACAGTTTCTGCCAAGGCCAAAATATAACGCTTTCATAAAAATGAATGTATGACGTCATTATTTCTTGCATACATATTCATGGAGAAAACGGTTAACTATTTCATTTATAGGGACGCCTTTTGACCCTATTGGTAGCATAGTTACCCAGATCAGACGGCTCATAAACAACTTCTACAGCTTCTGCCATGGTCAAAACTTCCTTTGGTTATGTCACCATAGTAAAATACAGCTAGTTGATATACATACATTATTTCTCAAATGGAATTCATTTGAAGGTGGTTGAATAATGCAGGACAAAAAAGTATGCGGATGATGCATTTCAAAGGCGTCTAAAAGCGTGTGTATTTATCAAAATGGTTCCATGAGTGACTTTTACAGAGGCGTCAAAAGGCGTCAATATGAGGGAGTGGGTTAAACTGAAGGTTGTTGAAAAATGCAGAACAAAAAGGTATGCAGTGCAGATGCTCGGTTTCAAAGGTATCTAAAGGCATATACGGGTGCAGAATGCTCCGTTTCAACGGCGTCTAAAGGCATTCAACGGCGTCTAAAGGCATTCAACGGCGTCTAAAGGCATATATATCAGGTAAATATTGTAAATTAAAACTGATTTCATTGCTGTTAAAGCTTTTATAATGACACCATTATGTGATCCTATAAAATAGTGTCTGATTTTACCACAAAGTTTCTATCATAACCATTAATACATGTATAGAGTTTTTAGCAAACTATAGCAGAACATTAAATTTTATGCACACATATATACCAAATCAATAATATTCTTGAATTTAAACTTTTCTCAATGAATATTCATGTAAGAAATGATGATTTTTGTACATGCATATTGTATATTATTTAGATAATTTTGTATAATGGTGGCTGAACACCGAACTGTTTGGCCATTACTGAAACTGTGAAATCCATAAGGAAACATAGTACACCGTGATCAGACATCTCCTACAGTAGTCTGATACGTGTCTACTCTGTCTTTAAGGGCGTTAAAGTGCGTATATATGTAGTATATGGTTTGGTACTCACAAATACGTTCAATTTTCAAACTATTTATCAATTTATGACACCTTCTGTTTGTCTGTAACACTGATTTCAGTCTGTAACGTGCTCGTTATATGGTCCATTTGAAAAGTAGTGGCAACAGTCCAGTATTTTCAACATTTGCACGTGAGGTCATTAGTATGGCATATCAATGGAAAGTGGGTTTTTTCCTGTCCAACTTACCGGAAATGCCAATACATTCACGTGCAAGGGCAAATTTTATTTGCAGTTGAAATACATTAGCATATCATACTGTCTGAAAAAATGGTTGAATCCAGCTGCAATTTTCGCAAAGAGCAGAGGGCGTATTGTAAGATATGCGGACTGCTTGGCATTGACACATCAGGACAAAGTGACTTTGAGAAAGTGTATGGTGATATTGCGTTTCTGTACCGTGCTATTGTTATTGATGGATATCTCTCTTTAAAGACGGAATACAGTATAACCTCTCTTAACCGGAATTCTAGTAGATAAGAATTTAGATACTTTTAGGCGGATGGCTGCTTAATGCAGGGTGAAAGTCATGCAGAAAGCTCCTCTATCAGCTTTCTGCATGACTTTCACCCTGCATTAAGCTGCCACCTGTCTCCAAGACCGATATTCATACTAAATTTAACTGCCGGTTAAGAGAGGTTTTACTGTACTCAGAACCAATGATAAGGTTCGACCTGGGTATCCTCTGACTGCTGTGTCTGGCAAGGACACAGGTGCTGTGAAAGCAATAATAGGGAAAGATGCAAGATGCACGGTCGAACATATAGGGGAAATATCGAGACTGAATTCGTCATCGGGTTTTCTGATTTTAAAAGAAAGGCTAAACCTGCGTAAGGTTTGTGCTCGCTGGACATCGCAAGGTGTATTCTCGCCGGACATTGCAGTTATTAATCTCTGAGCAAAAGAAGGACACGGTAGAAAAAAAAACTTCTGCTCTGCTCATCAAATATAAAACAAGGGCCCTAGACGTGTCAGAGAAATTGTAACAGGGGATGAGACGTGACTGTACCTTTTTGAGCCTGGTAATAAAGAAATCAATAAAATGTGGGTGGGTGAAAATAATGACATGTCCGTTATTGCCCGGCGGAGCAGAAGTGCCAGGTGGGTTATGTATGTCCTGTTCTTTGACTCAGATGGAATTGTGACCCAAGTCCCTGTACCTGAACACTGTAGTGTTACTGGTAAATTTTACAAAGAAAATTACCTCTCTGTTGCTCTCGACCAATTGCATGCACAGTTAAACGCCCAATGTCAGGCGCACGTGGTATCAAACCGCTAATGACAACGCATCGTTCGGCCCATCGTTCAGCCGTAGTACAGGAACACCTCAAGGAGAATTACATAAATGTTTTACTACACCCATCATAAATGTATATCCCTGATCTTTCCTCTTGTTACTGTTGATTGAACTCATACATTAACTTAACTCATGTATAAACAGAATACCTAAAGAGCGCTTCCAAAATGCATTTTCCGAGTGATGTTTGCGGCTGGAAAGTGTGTACAGGCAGATGCAGAGTACTTTGAAGGTCTCAAATAGTCATTTCTTGGAAATTGAGCGAGGTATTGAACAGTCGCCACTGTTGCCACTACTTTTCAAACTCTCCTCGTATGTCAACCCAAGCATGGCTGTGTATTGAATTATACATTTCAACATATTCACTGGTTCACTACCATGCTATGTACATGTACTTTATCGACACAATTTATTGTATCAATGATATCGAATGTAATACAATTGGTCTGATTACATTTACAAACATCTTAGATACAGATAAGATGTTGAGTAACTCGGCGTCTCATCAGGATCCAAACTGTTTGATACATGGTTAGTAGTTTCTCAAACGCTTGTATCATTACACGTGGTCAGAAATTTCTCGAACGTGTTTTCGAATAGGAAGTAATCAAACCTGCACCAGATCCAAATTTGAACGGACATTTTTAACATCACGGTAAGGGTTAACAGTGAATAAAACGGTTCAGTGAATACAGACATACTACAGGCACAGACAAATTATAGGTACAGACAAAAAATAGGTACAGATATACCATGGGTATAGGCATACTATAGGTATAGACACACCATGGGTACAGACATACTATAGGTATAAGCATACTATAGGTATAGACATACCATGGGTATAGGCATACTATAGGTACAGACATACCATGGGTATAGGCATACTGTAGGTACAGACATACTATGAATATAGGCATACTATAGGTACAGACATACCATGGGTATAGGCATACTATAGGTACAGACATACTATGAGTATAGTCACACTATAGGTACAGACATACCATGGGTACAGACATACTATATGTATAGACATACCACGGGTATAGGCATACTATATGTACAGACATACTATAGGTATAGACATACTATGGGTACAGACATACTATAGGTACATACATACCATGGATACAGACATACTATATGTACATACATACCATGGGTACATACATACTATAGGTACTGACATACGATGGGTATAGGCATACTATAGGTACAGACATACCATGGGTACAGACATACTATAGGTACATACATACCATGAGTACAGACATACTATAGGTACAGACATACCATGAGTACAGACATACTATAGGTACTGACATACCATGGGTATAGGCATACTATAGGTACATACATACCATGGATACAGACATACTATAGGTACAGACATACCATGAGTACAGACATACTATAGGTACAGACATACCATGGGTATAGGCATAATATAGGTACAGACATACCATGGGTACAGACATACTATAGGTACAGACATACCATGGGTACTATAGTACCTATAGTGTGTATGTATCTATAGTATGGCTGTACTCATGGTATGTTTGTACCTATAGTATGAATGTACATATAGTATGTCTGTACCTAAGATTTGCTTTTACTCATGGTATGTCTGTACTATAGTATGTTTGTACCTATAGTATGTTTATACTCATGGTATGTCTGTACCATTGTATGTGTGTACCTATAGTATGTTTATACTCATGGTATGTCTGTACCAAAGTATGTTTGTACCTATAGTATTATGTACTTATAGTATGTTTGTACTCATGGTATGTCTGAGATAAAGCTGAAGTATGTAGACAACTATCCCAAACACATTTATCACATGACCTTGCTTTTATCAAAGTTCATTTAACGAGTTCCTAAGTTGTTTATACTGTATATGTATAACACGCAAATGGGTCTAATACTAAGCAGGACATATCGCCTGTTTTTTTAATATTGCATCTATTGATTATCACCAAACTCGTTTGGTAAAACTCAATAGTAAATGTGCACTCATGTAATATCCTCTATTTATAAACAAATGATAAAGGATAAGCGATTCACTTAAATATGGAAATGGGAAGTTACCATACCAAAGTATAACACTGCTTGTTCCTTAGAGTAAGGCAATATAATTACAGGGTATATCTATGTGTCAGATGAATGAATAAATCAGTTTCCCTAAGAGAGAACAGAGTATACAGGGTTCAAACATTGATTTGTGCTTAGCTCTTGGATACGAGAAATGGATGCACTGTCTATAGACCCAGATCCCAGCGAAGATTCCTACTGTCTATAGACCCAGATCCCAGCCAAGAGTCCTACTGTCTATAGACCCAGATCCCAGCCAAGAGTCCTACTGTCTATAAACCCAGATCCCAGCCAAGAGTCCTACTGTCTATAGACCCAGATCCCAGCCAAGAGTCCTACTGTCTATAGACCCAGATCCCAGCCAAGAGTCCTCAGATCAAGGCTTGCTCTCAAAATACTCTGACATTTTTACCCTTTCATTCTGCATGCAATCTCCCCATAAACAATGATTAACTATTCCATTAAAAATAATCCCGCGTTAGAGTCTGACGCGATAAGAACAATACAAAAACATCAGCATTCACATTTATATATGATAGAAGAACACTAATTCTCCCGGCATAGAAACCCAATTTGAATAAGCACATTTCGCCGAGAAAGTAATGAGAATGTCGATGTAATATGTGCCGCCTTTCAACTGTTCATTTGTTACTGTGTTTCTATTGTCTTAACTGTGGCATTCTAAAGCGCAAATGATGGTTTATATTTAGCCCGTATGAATACTCGTTATAAGAAATGCATTTACATACAGACGAATGCTGTCCCCTGTTGCATAAATGACACTGCATTACGATGTATGATTATTCGTTCAGAAAGATAACACTTCACCTGATGGAAACGTCGTTTTATGCCTTAGCAAACAGAGTACATCCTGATCAGACTACTTCTGTAGGAGCCGTCTGATAAAGGTCTACTTTGTTTGCTTGTAAAATAATATACAGTAAAACCCCTCTAAACCGGAATTCTCGGACAGAAGAATTTAGATACTTTTAGGCAGGTGGCTGCTTAATGCTGGGTGAAAGTCGTGCAGAGCTTTCTGCACGACTTTCATCCTGCATTAAGCTGCCGCCTGTCTCCAAGATTACTTTTTACATGAACAGTTACGGAGTAAAGGGTTAAACTTTAAATTGTGTATTTCTCATCCGAACCCTTTTTTGTTTGTATTCATTAGAAACACTTTGAACAAACGGCTTTATTGTGTAACTTATAACCCATCTAAACTGACCAATTAATGAATAGAAAATGGTGTCTTTAACAACAGGTGATAAGCTTAATGCAGGACGAAAGTAAAGCAGTATTAAGGTCCAGACCTTAATACCCTGACTTTTGTCTGTTTTATGTGGTCGTTTTCGAGACGTTTACTGTACTACCAAGGACGGACAGGCGGAGACAATCAATCTGAATAACCCACTACACCGGATGTTTGATAAGGACAAGTCTTTTAGGCAGGTGGCTGCTTAATGCAGGATTAATGTCATACAGAAAGCTCCTCTAGGAGCTTTCTACATGAAGTTACCCCTACATTAAGCTGCGACCTGTCTGAAGTCTTAACGTGCTGTTTAAAGTGATTTTTTTACTCCTCTTTCATAGCTCGTAGCTTGGCTTTTTACCTGGAATTATGGATCTTTTAGATGGTAACTTTAAAGAGGGTTTTCTGTACCATCAAGGAATGGTTGGCGGTGAAATATAGAGCATTATTTCTCCTAGATTTTCTAGTTGCCCTTCTGATATACAGCTCTGGGACAGTCTATTGTATGGCATATATTGATTGTACTATTGAAAGCAATGCTAGATACATGTACATCCCCGCTTATGGTCGCAAATGTAGAATAAGGGAAGTGAAATATGAAATTGATAAGAGAAAATGGCATTCAATATTAATGGTCACGTGTTTATTCATGTTTCTTGAAACATGTATAAATTTAAACTCTAATGGCGTTAGCTTTAACCAAATTGCAAGGTCATTTAACCCTTTACTCCAAATATGTACACGTTTCTTAACGCACTGCTTAATCAGAGTAGGCCCAGATATCAGAATTGATATGTTCTGTTGCTAATAAGATTATACCGATTTGAATCTACAATTTTCCGATGGTAAAACTTTATCAAATATATAACATTATAAAATATCAGGCACTTAATATTCTACAGTTATTATTTCTACATGAATATTCATGAAATAACAGTTTAACGTTACCAACTGCTACAAAAACATTTTAATTGAAATACTCAAAATTGTTAAAAGTTAAACATATCTATCATTATTATCAACAACCGTTATATCAAATTAAACTGGTAAGTTGATTAACTTTAGGTGCTGCTGGCGTAACAAAAACAATTATATGTAGTAAAACCATCTAAACCGGAATTTTAATGAAGAAAAATGTAGATACTTTTAGGCAGGTGACTGCTTAATGCAGGGTAAAGTCATACAGAAAGCTCCTAGAATAGTTTTCTGTGTGACTTTCACCCTGCATTCCTTGTTTGGGCGTGGCGTAAGGCGTTGGACAAATAAATGGTTATATGGACTTGTGCCTCACCATGATTTAGACCATCGGTCGGCATGCATGGTAAAGTCATACAGAACTCTCCTAGAGGAGCTTTCTGTGTGACTTTCACCCTACATTAAGCTATCACCTGTCACAGGACCGATATTTATACTAAATTAAACGTCCGGTTCAGAGGGGATTTTCTGTATATCCTGAATCTAAAGGATTAATTTCATGGCACTTGATGTAGAACAAAACAGTAAAATAGCAACATAGTATATGCTCACGGGGTCTATAAGAGCAGATAGCTGCCTGCACCGAATTAACTACGCGGAGCAACCATTGTCCTATATACCAGCGTACATATAACAGCATAAGGTACGCTGGTATAGTAGAACCTGTCTTAAGCGACTATTTACTAATTGAACATATATGCCTTAACCATTTACTCCAGATCTGACAACTCCCGTTGGAGCTCTCTGATCAGGGTTTGCTCTGTTTGTTTATGGAATTATAAATTGCCCTTGTTCATAGTGCCATTATGAAATTTCGCCTAATCAATACCAATGATGTCACTAGATCTTACATAAATATGCATAATGCAAAGGGTGGTGCAGGTGAAAAAAAGCAGGTGATTGCTTAATCAGAGAAAACGTAACACATGAAGATCCTATAGAGCTTTCTACATTACTTTCGAACTACATAAAGTTACCACAGGTGGTAACCCTTTCCTCCATAAATAAACCGTTCTATGCCTTTGCAAACAGAGTACAACCAGGTCAGATGGCCCCTGTAGGGTCAGGGTCTGATCTGTCTGTTTATGAAATGATATACATGTAGATATTATTCTACAGTTTCTACTATAGCTGAAACTTCCCATGTCTATGAGCTATTAATAAATTAATCTAATTAATATTCATGATGTCAATATTTCTAATATGAATATTCATGGAGTAAAGGGTTAAAGGCTCCAAAATAGACTTTTTTATCTGTCGCTCAAGACATGTTTTACTGTATACAGATATATTTGGTAACATATATTAATTCATGGACAAGACGGAAATGTTGGCTGATTTAACAAATACAATAGCTATTCATACAACTGACACCGCTTGGGACTAACTTAATATTTCTCATTTCCGTAAAAAAGTCAAGGATAAAGCTCTTGAACGCCGTGTCACCTCCTTCCTATGGTACAAAGGCACATGTTCCCTAGATATCGATTGTATATCGGGATAAACGTGGTAGTTTAACCCTTAGACCGCTCAAATATTATGTTTGCTCAAAAACATGCTACAATGTTAACAGGGGCATAGCTGAGTCCAAATGTTATGTACGCACTGTGGCTATAGGGGTCCGGGGCATGCTCCCCCGGGAAAAATTTGGAATAGTGTAGTTTTGAAACCATTGTGATAAATTGAGCATTTGCTCCTATAGGAGCAAATGCTCTATTTATCAAAATGCTTTCAAAAGGCGTCAATATGAGGGAATCGGTTAAAGCTTACATGACAAATAGAACGTTTCGCACAAAGTCCACCCACCCACACACACACCCCTTAGCTTTCGATTTTGTTCTGTTTTGGCCATAATAATGATTGATAACTTATTTTCGATTAGTTAAATATCTGAAAATCTATTGACCGAATGTCCACTGGCACTAAATGGAAAAAGTCTATAGTGTATTTATAACACTTATACATTAATACATCATGGTAAACAAGGCTGTACGCAGCCACTCCGTTCCGACGTTCTCTCTTCAAAAACGACAAAGACTAATACAGGTGGTGGTGGTCTAGTGGTAACGCGCTTGACTATCAGTCCGGAGGTCCGGGGTTTAAATCCCGGTTCCACCCGGAAATTTCAGAGACGCTTTTCCGTGTCTCCCACCCGCACATCCTCTCCACCCAGGGGTTAAAATGGGTACCTGTGAGGGTCACTCGCCGGTACTGCGGCTGCATGATAGCGCCATATGTTAGCAGTGCTCAATATTGTAGGCCAATGACCAGGGGAGTGAATGTACAGTCGGCTGAGCGGTCATTCGGACTGAAAGTAGACTCTAACTAGGTACTTTACTCTTTTTTATCAATTAACTTCTATTAGCAAACAGAGCAGACACTGGGCCGTCTGATATTGGTCTACTCTGTTTGCAAATGCGTGAAAAAACGTTTATATGAGGGAAAGGGTTAAATAGTTTCTCAAAAGGTCATATATTTAACCTTTAACCCACTTTCCGCGACTTGACTCGTATTTACAAACTGGTTCTGTCCAGATGTGACACCGGGTCAATAATTTAGCTTGGGTCAAATTCGGAAGTTGTTAAATTTAAACAAGATCTTAGTTTGAGCAGACATTATTTTTCACAGCGGCAAAAAGGTTTAGATTTACATGTACAATAAAGTCTTGCTAATACAACCCCTAAAAAGAAGTATAATTCTGGAGTTTAAAACAGGTGGTAACTTAATGCAGGACAAAGTTATGCAGATAGCTCCTATAGAATCTTCTTTCATTACTTTGCCTTGTATGAAGCAGTCAACTGAGTCAACTGAAGCAGTTATCAGAGTCCTATGGTAACAATTATGCGGTCGCATTAGCGAGAATCTACTGTACAGTAAAGCCCCTCTAATGCGACCAGCAAAATGGGACATAGTTCAAGGTGGTAAAGGCAGGTGGTAGCTTAATGCAAGACGAAAGTTATGGAGCTTTCTGCATAACTTTCGTCCTGCATTAAGCAACCACCTGCTTATAAAGACACCATGTTTATTCATTAAGTGGTCGCATTAGAGGGGTTCTACTGTATTAGGTTTGAGATTGTACAATAATTCACGTAATTACAGAAAGTGGTGGATACGATGAATTTGCATTTAGTTTCCCTGAATAAACTTTTCTCAACATTACTTCAGTTTGTAAAGTCTTCTTTCATTTCGTCTAACTAGCCAAAAGTTCATTTTCTTTGCCGGTGGAATCCAATTTCTCGTAATAAATTTAATCATTTTAAGGTGTGAGTGATTAAATCTTCCCGCATATGTTATATTACTTTAAGTAAAATCAAGGCAGAAAAATAATGGTTAAATAATGAATACAAGAGAGTTAGATAATTGGTTTGATTCAGTATGTAAATTAGTTTCCTAAAAGACATTAATCTTTTCTCCAGCTTTAAACAAAATGATACCTGCTTGTGACTTTTTACTACATTGGAAGTTTTGGAAACCCCTCTAATGCCCCCCATTTTTTGTATGAACGCAGGTGTCTTTAAAAGCAGGTGGCTGCTAAATGTAGGACGAAAGTTAAGCAGTAAGCTCCTGCAAAATATACGCCTTGCATTAACCCATTCACTCATATTGACGCGTTTTGGCGCCTCTGTAAAAGCTACTTTGTGAAACCATTGTGGTAAATAGAGCATTTGCACCATAGGAGCAAATGCTCTATTTATCACAAAGGTTTCATAACTACACACTTCAATGTTTTTCTTTTCTCTAGTAAATGCTCCTTTCCAGTAGATTTATTCAAAGAGGTTGGGTTTCAATATAGCATATGAGGTAAAGGTATAAGGTATGTAATTAGAACTATTTTAGTGATGGCTTTAGCGGCGGTTTACTGTAAGTCAATGCATTCAAGCTTTTGAGAAACTATTGACTGAGTTTAATAAAACCTAATAGGACTAAATGGGACATTGAGTTACCCGGCGTCTCATCTGGATCCAAACTGTTGGCAAATGGGTAACAACGGGCTAATGGTTTATAAAGTTATTGATAATATTTGTTGTCGTACTACACTTGTTCGTAAACTGTTTGAATATTTTCTGTACGATAAATCGACTTAAAATATTGCCAAGGCAGTCTCCATATTTGTAAAACGTTATCAGAAACGAGTTTTCAATTAGCACATCAAACCAGGATTTTAACAAGATGACACTATTTCTAACTTGCGAAATAAAACATTTTGAACTAAATGTTACACTTATTAATAGGAAAGAACTCTTGTAATAAAATGTTTTATCATGATAGACGTGTTATGACTTACAGTTGCAAGCAACTTGTATCCAAATGAGACGCCGAGTGACTCGGCGTCTTATCATGATTCAAGCTGTTAGACACTCGGTACAACAGTAAACCTCTCTATAACGGCCACTAAATTGTATTAAATAGTTAGTATTTAGAGCAGGTGGCTGCTTAATGCAAGGTGAAAGTAAAACAGAACGCTCCTATAGGATATTAAGCAGTCACCTGCCTTTTACACAAAATACTTGATGTAATTTAGTTATAGCGAGGTTCTACTGTAGCTTTTCTGAAGGTTGAACAAACTGGGAGTAAATAAAAATCGTCTAAAATCAAGAGTTGAGAAGATATCCTTTTATAGCATGATAAGGATCAAGAGAAAAAAACTGATTTACAAGTGTTATTGCCAGATGCATGCGTGAGACAATACCAAGTGATTTACAAGTGTGACTGCCAGATGCATGCGTGGGAAAATACCAAGTGATTTACAAGTGTGACTGCCAGATGCATACGTGAGACAATACCAACTGATTTACAAGCGTTACTGACAGAAGCGTTAGGCAAAACAATCTGATTTACAAGTATTACTGCCAGATGTGTGAGACAATACCAACTGATTTACAAGTGTTACTGCCAGATGCGTGAGACAATACCAACTGATTTACAAGCGTTACTGTCAGATGCTTGCGTGAGACAATACCAAGTGATTTACAAGTGTCACTGCCAGATACGCGAGACAATATCAACTGATTTACAAGTATTACTTCCAGATGTGTAAGACAATACCAATTGATTTACAAGTGTTACTGCCAGATGCGTGAGACAATACCAACTGATTTACAAGCGTTACTGCCAGATACGCGAGACAATATCAACTGATTTACAGGCGTTACTGACAGAAGCGTGAGGCAAAACCATCTAATTTACAAATATTACCGCTAGATGTGTGAGACAATACCAACTGATTTTCCAGTGTTACTGCCAGATGCGGGAAACAGTACCAACTGATTTACAAGTGTTAGCGCCAGAAGCATTGGACAATACCAACTTGTTTACAAGTGTTACTGCCAGATACATTGGACAATACCAACTTGTTTACAAGTGTTACTGTTAGATGCATTGGATAATACCAACTTGTTTACAAGTGTTACTGCCAGATGCATTGGACAATACCAACTGGTTTACAAGTGTTACTGCCAGATGCATTGGACGATACCAAATGGTTTACAAGTGTTACTGCCAGATGCATTGGACAATACCAACTGGTTTACAAGTGTTACTGTCAGAAGCGGGAGACAATACCAACTGATTTACAAATGTTACTACCAGAAACATTGTACAATACCAACTGATTTACAAGTTTTACTTCCAGATGCATATGGCTTACATATATTCTTGTTATTTTGGAACATTTTGCTAAATCAAAGACATTACTCATTGCTGTAGATAAGGTGCGAATTCAAGAAAGCTAAGTAAATTAGTTTTAACATGTCTCCGCCAAACTCTATCTTGATACTATACATTAGACTCGTCTCTATGATGTAATTGTAATGAGGTGCAGTAACATAGGGTTTGACGGAGAAATACAGTAAAACCTCTCTATAACGGCCACTAAATTACAGTAAAACCTCTCTATAACGGCCAATAAATTACATCAAGTATTTTGTGCTAAAGGCAGGAGGCTGCTTAAAGCAATGTGAAAGCAAAGCAGAACACCCCTATAGGAGCGTTATGTTTTACTTTCACCTTGCTTTAAGCAACCACCTGCCCTACATATCAACTATTTCACACAATTTAGTGACCGTTATAAGAGAGGTTTTACTGTAATAGGTTTTGATAGACCAGTAAGGTCAGTACAAGTTCTATCTATATCTTGGACTATTGCTAGGTATATTTTCAAAAATGTACAAAATATTTACTTCAACCTGAAGAATTTCACAAATATGGAAAGATAATCCTTTTTTTTAATTGAAGAAAGTATTTTCTGTCCACTTTCAGTTTTAGCTTTGATACCTCTGTTACTTAATCTTTATCATACTGAAAACAGTCATATTTCGTTCAAGCGTTCAAGAACCTACTAACCTAATGTTAGCCGCCTGCTCTGGGTCAGCAATGATTGTATCCATTAAAGGTACATATATGTCGAACAGGATTAAAAACGAAGATATCCAGAGAATCCTGTTCATACCAAAAGATTACGCATGTCATTGACGACAAACATAGCAGTAGTTTCAACTCACAGTTGTTTTTATTTAAGAAATCGAAGTTTTCTTATCTCCATAAATATAAAAGAAGAATCATTTTATGCACAGAAGACATTCTTCGCGTTTTATTATGCATAATTCACCTTATTGGTGTGTTGTATCGTATGTAGTAGACAGTGTGCGTGTGTTGTTCCATGCATATTACAATTAGTATATCACAGAGTGCTGGAGCATTACATCATGTATATTACACAATGTTGATACTTCGCTTTATTACGTATGTTACACAGTGCTGATACGACAAATCACGTTTATTACACAGCGTTCGAGGGTTACACCACGTATATTGCACAACGTTGATACGTCGCATTGCTATGTATCTTACACAATGCTTATGATACGTATCATGTATATTACACGTTACACCACGTATATTATACAATGTCGATACGTCGCATTTCTACGTAACTGTGTTACACATTGCTGATGCGATGTATAACGTATATTTCACAGCGTTGGAGCGTTATACCATTTATATTTCACAATATTAATACGTCAAATTACCACGTATACTTATGGCACGTATGTCGCATTACTACCAATACGTTTATATGTCACATTATGACGTATATTACGCAATGTTGATTCATTGCGATATTTTAGTTCGTATCGCTCATACACTGTGTGTAACGGCTTCTTTGGAGACCTTGATGCGCGTCGCTCAGTATCGATTTGTTCCGGGAATATGTGGTATCTTAGCCAATGCGGTTCATAATTATGCTCATAAAACAAAACCATTTGACAAACTTCAACAAACAATGTTCGTTCGTTCGTTCACATGAATGTTTGTTGCTTAACTTTTCTTTTTAGAAGATTCAGATTGTAAACAGATATGATCTGCATAATTCAATTTGTTGTTATCTTTAACGCACTCTATATGGGGGCATATAAAGTGTTTCACTATGAGAGCGCTTCCTACATATAAAGTGAAAATTACTTTCATCTGTCAAATGTCTCTTGAAATATATGATTAATTCATATCACAGCAAACTTGTACGGGGATATTTCAAACAGAGTTCATACAGATCAATTGTTGCATTGGAAATAATGCGTCATGTGACATGGACCTACATGTTACTGGTAGCAATAAACCCTACAGAGGTCCAGATAAGATGCGTAAATTTAAACATTTCCAAATATATCTCCTTTATTTCTCCACCAAACCCTATACTCTGACTACTCTACAGAATCGTCTCTTTGAGATGATTCTAAAGAGTGGCCATAGTATAGAGTTTGGTGGAGAAATGACGATTTTAGTATTTGGGTTCGCCTCTTTATCTGTAGCTAGTTGTTCCATAACATTATATAAAACAAATGAATACGTTACTATACCAAATAGTATAGACTTAAATCTAAGATATTCTATAAGCAAACAGAGTATACCCTGATCTGATGATTCCTACAGGAGCCATCTGATTTTGATCTGCACTGTTTTCAAATGTGGTTTAGGGCGTGTCTATGGAGTAAATGGTTAATCATGTGTCACTTTAATTGGTTACAGTGCATGCTCTAGTTCAACGCCATCTTCTCGACGCGGCGAAAAAAATGCATTTATGCTGTTATGCCCTTCCCCCTGAAATGACTCTTGCACACAAGTAACATTATACATTATCCAAATTAGTTTTTAGAGTATGCGTAGTTTAAGCTACGACAGTATGCAACAATACTCGATTAAAAACTTATAAAACATAGTTCTGATATATCTGTTGCTATTAGTTATTCATATAATGTAAAATTACCGTAAAACCTGTCTACAGATACCATCAAAAATAAGCCTACATTGTTAAAGACATGTGATAGCTTAATACAGGACGAAAGGTATGAAGAAAGCTACCCTCGGAACTCTCTGTATTACTTTCGTCTGCCTTAAGTAACCACCATCTCTTACAGATACCCATGTTTACTAATAAATTTACTATTTTATACCCATGTTTACTACTAAATTTACTATTTTATACCCATGTTCACTACTAAATTTACTATTTTATACCCATGTTTACTGCTATATTTACTATTTTATACCCATGTTAACTGATAAATTTACTATTTTTACTATGAACGTTTACTAACAGTTGTAAATACTATCTTCATAGCCTATTATAATATCGGTTTATTTCAAACCCATTACATTATCTAGCACCTATATATCGATATACTATCAAACAGAGGTCCTGATAAGATGCGTAAATTTATACATTTTCATTAATAGTTCTTTTATTTCTCTACCAACCCTATAATGTGACCACTCTCTAGAATCGTCTCGAAGAGATGATTCTAAAGAATTGTCACAGTATAGGGTTTGGTAGAGAAATGATGATTTAAGTATTTGGGTACGCCTATCTATCTATAGCGCAGTCAAAAATAAATGGTATTATCTATTGCCAGTGATTGTTAGGTTACATTTATACAAGCAGATTATCAGCATTACATGTGTCATTGATAAACCCTTTCTCACCGTGGAAAACAGACTGTAGGGAGTTCAAACATCGATCTGTTACAGTGGTTTGGCGAGAACAGAATGCCGTAACCGCCATCAGTATTCATATTCATGCAGGACAAAAGAACATTAATTCCCCAAGTAGGATTTGTCCGAATCGAATTTGCAAGTTCACTGGAAAGTCAAGCAATATATTTCGTGCTTATAATATATATGAATTCTTCCATTTCAGTTTCTCTTTCATAAAGTAAACTGCAATACAAATTCAATGCTATACATTTATCCAAGATATTTAATCCGTGTGCGTAAGATAAACGCAAGTATAATGTTTTAACTCATTCCCTCCTGCCCATGCCTTTTTGACGCATCTGTAAAATCCTTTTTTTAAACCAATGTGATAAATAGAGCATTTGCTATTTATCACACTGGCATCACTACGCAATTCTAAACGTTTCCTTTTCTATAGTAAATGCTCCTTTTCGGTATATTTATTTAAAGCGACTGGATGTGTACAAAGGCCAGCCATTAAATGTCCAAACGCATTCGCCAGTACTATTAGACAAGTGTCACAAATCTGGTTATCTGGTATTGACTGCATACGAAACAATATTTACACGACCAGTCACATAGTGCGTCTGACTGACGAGACCCGTGGACTTTAGAAAACTATCAAACATTTTGACTTGCTAAAGACTTATGGGAGATGAAATGTCCACGTATTTTATATGGGAGATAAAATGTCCACGTACTTCCCAACTAATGGTTATATTCGGAAACATTTAACTCTGTTGGCGCCAACACAATTTTCGTCTGCAAACAATTTCGGCTTGAACTTTCCTTCCATTTCATCTATAAGACATAAATGGAGTGTCGAACAGTTTGGATCCTGACGAGAGGCTGACTTTGCAATTAAAATCAAAGTTTAGCCTATTCCAGCAAGACATTTTATATACAGTAAAACTCGATTATTCGAACACGTACCACTATCGATCTTTAACATGAGTGGTAGTTAAATGAAGGGTGAACGTCATGCAGAAGATCCTCTAGGAGCTTTCTGCACGACTTTCGCCCTACATTAATCAGCCACCTGCCTACAAAAACAAATTCGTAAGTACTAAAATTTCGTGGTACTGTACTGGCAACAAAATTATAACAATGGCACGTGCGTGCCCTTGACCCTTACTCCTTACTCGGCGTATCGTCTGAACCAAAACTGTTTGCAAATGCCAGGCATGTCTCGCTGAGCAGGCTAAGAGCTAACTCATTACCTCATAGGCTATTTTTAGTTAGATACAACCTCTTTGAATAAATCTACCGAAAATGAGCATTAACTTGAGAAAAGGAAACTTTTAGAATGTTGTAGTTTAAAACCACTGTGTTAAATAGAGCATTTGCTCCTATAGGAGCAAATGCTCTATTTATCACAATGGTTTCACCAAGTGACTTTTACAGAGTCGTTAAAAGTCGTCAATATGAGGGAAAGGGTTATTCTGCAATGATGTGAAATAATGTGCATACTTCCTCTACAAGGTATAGTTATTTGATGAGAATATTGTGTTGATGCTAACTACAGCTATATAGTGTTTAGTTCCGTACGGGTATATCTACATTATGAGTTTCACAGACTGCTACGTACGTATATATCTACATTATGAGTTTCACAGACTGCTACGTACGTATATATCTACATTATGAGTTTCACAGACTGCTACGTACGTATATATCTACATTATGAGTTTCACAGACTGCTGTGATTTCTTTAATGGTTTTAATTTACGTATCTTATCTGGGCATCTGTTTAATCTTCATTACATGATAGAAAAAAAATCTGTTCATCTTATTGTCGATATAAGGATTATATATATTTAATCAGATGATATTGAATGTGCACATGGCAAAACTTTAAGACTACCCCTGCTGATTAGTTGGCATTTGCAAAACAGCTGGACTCGACGTGTTATCAGGTTTTAAATTCTTTGTCACAGGATCAATATGTTCAAGAAATACAGCAGAGTATCGCTGACGTGACCACATGTTTTAATAGCATAGATAACTGTAAAAGCGGGTGGTTTGTAAATGCAGGACACAAGTGGTACAGAAAGTTCCTACATGAGCTTTCTGTATAACTTTTGTCATGCATTAAGCTACCACCTGTCTTAAACACCGGAAATACACTTCTTTTAAGTAGTCGTAGTAGCCAGACTTTACTGTAATAAGCGAATAAAAAACATGATTTTGCAACCGATAGGATTATGACTAGATCTCATTTTAACAGGCTAATCCATTTATGCTCTAATTGTCATATGAAGGTGTGTGGGCAATAATTATTTGCCCATGTGACCTTTAGAAAAATGAGTTGCTAAGCAAGCAATAATGATACAGATTGGAAGGCACTGGTAGAGTCATCTGGGTCTACACTGTTTGTCCCTTTTTCAAGACGCTAGACAAAAAGGACTTAATTTGCTACTCTATGCAAATAGATTAATTGTTTGTGAAATAATACTAGAGAAAGTTATGGATCTTTTAAGCCTGTATTGACGCGTTGTATAATGTCTCCCCTTTGGCATATCATGACCACTACATGAAACGTAATAAATAATAGCCTTTTATTATTATTATTTCAAGCACTCAGAGTTCTACCACAGCACGGTTATTATAGACGAAACTGTCTGCATGGTAACCCTTTGAATGTGGGAAAACAGTGTGCTGACATTTGTAAACCGTGCAGGTCCAGACCAGAGGGATTTAGGGGAGCCCCCGAATCAGGGTATGTCCTGTCCTCATGCAATTTATACGCGTTTACACTGAATGGACTGTATCGTCAAACAAACACGGACAATTCCACTTTCAATGTTAGCATTCGTGGGATTAACATGGTAACACGACTTGTAATAGCTACATCCTCTAACTACTGAACAGAAAGTTCATATCGATTTACAGTTATGTTTTACGGTGGTGAATCTCAGAATAAAATACAGTAAAACCTCTATAATGTGAGTAATCTTTCTGGCGTGAGTACCAAAATGAGGTAAACAATGTGTAGCTTTAACCCTTACAACGTTCCATTTTCAAATGATCTATTTCAAAACTCAAACAGGACACGTTTACCGTGAATACTCAAAAAAGTTTAAAGAAAAGTATAACATGACAAACAGTGCAGCTCCTCTAGGTGCCATCTCAGGTGGATCTACACTGTTTACAAAGGTCATTAAATAACAGATTCTTGTTATTCGTAAAACATAAACATTTAATAATGGTTTCAGTGTCTTCTATTTACCCTTTGAATAGGGTACACCAATTAACTGGTATTTTCAAACAGTGTACACCATGTCAGAGGAGTCCCAGAGGGTATGTACTGTTTGTCATTCAAAATCATCTATCAAGATTAAGTCGATTTTATACTTAACCCTTTCCCTCATATTGGCGACTATTGACGACTCTGTAAAAGTCACTTTATGAAACCAATGTGATAAATAGAGCATTTGCTCCTTTTCTCCAGTTAATTCTCCTTTTTGGTAGATTTACTCAAAGAGGTTGCATCTAAAAATAGCCTGTGAGGTAATGGGTTAAACACGGATGGGCTATTCATTTGTGAATATTTTTTTGGCTTTAACCTTTTGCTCCATAAGTACGCATTTCTACGCCTTCGCAAACAGAGTAGACATAGTTCAGACGGCTGCTGTATGAGTCGTCTGATCAGGGCCTGCTTTGTTTGCTTATGATATAATAATATAGATATGATTCTGCAGTTTCTGGCCTGGCCAAGTGTCTCTGTGCTCATGAGCTATTGCAATAATGAATCTAATAAATATTGATGAGTTCATTATGAATATTCATGGAGTAAAGGTTTAAAGGGTGATGAATATTTAGATAAACCATCTGTAATAAAGCATCGGGACACCAATTTCCCAAATATCTGGTAGAACCATGGATTGTGTGTTATACGCTGTGAGAGTATGCGACGTCCAGACATCGATTTCGTTACTGAATAGCGTGTTATCATCAAATCATGACCATTTATATTCAAATGATGGTAGGATTCAATACATTCTTCTCGAAATAATAACAGAGACTGATAAAGCTATGCAGTCTCTTTGCAATTAATGTCGTCTGCGCTGGTTCTGGTCCTAACGCCTCTGTGTAGTCAGTACATGCTGTGTAGACATTTGGAAATTTTAGAATATCTCATTAATGAACAGTATTATTTTGTTAACCTTTATCCCGCTGTTAATAAACAATGTCTGCTTATGGCCCTGTCACACTATAGCGCATGAGACGAACGTATGGAGTGCGTATTAAAACCTAGTCACATGCACAACTTTTGAGCATATGAACCCGAATTTTCCACCACTATCTCTTCGTTGAACGTATAAGCAGTGAACAAATAGCGTATGTGTACCGTATAGGCAGCATATAAGAAACGTATACGAGCGTGTGTCAACTTATGTCACCGTCAGTGTTGCGTATATCAGCGTATAAGTAGCGTAAGCAAACGTATAAGTAACGTATGCGTAACGCATGTGAGCGTATCAGTAGCGTGTGAATAACCAAAAATACGTTATATACGTTAGTCATTCGTCAGACTTACGTTACTAATACGTTACTGATACGCCATCCATATGCTAGCTTTACTGTATGCCTTCATGCCACCGTATGTGAAGCGTATTTGACCTATAAGTAACGTGCCTTTACTGACGGTCTAGCGTATTCAACGTATACCTGGCATATGATGAGCGTATACGGATCGTATAATGCATACGCTCGTATACGCTGAACTTTATTGAACATGTTCAAAAATTATTTTCGGCCTCTGCGTATGAGAATGTACACCGACGTATGGCAGCATACTTGAAACGTATACGACGAATTTATGCCTAACCTACTCCTAGCGTTTATCTGCGTATGCGAGCGTATGGGCAGTTTTTTCTCATACGCTCGCATACGTTCGTGCCAAACGATCTAGTGTGACATCCCTTTTAAATTTGGATCTGGTGCAATTTTGAATACTTCCGATTCGGTCGAGCGGTTTGAGAAACTACTGACCGAGTCTCAAACAGTTTGGATCCTGATGACATGCCGAGTTACTCAGTGTCTCATCTGGGTTCAAACTGATTGAAAATGCGGGTCAGGTCGTGGATAGCGGGATGAGGGTTACTTAAGTCGTAGCAGAGGTGCATATGTACTGAAATACTAAACTCATTAGTTCTGCACCAAACATGGTATTGTGGCAACCCTTTAGAATTGTCTTAAAGCGACTATTCTAAAGACCATATGTATCGCGAATGAATAAATGCTCTATTCCTACAACGAGTTATAGTGGGATCGGGGGGTCCTTGGTTCGAATCCTGCTGTCGGACTATCAGAGTTTTTCTGAGCAAAAGATGCATCCCACGTTTGCTCCTTTCCACCCAGGTGTATAAATGGGTACATGTGAGGGAAATAAGACAATGTGCCATGGCTGCCTTTGACGCCGAATGTTAATGACCGACTTATAACCCAGTGATCAGGGGCTAAATTGTGAAGTCGGGAGAATATGTATACAGTTCCAGATGATAAACCTCACCCTTTAACTTTACCTTTTAATGAGACAGCGTATCTACATCGCTATTTAACATTTTATTCAATGTCAGACCTTAAGACAATGTGTGAAGCATGAGTTTCATAACTATGGTTAAAGTTTACATTCCAATACGAAAATTGCCATTTCTCCACCAAACCCTACGTTGTAACCACTCTTTAGAATCGCCTCAAAGAGACTTTTCTAACGAGTGGCCACAACGTGTGATTGGGTTGAAAAATAAAGGAGTTCTTTCCTTCCTCTGTTTGCAAATGGGAGTCATGTCGCGAATGGCTAGATAAGGGTAAAAACAGACCCTTTAAAGAATGAACAAAACGAATCTAGTTTCTTCAAAAACGCATATGTTAAAATATGTTAAAACCTTATTTGTTCATATGCCTGACATCACTGCTGGCTCATAGAGACACACTCTTGTCGTGATGATTGAGATAATGACAGAACAATCCCCACTCATAATGTGCACATATCTTGATTAAAGCAAACATG